>PDGT01000022.1:3617819-3764976 GCA_003671415.1 Megathymus violae
GGGGGGATGTTATAGGGATAATTAGAAATTACTTGCTATTACTAGTCGTCTAAAATTAGGAAAACAATTGAATATGCACAGAATTAATAGGAGACGGCAAAATATTCCTATATAGGTATACTTATTTAACAGAATTTCATCCCGCACGAGTCCGATTCGAACTTGACCATTTCATTTATATATAACAATAGAAATATCACCGAGAGTAATACAACCCCAGCAGAACAAATACAACTGGTTGTATAATCTATAATCCTTGCGTTTAACATTAAAACCATTAGATTAATCAAGCTTGGAAAATTCAGCGAGAACAGATTCATTTCCCGGGATGAAGTTTCCTATAGTATTAACATTGATAACAAAGTCCACCTACATTAAAATGTCCAAAATATATTTGAAACGGCTTTGGTTCCTTTACAGTTTTATTATTTTATTAGGGCGGCACACCCATCACCGGTCGGTCGGTGTACTTTCTTTGATCATTGCTGTGCGTGCGGCCAATCGTTAGCGGCACAGACATAGATATATAGGTCAGTTAATCGACGCAATGTCTCGTCAACTACAATGTTAAATTCACGAGTATGCGAAGTTGGATCTTTTAACTGATGCATTATGTTTATATGTGTGTGTACGAATAAAAATCAATCAACTGCGCATTGTCTTTGTTTTCAGGAAAAGGTTTGTGTGAAATAATTTTCTTGGCAAGAAATTGTGGAATATTGTTGGAGAGATATCAGGAATGGCCATAGAGCTAATTAAAACAAAACTTGGAGTTATTGAAATACCTGCGCAAACGAGGTTGTGGACGTATGCAAGTTTTTATATAAATATCTTAATAAAAAATATGACGTCGACTTAGACAGTTCTGTTCAACGAAAGATTCGGTTGGTCGGACTGACAACGCACTGATTGTACCACGGAATGTGGAGATATTTTATAAAATAAACATGCTTAATATTTCATTACCACTAAGCACAATTCTCATGTTCTTCTTTAGTAAATTGCCCGTGTTCGAAGCCGGGACGGAACGCCAGTTGTACAGAGGAAAATTGACATGGTCCAAATATAACAAGCAATGATAGTAGGACCAGCACAGGACGGATTACAGAGGAGATAATACATAAGTCCATACATAATCCATTCATATTTATATATGATATATTTGCGAGCTTATTAAAATGACAGAAAAAACATCACCATTTCTGGATACAAATTTTTACTTCATTTTTTCAGTTATCTGTGCGCCGTATAAAATGCGTATTTTTATAATTTAAAAATCTATCAGTATTAACGACGTAAGTGCTGTTCCACCTCTGCCTGCCGAGCAATCTTTGTTGGGTTCGATCCTGAGCGAGACATTTATGACAGTAGCCTGTTGCTTTCTGCGTCTTGATTATTTGTGATTATGTTGATACATTACGTCTTATTTATTACTGTATGTATATTCATTTTACTATCTTGCCGTGCGGATAGAGACGTACAGAATGTACAGAAATGCGAATCACACACCACTCACGACACAGGATATCCTAATGCGAGGATACGACAGTGAGCGTTTATTTAATTCATATAACATTACTTTGTTTGCTTGATACTAGTTTTTTTTATTTAAATATTGATAAGAACGTTGTTGACGTAAATTAACATAGCTAACATTTTAGTTAAGCACTTCCTAATCTGTAATGTGTTGTAGCATAGATGCATACCGCCCTAAGCGATTCAGCGCTTTAGTTACCTATGTTTTATAATTTAAATTCTAATTAATCTGTGCTCGCCTCATGCTCAAGTGCACCCGTAGAGATAAGACGCGTTTTATTTTATGTGGAGTAATTAATATAGGTACATTCAATCAGTATTCAGTTCACTCATTTCGGTAGTTAAATATTATAAGTGTTAATAATTGTAAGTACAGCAACAAATGAGTACATTCAGAATTAATTAATTAATTTTCAATGATCGAAATCACCGCACCGTTTGGTGGTCCAACTTATTGATGATGCCACGTGTCGCCCAGCTAGTGGGACCTTGAGGCACGCTGGTTTCATTCATATTTTCCAGAACCTACAAACTGGCTGGCTCTAAGAAGGCAGCCATACAAAATCTTCAACAAACGTATTGCGTTAACATAATTGATATAGGTACACTAGCCATTAAAATTCTAGTAGTTCCATATCGAGATAGTGTTCAGAGAAAGCCTAATTCATTTACAACCAAGAACTGGGTGACCTTAATCGGTTGAAAGGAGCCATCTGCATGTTGCTGATGGACAATTAGAAAGTGATTCTCTCTCCAGATGAGACCCACATTAAAACAGACACGTACTGTAATAGTTAAGTTTCTTTCCTGATTGCTTCACACGGCGGCATAGCGACGTCTTCTCGAGCAAGGTAAGCACGTCATAAAGTTTTAATGGGACTGATATTATAAAAATTCTTTATATTAAAATGGAATATAATCCAATAGGATATCGTGGTGTTGTTTAAAGATCTGCCAAAGGTGTATGTGCTTGCCTGCGTGTTTGTGTGTGAGTATGTCGCCTAAAAAAACTAATTCTTGTTTAAGTTTTTTCGATCGTGCACAGCAAATAACAGTACCATCTCACTATATATTATGTAGTAATTGCAGTATTAGTTAAAAGTCCTCGCCAGTTACTCCAGTGCGTTGCCTGCGATGAGTCAATCGCGAGCAGGACGGCGCAGCGGCCGGCGACCGGAGACCGGAGACCGCCGACTGGCGACCGGTACGGTAATTTATTTCGAGTTCCATGTGACGGGAATATGAAGCGACCGACACCCGTCACCTAGCGCCGCCGTTTACATTGTAAATTTAAACCGGCAATCGACATTCGAACTGTCTTTGTGACTTCACTTGTACTATCGTGTACAATTTGGGCCCTAGAATCATTTTTTGGACATAGACATCGCAGAATTTTATTCAGAATTTTTTTACTACATAATAAATACAAGTAGAGGTTGTATGCAAGGCATTTTTTCATTTTGTATTCATTATCGCACCCTTAGAATGAAAGGGACTTAACTCAAAAATTGCAATTTATGGGAAATGACGAAGAAAGTTTTCAAAAATGTATGGTCTTGAGTAAATTTAAAGAGACTGATGTATGAGGTTTTCCCTTTCTCACTCATAATTCGGGCTCTTTTTCGCCATGGGGTTTTAGAGTAGGCTTTTTTAAGTAAATTTATAGTAAAATCTGGAATTTCAGGAATTTTTAGTTAAGTCACTTTCATTCTAAAGGTGCGTTATGTTCGTCACAAAACAAGCAACTATGCATAAATTGTTACTGGCGTCGAGTCAATAAGGAAAATCCGTAATTAAACCTTACAGTGCTATGGAGATTCTAGAAACTACATTACAATTTACATTTAAATATTAAAAGCAAGTCACACGAGTTAAATTACTTGAATTTGTCGGTGTAAATGTATTTAGTGTATAACATGCAAACACCTAGATAATATTTTCGAAAAAATATGATAGAACTCTATCAATATTTATTTATTAAATATAAGTAAAATAGATAAGATATTTATGATGAATTGATTATTTACATCATCAAGAAAGCTATATTATTATTGTATTAACCGACTTCAAAAAAGGGAAGATTTTTTATTAATTTGTATTTTTTATGTATCCTACTTTTTTTTTGTTTCAGAGTGTATACTTCCCGTTTGGACTCACTTACATTTGAAGAAAAAATACAACCGTTAAACTTAAAAAAAATGAATTCAATCCAAGAAATTCACCTTGAAGACGGTTTGTTTTTGGTAAAATATTAGTTATATTCGTTTTATTTTAATATGTTTTTGATCGTTCAAAGTAGTTCCTCGACATCGCAGCGTAATAGAATATATTATACCTTGTACGGTGCACTATGGAGAGCTGGGGACTATTGTGACCACGATTCTACATCGTACACGGACAAGGATTCCGACCAACTTAACCACAAATATCCAGCAATGGTCCTCAACCGTCAGTTCCATGTAAGGCTGGTGTCAGTTAACGATGAAGCTAGTCGACCGCTAGTCTAAGTTTCTTATCTCTTTTGTTGTGAAACATTTTTAAACATTGTTAATGCTTACGACGCAAACAGCCAATAGTTGCCAGGTGAAAAAAATCGTGATTGTTGTTTTTAAATTTTACTTATTTTTTAATATGTTATTACTTTATTCTTCTATGCATATAATTTAAATATATATGTATATTTTATATGTGTCTTGTATATTTAGTGATATATTTATTTAGTCTGATATATTTAGTGATACCGTATAAGAAAATACCAAAAATGGCAATACTACATAGGAATATTTCAACTTGACAAATGTCAATGTCAGACTGAATCAGTCTGCTTAGTTTGCGTAAGCCGTCTGTCATCATTGTTTTAATTACATAACAGTCATGAAGTCATTTTGAAAACCTTCAGAATCTTTTACATTTTTCGGAAACATTCAAAAGTTGGGTTGGCCAACATAATTTACGGAAGAACAGCATGATAAACCTTAGGCGTTCTCAATTACGATTACAACTCTACCCCCGCTGCTAGCCGTTGTTATGTTTAGCCATGCATTTGAGTTTTCTACTAAGAAAGCGTCCTGATTTTAAGCACAAAATCATTCTCTTCATACACATACATAGCAGCATAGTCTGACACCAAATTTGGATCACACGTGTGTGAATACTAACGACGTGAACCGTTTTATATAACACGACAAGCAAGAACCGCATACAAAGGGATCTTAAGCACCGGTGACATAAGGCCTATATTCGGTTATGTAACAACACAACTTGGGTATAGCCATCCATCCTTAAGTACAAGTCGGCCTCCCCTGCTTGTGGTGTACTCAGCTAATCAAGTGTCCCTACCTAACGCAATCCCGAATTGTGGTGACAGAGTTATTTATCTGCCTAGCTGCCCTCCTAGAATCAAACGTGAAATGACTTGAACGCGTGGAAATACTCGAATTAATATTATATTATATAATACAGCGACCCGCCCCAGCTTGGCACGGGTGCAGTTTGCTACTAAAGAAAAAAAAGTGCTTTTAGCAAAAAAAAAAAATTGAAATATTATTTTTACACAATGATTCTCTGTTCAGTGGTTCAGTCTGTGCGTTTTATGACAATCGAATCTTACACTGAACAGAACTGTCAAACTGAATGACTTTTTTATTGAAATTATCGTATAATAATACCATACAATTATGATCGTATAATTTTGCGACATTTCCGGTGCATTTTTCATAAATCTTATTTCATAATATAAGCTGGTTTTTGTGGATTTTTTAAATATCATATTTCATATAAGCTGTACCCTGACATTAGGAACACGATACAAAACAACAAGCCAAATCAGAGGCCATTTTTGCGTCATGATTTTTCATACATGGGAATACATACAGGAAAGGGAGATTTAAACATCAGGTTTAAACAATCTAATTATCAAAATTATGTGTATTTGTCATACAAATGTATGTTTTAAATTTTATAATTAACACACACATATACACTTTAGACGACTGTTACTAAAAGTATATCAAGAGAAATTCAAGCTTAAATTTTAAGTTTCAGCTGTTGTAATAATAATAAAACTGTAAATATATATCATTTATTGGTCTTTATATAAAATTACTTTAGCCGTTTTCTTGTCCCGTGAAAGCTGAACGTGATGTATTCGTATTCGACTGTACAGTACGTAAACTGTGACGTGGAGTGACTCACATTCTTTTTATTTCTTTTGGATGACTTCCAATAGTTCGTTGAACCCTTTATAAACATATTACTATGTAACAACATTGAAAACGTTTGCCTTAACACCACAGACGTCCAAATAAACAAATAATATTTGAAAAATATGTTGTCGTATCATGAAACATGAATTTAAGTGGTTAAAATATTATCTGAAGGCATCAAATTCAAAAATAAAGTCCGGTTAAATATTTAACTTAATAATAAAATTCTGAATATTGACAGATTGTTAAAACACCTACCGGTTGAGGGTATAGAAACATGAAATTTTGTATACGGCATAATTCTGTAATATCACAAAACAAGCCTACAAATGATTCCAGTATGAGAATATTAAGTGTTAAAGATGGGGGATCTTTATTTTTTATACATATCGAAGACATGCCATGAGTACGTGGTACAGATATAGAAGTGCCTTTGAGCTTCGTCATCTTTTGAGAACACTTACAGAGAAGACATTTTATTTTAAGAAAAAGAAGAAACTGTACGAGTAATCAATGTTTATCACGCCGTGGTGATCACGCACCAGCCACGCTATCAGGGCGTTGACACCTATCTAGAAGGATGCCTATCGTCTAACAGACGGGTTATCTATTTGATCGCTCTCCAGAGGACATCGAGATAGGAAAGCACCTTTCAATGTCATGTATCCGTGGGATATTTCAATATTTTTTAAATGTTCACGCAGTCACTATTCCACATTTTCCACTCAGCCCGCTCTTGGTAAAAATATGACAACACTGGATTTCACTGCTCAGTAACGCCATCTAGATATGATACGCAAAATCACTCAAAACATGATGAGGTTAAAAATTTTTGGCCTGTTGTTCAAAATAACTTATATAGATGTTTCTTTTTATAATAATGGGACATCGAGATACCATGTGCCGATACACATGTCCATAATTATCCCACTATTGGGTTCGGGTCTGTCTCATGAAGAGGGCGGCGAAGTCGTATCAGGCTGGTCAGATTTGACAAGATTATGAAGGACTTTCGTTTTATGTAACTCTTCGATGTTTCACCGAAGCAAATGATTATTTATAAAACGCACATAATTTTAAAAAGCAGCGGTTCGCTCAAGATTTAAACTGCTACAGGGATATGGCTGCTGTGTTGTTTTTATTTATTTTCTCTGAAACATTTTTTCCTTTTAATCTACACTAATATTATAAAGAGGAAAGCTTTGTATTTTTGTATGTTTGTAACAATAAACTCAAAAACTACTTGACCGATTTTAAAAATTCTTACACCATTAGAATGCTACATTATCCCTGAATAACATTAACTATATTTGTTACTAGAGAAAATAAGAGATCCTTGCTAAAACTTCAGTAGCGAAGTTCACTTGTTTTCCCAAAGTGTGAAAAAATTTGCTTAAAAAATTCTTTCTTCGCACAGCACACGCTGCGGAAACTATTGATAAAGTATACCACACCCGTGCGAAGCCGGGGCGGGACGCTAGTATAACATAATTTACATGTATAAGCGTTACTTACACTTACATTGTGTATTGTATCGTACACTTTTAGATAATCCCTCGTATACTTGGAGGTATCAAGAGAATAAGGACGAGTCAATAAGACACTTATTGTGTATTATTGAAATGAGCATGAAAATTATAATTTCGTTCACTTTGTTACACCTTACAGTACCGTAATTAATCTTTACAGTGCTATGGAGATTCTAGAAACAATAAAATACATTGACAACAATTTACATTTAAATATTAAAAGTGAGTAACACGAGTTAAATTACTTGAGTTTATCGGTGTAAATGTATGTAGTGTATTTATCTATACTAATAAATAAAATTGGAGTGCCTGTTTGTAATATTAAAATAACCGCTTTTTACTACATGCATATGAATGTATATACTGTACATATACCAAAATATATTTTTTTACAATTTTTGTGTCAGTCTGTTTGTTCCGGCTAATCTCTGAAACGGCTGGACCGATTTTGACGGGACTTTCACTGGCAGGTAGCTGATGTAATAAGGAGTAACTTAGGCTACTTTTATTTCTACTAAATAACTTTTTTGTTAAATTCCACGCGGACGAAGTCGCGGGCACAGCTAGTACTTAAATATTTTTGGTTATTCATATATTGTAGCGTCTTAATGTTAATAAAGCAAATTAAAGTTGCAAAAAACAATGACGCCAGACGAAATGAGATCATTACGCGTACAGTCTCATACTACCGTTTCTAATTTACACGTTTAGCGTAACAAATTTTTCTAAAAGATTACTTGCAGGTGAACGTGGAGACGTATACAGTTAATAGTTGAGCATTCTAGCATATCTTATGTCTTGGGTTTTTTCTAGAACATTTTTGGTACTCTAGAAAAATTATTTTAAGTTTTAAAGTAAGAAATGAACGGAATGTCATAATAACATGAAATTTTTATCTAAAATACGATTAGTAAAGATTATTTCATTTCTTCAATAAAGATATTTTTAAGACTTAAATATATTGTTAACATTTGTATGTTCATAAGGTTTTTTATTCACCTTTCTGGCGAGTAGTCTCCTTTTAAAATAAATTAATAATGTATTTCGGTTGATACGCAAACAGCAGACCGCCGTTGGATTTACAAACAATGAGAAAAAATCAAAACGAAAATTGATTTTCTTCTATTCAGATGCATCAGTGACATTTCGTCGTGTTAATAACTCTATGTTATTTCGTAGTGACCAAGAAAATTTCTTTCGATGAGTAACAAGTGGCGATAACTTGCAAGTTATTCTGTGCCCTGGTTTGTTAATTCCGTTTTCTTCGACGACCGCTAGCCGAGTCCCGTCAGACTTTAGTTTAGATTTTTTTAGTTTAGAATTTATAGTTATTTAGTATTAATTAAAAAGTTATACACACAATCATGAAACACGAAATGGGCATAATTTGGTTACGTATTCATGTCGTCTTCAAAAGTTTCAACGTTCTTTTGTGGGGGTTGGAGTTCGTTTTTACAATAAGGTTCCAAAGTTGATACGCGAGTGGCCCATTGGAACTTTTGAGCGACGCATTAAATACAGCTTATAGGCAAAGGATATTAATATAAGTATAGATGAATATATTAATGACAAGGATGCCTGGAAATAATAGTGTCGAAACCAGTTCCGCACAGGCATACACTTTTGTAATTACCATGTGTTGTTTAAAAGATATGCTGAGGAGTTTCTCCGCCGTTTCTTCTCCTTAATGTTAAAGCGCTTTTTCCAAACGGTAGTAGAAGCAAAAAATGACGTGCATAAGTGTATTTATAGAATACCTAGACGATTAAATAATTTTGAATTGGAATTTAGAAGTTGTTTTTGATAAATTACACGATATTAAATGTGGACGTGTCAGACTGAACTGAATTCGCTTAAATTAATATAATAAATGAAATTTAAGTCCTAAGTCTGTCGGATATACCTTGCATTTGATGAGTAATTCAGGGCCGATTCATATTATTTATGAAATCGCACACAAAAAACTAGTAGCCTTAAAAATGTAACAATAGAAAACCGTCTGGAAATTAGACCGCCGCGGCGAGTGTGTCGGCTCGGCCGGCGAATACCGTGTTTCATTTACGCTGCCGCTATCCGTAATTATTCGAATCATTTTTATCAGATTCAGTTACGGTTTCAGATATATTTTTATTTCGGATATTTGATAATTTCGTTTACGGTTACGGATCTCCATAACATCTCTGGTTTAAAGAGTTTTATATGCAATGCACCGGATTCCAATGAACGTAAATGTGCATTGAGAAATAAATGTTAACA
This sequence comes from Megathymus violae, assembly GCA_003671415.1. Taxonomy (NCBI): domain Eukaryota; kingdom Metazoa; phylum Arthropoda; class Insecta; order Lepidoptera; family Hesperiidae; genus Megathymus; species Megathymus violae. The sequence goes on from PDGT01000022.1 coordinate 3,627,346, forward strand.
AACCCAATGTTCCCTGAAATATTCGATGGAAAATCCCATGGCTTAAGGAGGTAGGTACATTACAAATAATTTAGCCCACACACACACACACACATCTGTGTTAAAAACACGACAAATTTAATCTATCAAAGAAACGATCGCTCCAGCTCCACCTGGGCTGGGCTGGGCTTTAACATCTGTTCGATGTTAAATGAAAAATACCGAGTTTTACCTATATGTCCTGTGTGCTGGAAGTTCGTTGGTGCTCCGATCATGGAGCGGTCTATTCTCCGGCGGGTGCGCTGGGTGTGCGCAGCGGGCGGGTAGCAACACGTGAACCACTGCAACCAGATCTCACTGCCGGTAGTTGCCATTGTCCACCGCACAGTTCACTTCCACTCGTCAGCAAGTTTCAAAGTCCAGTACGATCTTCCCGATAAACGACCAATCTGTCCTCGTTAACTTATTTCGAAACCACTTTGAATTTATTAAATTAAACCGTTTTAATAATTCCAAGGTTGTGATATTATCTGTGGTAAATGTGGTTCACTATACTTAATATACAAAATCAATAATTACAACGTTTTAGTCTTGACTGAAGTTTGTATGAGACCCGACTTATTTAAATTTATATTATTTTCTATGACCGGTGCGTCTTATCGGTGGATCAGCTTACAACTGACAGCGAGCCGCGCATGGCTCCGTAGATAAACCCTGAAAAAGAAAGAATCAGTTACAATTCCAAGAACTATTTTGATAATCTTGTTTACATATCTGATGCTGTTAGCATATCGAGTTACAACGAAGTAATTAGGTAATTAATTATTTAGCTTGTTACCGAGTTATTAATAGATATTACAAGTATTTGTTAATGAACATAAATTTTCTAAGTGTGTTTGGTTTGTGATTAATCATTTTAAATATCTGTTTACTGCTATATGAATACATATTTCTTTAATGTTCTTGAAATTGTTTTCAATAGTGTTCTCGTCTCTAAGTGTAGATAACGTGGACATGCCCACAATAACTTGCCCTGAGCCTCACGAAACAATTAAAATCGTACACACGTCTTGAATAATTAATTATTATTACTTTTAAACAAATACTTTTTGTTACTCGTAAATAATTAGCTTTTGTTAGTATTCAATAATGAATTTAGTTTCAACAGATCTTTTCTCATAATCGAGAAAGTTTTACGTCTATGTAATAAGATGCTCCAGTGTTGGTGGAGGATTTAGATGGCAACCCAAATGTCCGAAGTCAAAGCCACAATTCGCTTAACAGGTTATATAAAATAATAACAACTCACACTAAAACCGTAACATGACCTTTGCAAGGAAATGCTTATGAAATTTTGTCACAATTTTGTGACCGCGTTTGAATTGTTCAGTTCGATCGATCGGTCCCAATCAACACAATCCATCGGCTATGAGCGCCTAGTAATTTGCTGTTTTCACTACAACTACATTTATATAAATTTTACAGTGGTAAATGTTGAATATGTTCCTAAGTAACAAATGCAAAACTTAAATCTTCCCCTTTACATTCAACTTCCCCAGTTCGCAACAGTAACATTTTGGAGCAGCGGCAAGTTGTTCAAGGGCCCTTGTATCCCAAGGGTTCCTTATCGGTGATCTGCGAGACAACTCGAGGGCTCTCAGCCACTGTTCGCTACTTAAACACGTTAAACCTTCGTGAGGCATTTTAACACATACTTTAAGTGAATATGGTCTCTTTTCGCGATTCAGTTTTATTTTTTTACAGGAAATGAGAAAGGAAGCGGGAGGACTTGGCACGAGTTTAGAGGGAACTGAGCGTATACAAGACAGTAAACATTTAAATTTAAGATTTTAAGGTTTTTAGAAATATCCATTTTATTTTCCGTGCGAGTTGTATTTAAGCATGTTGCTAATTTCAAGTTAAAGTCGAATATATTATGTATTCGGCTTTAACTATGTAGTGATACCTATTGCGTGAAGCATGCCTCCCTAGCTACCACCCTCATGCTTAAGTCAACAGCCAAACGACTAATGTTCGGGCAGGGGACTCAAGAACCAGTTCTTTATTTCTGGGCTGACAACGCGGCAGTGATGGCTCGTTTGTCGGCTGTTTACATAAAAAAAATATTTCAAGTGAAGTCAAGATCAAAATTCTCCAAAATCACCAGAAATATAAGTATTCATACAATTATTTACCGTATTATTTCGTAAATGACAGATTTCGCCGATAAATCTACATAAATAGATAACATAGCAGACACATCGACACTTCGAGGACACAGAAGAGTAATCTGTAGATGACGAAATAACAAAGCAGATAACGATCTCGTATCTGTGTCATGTCACCGACAGACTCTGTGTGATACCTAACATTAAAACTACAAGAAGTCGTCCAACTTATCTCGTAACATCTACAGCCTTGGCCAAAAGTATTAGGCACCCCCAATAAAGTTACTGCACATCTGTGCTAGGTGAACAACGAGTAATATTCTTTTTTTAAAGGATTACCGGTATAATGACACGCTATTTAAAACAAATGGGCCGCATATTTGGTGGTCATAAAACATCTGGTGCATCAATAATAAAATATTCGTTTTTTCTTGGTCGTTTATTTGTAATATTCGGTCAGTCTGCATTTGGAAATCATAGTGTAAAGATCGTACATTTGTGGTTTCGTGATTAAATTGAAAAAATACTGAACTAAAAATGCCAAAACAATACGAAATTAGTTTCGAAAATCGTGTGAGAATCCAGGTTTTACACGAGCAAGGAAAGTCGCAAAAAGAAATTGCGAACTTAGTAAAATGTTCGCGATGCGCAGTACAATCCGCTATCAAACGGTTTGCGGAGACCGGCACTCACGCAAATAAACCAAAAACCGGCAGAAAACGAGTTACTACAAGCCGTGAGGACAGGAAACTTATCCGTGAGTCTTTGAAAGACAGAAAAAAAACTTCTTCGGAGCTAGCTGCGTCTTTAACTGAAGAGTTCGGAAAGCCGATCAGCGCTCGAACGGCTAGAAGGCGGCTAGTAGAAGCAGGCTTAAAGGGCTGCAAAGCCAGGAAGAAGCCGTGGCTTTCAGAAGCGAACAAAAAAAAACGGCTTGATTGGGCTCTGAGACACCAACATTTGACAGAGACGGATTGGTTTAACGTTCTCTGGTCTGACGAATCCAACTTCGAGGTTAGTTTTATTAATTATTTTATTACACAATAACAATGATAAATTTTGTAGTACTCTTCAAATTAAAATGGTATAAACTTTTTTAATGTGTGCTAATTTTTTTGTACTTTACAGGTATTTGGAACGCCAGGTGTGGCGTTTGTGAGGCGACGGAAAGGCGAAGAAAATCACCCAGATTGTGTAGTGCCGACCATAAAACACGGCGGAGGCAGCATTATGATTTGGGGCTGCATGGCTGCGGATGGTGTCGGCGAAATGTTCATATGCGAAGGTCGTATGAATAGTGAAAAGTACATTAATGTACTAGAAACAGCATTAGTGCCTTCAATTTCAAGAATTTTTGGCGACACAAATTCAAATGGCGTTTTATTCCAGCAAGATAATGCACCTTGCCATAAATCAGCGACCACGATGCGTTGGTTTGCGGATAACAGTATTGACTTGTTGGATTGGCCTGCCCAGTCTCCGGATTTGAATCCAATAGAGCATTTATGGGGTGTTTTAAAACGCAAAATCAAACAGCACAGCATAACATCCAAAGCTACATTAAAAAACGCGTTGGTACAAGAATGGGATGCAATATCCCCAGACGTGTGCCTTAAACTTGTACGCAACATGCCTCAGAGAGTTGCTGCTGTAATAAAAGCCAAGGGTGGTCCAACAAAATATTAGTTTTTTTTAAATATTTATTAAGGAAATAAAATTATGAAACAACCAAAACTAGTTTTATTTTTTTTATACCCGAAATATGCAGCAAGTTGTAGGGTGCCTAATACTTTTGGCCAAGGCTGTATATCTATGAAAGCAGTGTTTGTAAACAAACCAGGATGATGAGGTGAGCGGTTTAAATGCCGCGGAGTCCGGTTTAGCCTCAGGCAAACTCTCATTAAAATGTGGAAACAGGAACAGTGGAAACAGGTTCGTTTCACGAGGATGAAATGTATTTTTGATCTTGACCCATCATGAAACATCGAAATTTCTTCAACGGTTTAAGCATTATGTGTGTTTAGAAGGAGAAAATTTCCAAAAAAATATGTTTTGACCTCTATGTTCATTAGAAGACCTGTCGTTAAAGTTTCCAAAAAATATTCGCTGTACAAATTCAGCCCCGTTATAATTTTATTATTCGTATAGATTATATTAATATGTACTCGTATATAAATTCTTGGATATATACATGATGTCAGTGTATTTTTATCCTCACACACAACATCGCAGTAATTCTGTAGTCTCACAAATCAACTTCTATCTGGTCCTTTATTTTGATTGAATTTACTATAACTAACAATGATCATCGATTATGTTTAAATCGTACATTGTGGATCAATTAACCAAAATGCTTATTATCTATAATAATATTATAAAAAGAGAGTGCGAATTTTGTGACTTTGTGTGTACATATATGCTGCAAGTAATCTCCGGATCAACGGCACCTATTTGAAAAATTCTTTTACCATTTTAAAGGTACTTTATTCCGGATCGACATAGGTTATATATCACGTGTTATGTGTATAATAATTAATTGTTGAACGCGAACAAAGGCGCGACGGGCCTCTAGTTTACAATAAACTTACAGCGGAAGCGACTATGACTTTGATTTGTGACGTTATGGAATTGCCTGGTGGACACTATACTAGCATTTACTGATAGCCAAGCGATGACAAAGTCCGACATGACAAAGTCTACAAGTCCGTTCAATCTGGCTGGAGAATATGAGGCTGTAGCCACATAACTATTAAGACATAATAAAACTTATAAAATGTCATTAGAAAAACCGACTTTAATAGATACTGTAATAAAAAAATATTGATTAAATCATTAGTGAATTGATGATGGACTTTACGATCGGTGTTGAAAGTGTGGAAAATGTGTGCGAAAGGATTTTATTAATAATCTTTCTGATTTTGAAACATCCAACAATGTTAGTTGGTATGCTTTTGAGATGCATAATTTTGACAATTAACAACTTTTAGTTTTAAAAAATTGAATCACTTTTTAATTAATCATTATTTTATTGTTTTAATAAAGTCCTTTAAAAGAGTTCCATTCATATCTCGATGTCATCATCAGATATTCACCAAATTTGCAAGGGCCACCTCGCCTTTATTTACCAAGTACGAACATTTTTAAATAAAAAAAAATACAAATCGGTCTATAAATTATGAAAAAATACTGATCAAGCATAACCTACCTATCTTCGTTAAGAACTCTGACATCATGACATCTGAAAAACAATTGTATTGAACGATTTAAAATAATCTTTAACTTTTTACATATCAAAAATCTATCTATTATTTATTATATAAAAAATGTTTAAGAACGCGACGTGCAGTGTTATCATTAGTTTCAGAACACGATCTTGAAAGATGCAATATCTTATCGGAGACATCCAAAGAGGCGATATGTAAGTAGAAGACCAGCTGATAAAACCGTATATAATAATCCTGCAGAGGTGAAACTCATCTGGTTATAAGTGGACGAGGATGTAATAGCGTAACAAATATGTAACAACAAACTTTAACACATGGTACCTACTAATTGTATAGAATAAAGAATTTGGTGCGGGTAAAATGGCTAGGCACAGATATTGAAAAAGAAAAATAGATGTCCTTGGAGGAGGCTTCACCCAAAGGTTACGTACAAAATAATTAATAAAACCTAATTATTCAAATTCTTTTTAATTTCTTTTTTTTTTCTTATATCACTAATTTATTTTTTTATTTAATATTATTAATATTCTCGTGTATGAAATGGATAAATTTTAATTGTCTCAATATAGTTGACGTGGAGTTAAGTTGGAATTATACACGCAATTTTTTATGTTAAAAACCGATAAACGAGCTGACGACCACCTGGTGACAAGCGGTCACAACTGGCCATGGAGTTCTGTAAAGCCAAGGGTGTTACCGACGTTATGATGGATACCCGCTTCTCAACTTGCTCTCCGACACAGCAGGCGAGACACGTTACAGTTCAGTTGATTGTACCAGGGAGATTGGCTTAGACTCAAAAATAGATAATGTTTCTCACACCCCAAAATATTGCTCGTCGGTTTCTATGTAAAAGGAAATTAAGGAACAACACAGAAATAAGCAACGTACATCGAGCGCCAAAAATAGGCAACGATCAAGCCCTAATTAAATCATATATATTCTCCTTTGTTAATTGCAACATGTTACATTTCAAGTTTTATTTAGTTCTTGGGTTCATAAATACGGACAAATATTAAAAGACGCTACACACATCTCATCACAAAGCTCGTGCCTGCGCGTGACGTTGACAAGTACAACCACTCCAGCCGAGTCGTGTGACAATGGCCCTACGTAAGTGGGACAGACGCACATTCAACAACAGTATACTTCTAAAAGCTCGCTCTGGTTGCTAGGCAAGCGCTTTGTCTGTGGAGAAAGAAGTGCGATCTATTATTTAACGTACTTGTCCAGAGCAGTAATTCTGTCATCACACAAAACAAAGACAAACGACGAGATATTGATGTATTTTTTTATGTTATAATATATATTGTGGTTTTTGATGTTATAGCCAACAAACAAGCAGACGAGCCACCTGATGCTAAGTGGTCACCGTCGCCCATAGACATCAGCAAGATTCTGATGTTCCGATTTTCATGAAAACATTTAATCCGATAATAGCAGGCAAGTCAACGTTCGGACAGGACAAGCGCTGCCGGGTCGGCTAGTATATGTATATACATCTCATATGGTAAGTTTCTACCGCCCACACACATACCTACCGTCCAAGGATATCACGCGCTGATGGCGAAAGCAGAAGTAGGGTCACAATTACTCTTGGCCATGACAGGTAAAAAATCTTACCACCCAAATAGCTTAATTGGAAGCAAGTTTATTCTAAAACATAGTGCCAGTAGGCGCCGTGTTTTTATCACAAAATTCAATGTGAAACAATAATATATTTATATACAGATACACACCTGTGTTGTGACAATATCTCGTCAGCATCTGTCGGTGTCTATTTATACACACTACAAAGGCACATACTACAGATAGTGTCTCCATAAATAAGATAATCATCTCATAAAACGACAAGGGTCACAGCTGGATGACATTATCAAATTGATAAAGTTTTACTGGATATGCGTTTCGGGAATGTCAAGTTTTTATATACTGTATAATATCAGTGTTATAATATTATTATTAAGTCATTAATAATATAATTATTGTTGGTGGATCTTTCCGTGAAGCCTGCCTGGCTAGCTACCACCCTCCTGCTCGAGTCAGCCGTCAAACGACTCGTGGGGTTGCGGCTGGTGGCTTGAGAGCCGGTAATTCCTTTCCTACCTGGCCTCATTTCCTGGTCGACTACGCATCAGTGATACCTTTGGTCTTGCTGATATCCACGGGCGACGGTGACCACTACCATCAGGTGGCTCGGTTGCTCGTTTTTAAGCTCATGTAAAACCAGACCTGTACCCCACCAGCACAAAGAGCGGACCAACTTGACAACGCGCTAGTACATTATTATGGTAACAAGCGTCGAAGTAAGACGTCGCTACCTTCTAATCATTTATGTATATTGTGCAGTGTTTTAGATGATACCTATAAAGTATTTAGTACTGAAGGTACAAACTAATTAAGTCTTGATATTTATATGGGTTAGTTTACAATACTGATATAGACTGTCTTACGACACCTAGTGCCGACGTGAGATTGGGGGAGTATCCTAGACCACCCCAATATGGCCAAAATAAATAAATTTCCAAGTATTGCGTCCATCGGAGACTGGAACCGCCCTACATACGACCCATAGGGTTTCATTACGTAATAATTTTAATCATACACAAATATACTCTTTTGAAACCGATCACAGATTATATTAGTTTAAGACACTCAAAATCCAGTAAACTATAAAACAGATCTATTGCACTCTCCCAAAAAAGAACTATGCAAAAGAAGGAATGATTTGTTCGTTCTATTTACGCTCAAAAACTTAGTTGTATACTTTTTATGGAACGGTGAATAATTACATTAGTTATTTACAGATTTTATAGATATTATCTAATTGCAATACGCAGCAATAATTTAAAAATATCCACTGCTCGACGAGAAACATTACGGCTTCCGTCTAGTCTAAGCGGCTAGGCGGATTATGAATGGCTTAAAAGCTATTACTAGATGTGAAAGGTTTACAAGTGAGTAGCCAACAGCCTTAAGTTCCTGGCTGTTAATGCTTCCGATTATAGTTTATAATGTATAGATATACATTGCTTAGAATTCGAAGTTGGTGGCGAATGACGAAGTTAAAAAACAGGTTCCCGCGTCCTTCTTGACGTATGGGGGTCTATGGGCGTCAGTGATATATTCGTCATCATGAACAGTGAATTCTTGTTTATTCTTTCATTATCATCATCACTATCACCACCCATAATTGTCCCACAGCTGGGCTCGGGAATTCTCAATGTTTCCGAAAGAATGTGAGGGGCTAATTACAATCCACCACGCTGGCGAATTGCGGGTTGGCAAAATTCACAAACCTTCGAGGACATTGAGTAGAACTGTCAGGTGTGCAAGTTTCCTCACAATGTTTTCCTTCACCGAAGCAGAATTTTTAATAGGCACATCATTTGATAAATTAAAGTTGCGTGTTCGATTCGAACTCGGGTCGCCCGAATGGAAGATTGACATCAAACCACAAAACTATCACACTTTGCTCTTACATGTCCGACTGTGACGTCAGCGATGCTGTCCATCCGAGCAAGTAACACGAAGTCAATTTTGATTCATTACAATGTTGCAAAAAAATAATGTTAATTGGAATTAAGCCCTGCTTAACTTCTAACGGTAAACCGTATCGGACGTAGTGACCGTACTTCATAATGATGTCAGTAAAAAATAACGGTACTCGGTAATATTCACGTAACGTTAGGCTGATCAGGTTTTGTTACTTCATCTATATTGCAGTGTGGTCGAGGATTACTGCGGTGTTATGGTTAATTCAGCCGCTTGTCTCATCCACGAAGATATAATAAAGCTACTGAGTTATCTATATTTGTGCTAATATTCTGAAGAGATTGCTACTTTTACGAGTAAATATTTATGCGGCAGAGTATCTTCGAAACTATGGCACCTGCTTCTTCTTTTACAATTAGAAAGGTAAATTATTCGAAATGGACATAGGCTTATCATATTCATATATATGTAATTAATTGTTCAACTCGAACGAAGTCAGGGCGGGTTGTTTGCGGTATAATTAATTAATTATTGTATTGTTTGATTGACTACAAAAATTTCCATTGAATGTATTTATTCAATATTAATTAAAATAAATAAATAAATAAATATATATATAATGAGTCGTATTAATTATTACTTATACTATTACTATAAGTACTAGATACGTTTGTTCCATGTACTTATACTATGACTCCGTTTCGAATCCATGTAACTTTAAATGATTCGTTTTATAAGCGACAGAGCTTATAGAAATTATTACAAATATAGTCAAAAATATTTACAAGCCTAATATAAGTATGTAATCATTATATACGTTCACTCAAACAGATATAGACATTTGAAATCTTTACTGATATTATAAAGAGAAAGAATATGTACGAAGTTTGAACCAGTATGAACTCCAACACCGCGGTACCTATTTGAAAATTTATTTTATTGTTTGAAAACTACATTGTTGGCAATGGACACATATATATTAATTGTTGAACCCAAACGTATTCGAGGCGGGCCGCTAGTATTGAACAAATATATAAATATAGTAACACCTATCTATACATCACAATAAACTGGCACAATATTCACAACTTGAACCGAACATCGCTCGCTTGGCAGCTGCTCGCCGAGCGTCCGACACGTCTCTGTCACTGCGGCCTTACAGATTTACGTCGGGCAGTGAAAGCGTACGGATCATTGGAGTTCTGCAGCGAAAGTGATACGCTCAGTTGATTCCGATACTACTCCATTGTAAGGTATATCTCGGTCTTTATTATGTCAACTTGTTCATTAAATCGATAGCGAGCTCGGTAGATTGAAGGTGTTCTAATAGATATGAGAGTAAACTTACATTGATTTATTTCATAACTCGATTGGCAGGTAGGGTTCTGTTATATATTTAAAGGTAATTCAACGCGTTAATGGTTATTTTATTGTATTTTATTTCAAACAATAAATGTTAATATTGAGCTTAATACTTAATAATTACAATGGCTGCAGTATGTAAGTAGGTACTACTTTGTTTAGGCGGATAGTGTGTAGACTTATATTCTTCTATTATAATAATTATAATAATAATCTCACCGTGGAAACACCGTGAATTTGCTCTGGTAATATTAAATACTTATATTAATTTAGTATTGAGACAAGAATTTGAATATGTTTTCATATCGGCTTCAAAAGATTACGCGTGCTTTTATGGGGCTCGGTGTTAATTTTTACAATAAGGTTCCAAAGTTGACACTTGATTTACTTATTGGAACTTTGAAGCGACAAATTAAACAGATTTTAGTTAAAGGATATTATAGTATTGATGAATATACAATTGGCAAGGACGCCTGGAAATAATAACGTGAATATAGTACTTGTTCCGCGCTTGTTTAAAACTTACTCTGGAATTGTTATAATTATATTGATTTAAAAGATATGCCGAGGAAGTCCGTCATTACTTCTCCTTAATGGTACAGCGCCTGTTCGAAACAGCTGTAGAAGCAAGAAATGACATGATTACGTAAGTTAAAAAAAACCTAAATTTAAAATAATTTTGAATTTGAATATAAAATTAGCGCGCGATTACCGATGCCCAGAGTCATTTAACCATTTTGAATCGATGGTCAGAGAACTGCGCCAACATCTATTCGTTGGCAGTTAATCGACTATTACTGCTGTCAAAAAACACGATATACAGAAAGGTCCCCAAGCGGAAATTAAATTAAAATATATCATTTTGCGCATCCGACAAACATCAAGCTATTGTAAATCGTATACTTAAAAAGGAACGAAGCACTCACTAAACGTAACAGCCATTCGTAATTCATTGTGAAACTGTGTCAGGTTAAGTTGTCGTTTATCGAGTACCTAAACAAAAACTTGACAAAACGTAACAAAACACGATCGCAACACTGCATTGCGACACGCGACCCAAATACTTTAAATTGTTTTACGTTGTTTTGTGCTCTTATTGATTGTCACTTATATCTGCACCAATCTTTATATAGCGAGGTGAATAGTTCTAGCTTAAATTTACTCACAAAATGTAAATATCTCATTGTCTATGGATTAGTAAAAAAAATATACAGTTTGAAACAGAGATAATGTACAAACATTTTAGTTTAATATATTTATGCATACTAAAAAAATATTATATTTGGTCAATAATGTAACTCGTATAATAAACTATGATATAATTATTTTTTTTTTTAATTTTCCGATAACAAAGTACATTTTGTAGCAAAACATAATATTTTTTATTATACTGCTATATAGTATATATATTAATGCGTTCATGAGCGTCATATTTTACGTCTACTACCGTTTCTAAATACTTGCGTCATTGTAATGGTGCCAAAGAAACTCTTGAACTAAACAATAATAATAATTTATAATAATCTATACTAGTATTACAAAGAGAGATTGCGTCGTTGTGTGTGTTTGTGTACATGCGGAATGTAATCCGCGGAACCGCGTCACCTATCTGAAGAACTCTTTTACCGTTTTAAAGGTACATTATTCCGGATGGCCGTACACTATATATCACTTGTTTGTGATATAAGATATGATAAGTCGCGACGCGCTCCTAGTAATCAATATTGTGTAAATGTTAGCGGAATCGTCTGCGTCGCTTGTGAACCTAATGTCAAAGTAAAAACAACATTTTTCGCTATTTGTCCTGTACAAAATGTTGAAGAGGCTTATTTGAATTCATGTTGCAAGTAAGGAGTATATTTTATATTTATTTTATACTAACGTAGACAATAAAATTGCAGAATCAGGTCACTACTCAAACATTTATTGCTTAATTATGTTAATTGTGTAGCAATTTATGAATAGCAACGGAACAATTCGCTTTGTAAATCGATGTCGTATTATTGCATGATTTTATAACATCTACCAAGTCGTCTAGTAAATAATCTATACATATAATAAAATTCTAACTGATCGTTGTCTGTACATGAAAGATATATGAAAAAACTAATATTAGGGGGCTTTATTAACGCAAAAAAAGACAAAACAATCGTTATTAGAATTTTTGTCTGTTTATCTGTGCGTTTGTTCGCGCTAACTTCCGAAACGGCTTATCGGATTTCGTTGCGGTTTTCACTAATGTATTACAGTAAGCGTCACTTAATATTTACATTTCGTTTCATTTCAATTCGTCCATAAATAAAAGGAGTTATGATTAATATAAATGTATTTGTAATTCACATAACGAGAAAAAACCAGTCTTAAAACAATGCAGAAGCTATTCCTAACCGTAAGGTAGACTTACTGAAACGAAGCGAAGCGAAGCGATGGCATACGCTAGTATCTAATAAAAAAGCGGTAGAAAATAATAAAATATGGGAGTCTCGGTTCTGGATATTTGTTCAAAGCTTTCGGAATAGAGACTTGGCCCGTGGGGTATTGACTATCATTACCTTTTTATTGAAATAATAAAAAAACTAAATGTTAAGCCATACGTCCGAGATTTGGAAGGTTTCACTTGTGTAGAATGTATTTATGTATGAATCCTCTGAACGAAGTGTGAATGTTGATCGAACAAAATATGAAAATAAACGACGTTTGAGTAGTAAAAGAAAAGTAAATAATAAAAGCAGTCAAGTACAAGTCTCACGTGCAGTAGTGTATATCCGATATATAGTGTATATCCGTACTGTACATCCGAGATTTTTTGTTTTGAAGAAATTTAAGGACAGGATTTTCGTAATGTGACATCTTCATTTCTTATATTGGTAAACACTATTAGATATTAAATTTGTTAATTTTTTCGTGCATTCAGAAGACTCTGAAGGCCAGTCGGTAATGAGTGTACGTGTCGAGCGAGTTGCCTCGGGTTCGATTCCCGACCGGGACGGACGTTTATGTGGATAGTTTAATGTTTTTTTGTACATAAATACATAAGTCAATGCTTGACAATATTCTCACCTGATGGTAAGTACTAACGAAGTCTAAGGTGTTGAACACATTAATTTAAAAAAAAACGTGTTCACTCTCCTCTTAAACACTCGCACATCTTGAGTAGGTAGGAACACCGATGCGAGCAAGTTATTCCGGTCCTTTGCAGTGCACATAACAAATGACGACGCTGATCGCATTATGATGTGGTCTGGCGGTATGATATGCTGTATGCAGCATACAGACGGATGTTCACGACGTAAGGAATGATACTCGCCGTATGTCGGGTGTACGATGGAGGAACAACAATGGGGTAATGGTGCACATTCTGCAAAATGTCTGCAAAACCCTACATCAGGCCGAGGCCGGCTACCCTGCGCCTGTGCCAAAGCCGCAGATCGATTTCTATCAGATCTCTGGTTGATTTGTTCCCGGGTGTTCGTGATAACTTATTCGTGTATATCCATGCCACCTGCAACACAGGGAATCGTAGTACGAGGGTATTCATATATAAACGTTTATTACTGTTATTATTATTGTGCATTTTCTAAACTTTAAACTTTACAGAACCTAGATGTAGTAGGGTAGTTTAGAAGTATTGCAAAGAGACACAGATCCAGCACGCGGAAGCGGTGACTTATGTGTAAATAAACTTTGGGGCTTGATATTCGATGCCAATAAGATCTCGCAACATCTGGGACATGTGTCGCCACGGTGCAACTTAAGAAGGCTGTGTGGCAAAAACTTTATGCTCAAGTCGACCATGAAGCCTCACGGCACACGGCTTCATTAGCAAATTACCTATCCACATGACTCAGTGAGTATGAAATATAAGGGACGTTGAGTTCACAAGAAATTCAGTGGTTTCACTATACGGTTTCAAGGGTCTGTTAACAAGCAGTTTAGTTTAAGATAGGTAGGTGTGTTTTAGGTAACTGTTAAGATCTAGCCTGTGAAATTTTCGTTTGTTTTTGCAAATTGCAGCTGCGTTTTACGTAATATTATAATATTTATAATCTAAGCGACACATTAAAGCACACCTTCTAGGTAAAGATTATTATAGCATAGATGAATATATTAATGATAAGGACGCCTGGAAATAATAGTAACGAAACCAGTTCGGCACTGGTTTAAACTTTTGTAATTACCATGTGTTGTTACAAGATGTGCTGAGGAGTTTCTTTCGCCATACCTTCTCCTCAATGTAAAAGCATCTTTTCGCAACGTGCATAAGTGTATTTACAGAATATCTATATAATTAAATTTGAATTTATTATTTGCCAAATGATAATCAAAGTTATGTATCATGATTTATCTGTAAGTGATTATTCCAGGGAATTTTATATTGTCATGAAAATAACAGAATCCCCGGAAACCGGGAAAAATCGTTTAGAGAAGTATTATTCAATCAATTCAAGATAATTACAATAGCAAGTCGTGTTTTGATCAAAATGAAACATTAAAAGGAGCTTTTATTTGCAAAAACAAAAAAAAAACGATGACTGTATGAAAAGGATGATTTAAACCCTTAGAGCATACCTACATGTACCTATGACTAAATTCACATTTACCTGATTTCTTGAACTCACGGGGCACGATTGGTTTTTGGTTGCTGTGGGGGCTAAAAACCTGGTGCATTACAAACGATAAATTTCCATACAAATACAAATTTCCATAAAAAACACATTCTGTAAAAACTATTCCGAATCGCTCAATTGAGGAACAAGGTCGATCGGTTATAAATGACGCAGCTCTCGAGTTACGATTATCAGCGTCTCATTAAATAACCGAATTCAAGAATAACTTTAAATCCAACATAAGGGTTAGCTTATTTTCAAAGCTATTTCTTTGCTTTGCTTAAAAATAAACCGAATGACATGTATCGAACAATTGTATTTGTGTTAGATTAACAAAATAACGTAAATCGTTTATACCCTCCTGTTCGATCTATTTGTACTCGTTAGTACCTACCGACTTGTATCCGTCATTTTATATGAATGAATCCTGTCATCAATTCGCTTCATGAAGCTTTTTTATGTTGACAAATAGTAATCGGTTCCAAAATATTCTTTGCTTCATATAATACTCCTTAATCTTTCTCATAAATCAGTCTATCTATTGACAAAAACCGTAACATATATCGTAATTTTTAGTACTATCACATTCAGATAGATACATAGATAGATAAATTCTTTTAACTATATTGCCTACGTCTATCCATAAGTACATTTCAAAGGGTAAAATATTTTTTTAGATATGTGCCGTGCTTCCAGAGATTACTTTCCGCAAATACATAATAATATAAAATTTACATTCTCTCTCTTAATAATACTAGTATAGATTTACCTACGGATTTCAGGACAAACCGTCGTCGAAACTGTAACGTAACGTAACTCGAACAATGTGTACCTTTTCTAAAATAAGACATGTTTTGGCGCGATACACTTAATCAGAATTCAAAATAGCACTATATAGTCACAAGAGTTCCCTTTTAAGCGTTCCTCATGCAGCTTCTTTGGAATGGTGAGTAAGCGCGCAATGTTTCCGTCTTTGTTATTCCGTATCTACTGACAAGAAGAATCATACTGCAAATAAGGATAACTGAACCTTTGTAAAATATGTTTGGGAACACACCAACCTAATTATGGTAACTGAACTGTTTTAAGGTGGAAATATTTTATAGGGAGATCTTCAAAAAATGTCCATTCTGGGGAAGATTATGTAATTAGTACCGACGAAACCTCAGTCATCCCGTGTATATGTGAAATCTCCAGATTGTAGCGTGAACATATCGGTATGTTTTAATATAAATCTTCTAATCTCGGAAGCCTACTGTTTTTCCAGAAGTATAAAGACTGTTGTGACAGTTAAGTTCATACATGATTAAGTTGGTGTCATCGAGACAAGCTAGGTATGATTCGCGCTTTGAGATATTCTGACAGTCGTCAGAATAACTGTAACCTACTTAGTAATGACCCTGGCCGTCGAGTAAAATGTTTGATTCCTGGCCAGGGCAGACATTTATTTAGCAGATAAATGTTTATCCTCAGGTCTTAGATGTTGGTGATGCATAATTTGTATGTCCATGCCAGCAATAACATGGGAATTTTCGTGCTAGGGTGTGAATGTGTGAAACTTATCTTTTTTTTACTGTTATGATTAAAAACGATACTGCAAACGTTCAAGCAGGGCGTCTATTGTTTAATGCAATCGGATATATGAAAGACATGTAAATATTGACATCAAATATAATCAGTGTTCTATTTGAAAGCAGTCGCAGTTTGCTGTTCTTGAGTGTGAGGTGGAATTCGTCGTATGTGGTTGGTTCCAACGCCCTACCAACTGGGCCTTACCTGGAAGGTTTGCTTGAAGTACGGTGATGCCGCTCCACTCAAACCGTATGAAGGTACTTAGAACCTATTTCAAGTGGAAAAATACTATGAAATACCCTACTTAATTGAATACACAAAATTTTTATCACTAGAAATTCAAAGCAGAAAATAAATTATATTATTAATACTGAACCTGGAATAATTTATGGGTTTAACGCGTCTGCCGCCTTTAGGAGTCAGTAATTCCAGGAAATGTGGTTTCGGTGCCAAGACTTGGCATCAGTTTTGAGAAGCCTGTATGTTTGTAAGTATCTGCAATGCAGCTGTCACCTAAATTTAATAAGCTCTAGTTGAAACGCAATGCTGGACTTAATAAGTAAGTATAAATTTCAGTGCACTTAAATTGATGTTTTCAAAATATCGTTATGACCCATTATCAACTGGATCTTCGACAAAGAAGCCGAAATGCATTAAGATAATTTCACAGGTGATTCTATGACGGGGTAAGAACTTTACAACCAAGCATAATTACCGTCGCGATAAAAATGAATAATGACGGCTTATTCATCTCCGACAGTAGATACCGTTGCTTCGTCTGTGTTTTCAGGGCGCATCAAAAAAAATTCTAGAAAGATCAGTTTGACAGAAGCGATAACAAATATTATATGTTATCTTTATATTTGCAAGTATACACTTTTATTTATAGTATTATTATCGTTTAAGAAATTTCAGAACAGCACGGCAGCTATAGAATAAGGTTTTAGATATTAAATTATGTTTAGCGTTAAGTTTGAGAACAATTTTTGCAAAGACAGTATTAGTGTGCTTTTAGAGCATTTAGGAAAATTGCCAAAGCTTTTGATAGCAGCTTTCAAAGCCCATACTCATTCCAACATACTGATACGAGAATCTCTGCGGTAGTAGGGCAATGCCTACGTGGGAGTGTGGGAGATTGTGATGCGGCCGCGTCTTGGTATGAATTATTGAAAGATTTGCTTTCTTTGCTTTCTGGGTTGAGAATATTTGCAGCTATCGCTGGGCTAAGTTATAATATCATGCCTGAGAAGTGCCACACTTCAATTGTTCACCTTAGAATTTTTATATATGCAAAAAAACTCCATAGCGTAATTTAGGTTTTGACATATGGCTTGATACAAATTTTATCTTAGTATGTCACCATGTATTCTTAATAATGACAACCCAAAAATAAAATTCTTCTATTATTAAGTTTTCATATATATACTGAGAAAATTGCTTTTAATAATTATGTTCAAGCTTAATACAAAATATAATATAATTATCTATAAAACAGACTAATTTTATGTTCCGTAAATGCCATGAAATACCAGATCCCATATAGGATCAATCCCAAGTCTCTTTGACGCGTGTATGTGCCTAGTTCGATATTGAAATTTTCAATCTGTAGTAATTTAAAAGTAAGAACTGTCAGTTGAAATTGACAATTTGGCGTGACTTGACAATTGACAAAATACGACATGATTAATGTAAACCCTAAATTACAAATTAAATGTAACCAAACGAATAATAAATCAATACACATAAAAAATGTTTGTCTGTGAAATTTGTCATTCAATTCAACATTCTGACACTTTCGTCACCCTTTTTAAACTTGTATCATCGCGAATATTATACTCGTATATTTCAACCATAGCGGGTACTCACAATTTTACTTCAAGATTACGCAAAAATATCCGTAATATTTCGCCATTTTTATAAATAACACGAACTTGACAGGGTTTCACTTCCTGCGGAGCATCGTTGTCAATGTATTAACACCCGCATATGACTCGATGGAATAGTTTAACTCGTGTTTGATCGCTTATAAAAGACGAGGAAGTGATCATTCGATTTTTGAATGCTTGAGCTCGTTACAACTACGGTGACGGTCCGGGTTCTCGATCTACTCATGAGAAATACCTATCTACTCTATATATCAATGTAATATCAACTGAGAATAAGCAATAATAATTTACATAAGTTTCTTAAAAAAGAGGTTTAAGTTTCGATTACTAAAATAATAATAATATGACACAGCAATTGGTGGTGACCCTGCCGGTGTAACGACAGATCCGGGTTCAAATTCCTACCGGTGTAGATATTTCTGTTACAGATAAATGTTTTTCCACGAATCTTCGTTGTTTATGATGTGTTTAGGTTTATCTCTATGCCTACCTCCTGACAGAGAATTCTAATCAGGGTGTATACGTATTTTTAATTTAATTATGCACCTAATTGTTGTTTTTTAATTATTATCTTGTCATAGTATCATGCAAATATACATATAATAAAATTCTATCTGATCGCTTTCTGTACATTGAGGGTATATTGAGGGAACTCAAAACAATAGTTGTTAGAATTTTTGACTGTTTGTCTGTGTGTTTGTGCGTGCTAATCTCAGAAACGGCTAAAACGATTTCGTAACGGTTGTCACTGATGTATTGCAGTAAGCATTATTTAATATTTAACGTTCGCTTCATTGCAATCCGTCCATAAACAAAAAAGTTATGAAGAGAAAACCAAAGACAACGTATGCACTAATTCGAAATGTAAGGCGTAGATTATCTGAAGCGAAGCGAGGGCGTTTTGCAGTAATTAAAATAATTATTAATGAATTAGGTTATTAGCGAATAGGTTGAGAAAGCTCTAACATTTGTGTTCAAAGTCGAACTATTTCAAGTATTCGTATGTATGAAATTTTATTTAAATGATTTTTAAATATTTAAAATAAATATTGACAGATAGATAACTTGCACTTAGAATATGTTTCTAATGCACAATAAGAGAATGGCGATTGAAAATAAGATCTCGCCAGCAGACTGCTAGCCGAAATCAAACGAATTCATTCTTGAACGAAGTCATTACATTGAGCAACCCACACGCGCTCAATACAAATTCGTTTCAAAGAAACTAGTAATAGACCCGTATTCCATATTATATCATCCGTCCTTAGTCTAATAATAAATCAAATAAATAAATAGCCGATGTTATTCGATTATAAGTAATCCTTCGCTTTGTATGATTCCGCGAAAACAGATCCGTTTCCTATGTTGAAAAGTATCCTTGACTTTGACCCATATTGTAAGTTCCAAATATACCAAGAATTATCTACATCTATTCAGTGGTTTTAGTTTTATACGTGCACTGACAGACAGCCAAGAGCTCAAAAAATATGGTTACATCTCTATATAGATAACATAGTTGTCTACCAATTTTTAAATTTCTAAAAAATATTCGATGTATAGATTCCACTTACAGTTCCTGTTACATTATTAGCAGGTATATATTAAGTAAATTAAGATCCCAAACTTTCTTACTAATTTTTATTGTAAATATTATTAAACGCATGAACGTATCGAAAGATGAACGAAGACATTACCTAAAATCCGGCGTAGGATAAGAAAATGGAGATTAAACGAAAAATTTTAATATTCAATTCCTAATCAGAATTCAATTCAAAATATTTTATGGACCCTCTTGTTCTTTCATATGGTACGAATGTGTTGTAATACAGACTATTGAACTCATTCATACAGTCAGCTGACCAGACGTACAGACAAAGCATTCGAGTAGCTCTATTTACTCTGTGGTTATGGCAATTGTGCGGATAAGAAATGTCCTAAAACTTGGACAGTGTTAGTGAAAGAAAGTTAAAAGGAAACATTGGAAGTTGTAAAATTTATAGACACCCCACATTAATGATTTACTTTGAATTTGGTAACCGTGCCGAAATAACGTAGTTTATATGGTATCGGCTTTTAGTAGGACATCAATGACGTAGACATTCATTCTGATATGAAGCTGATATTAGAACTTATTTGACGTTTATTATTAATTCAGGTTGGAATTATTAGATGAATACTAATATTAAATTTGGCATAAACTAAAGTAATATAGTGTGTTATAGTTTTCAAACTAAACAAAAAAACTTAACTTCCGTACAAGTCCGAGTAGCTCCGAGAATACCCGATCGCATGAGTCAGAGTCGAGCAAGGTGTTTCACCTCGTTGCGTTTATATTGGGGTGCAAATATTTATTGCTCCCTACGACGTCGTGCGATGTTAGTGTAAAGACTATGTTAAACGTTCTTAGGTTCAGGAATAAGTGGAAATGTCGTTGGCAGCACTGGGTTTATAAATAGTTTTGTGCGCAAGCGACAAAAAGCAAATGTCTGTTACCAAAGAAATCAAATAACAAAGTGACTGGCGGTTACGATATTATTTATCTGGTAAAACATATTGTGAAAAATCTTTAACTAGGATTGTAACTGCTTCTTTGTAAGGAATAAGGACAGTATTTTATTCGTGTTCCAAATAAATAATTACTTTACCGGTGAACGTAATTATTTTTGCTTCGCTTTGGAAAATACGATATTTACGTTCACATTATAATACTTACACTCGAAACAATGTTACTAGTTTTTATCAGGTATTTTATAAAATTTTCCTAATGAGGGCATACATTGTATTGCATTTATTTTATCGGTTTAATTTTTTTTATATTATTTTAATAATATTACGTGAATAATATTACTGTAGTATTTTTATAAGATTTGGACTTTTAGACAGACTGATTTTGTTTCAGACTATGTAGGTCATGTTACGTAAAAATTCCCAATAAATTTTAGTATACACTATTATATTGTGTAAACGAATTTATTGGAAATTGTTTAATTTAACTGATATTTGAGTACTAAGATTTTTAGGTGTTTGAAGTCTACCAACCCTCGTGTATAGTGGCAGTCCAAGGTCAAAGGCGCAGGTCATTTTGATCGATTATTCTAATATACGTAATTAATACAAAATTTTGTTTGATTCTACACACAAAAAGACCTTACCTCCATTGTATCAGATTTTGTGCTTATTACAAATTAATTGTCACGTCCTTCGGTGAAGGACAACATCATAAGTAAACCTGTATACTTGACACTTCTCCATAACGTTCTCAAAGGTGTGTAAAGGCAGCAAATACGCGCTAAGCCCACCAGATAAACTGTGATCTTAACCCTTCTCACTGAGTTTACTCCTGATTCTTTAGGCAATTCTTAAACCTAGACCCGAAAGCAATTTAACAAGTAAAAAGGATAATATGCCAAAACAAAATAATCTTGAGAATATGGCATAACAAGAATATGTTGGTAGCAACACGCGGGTGAATCGATCCATGTTATGGCCAACGTCGACCGTGGCCGGCCAGGAAATGTATTCTGCATGCATTATCGGCTATTTGAGGCACAATGACTAAAGTAACTCTATACCGCTGCTCGGTAGGTACGAGCGACGGTCCTTCCTTATTTTTTTTATTTAATTAGTATTGATAACAAACCGGCGTTATTCTAACCGGTTTTACGCGACCCTTGTGTCTTATATACAGACTAACCCAGTGTTCAAACTACTACGGTGGTTTTGGGGGTTTTACTACGGGGCCAAGTTCGTAAATATGCACATATCCATAAATGTGTGCATAAAAATCGAATAAAGCTTGTTTCAGTGCAGAAAAATGTATTTAATATTATCAAAGATATGGAAAATATATAGAAATATATAGATGTCTGCTAGTTTGTAGTTGATTGCAGAAGGTTATAGCGCCACGGGACAAAACGACGAGTACCATCGGGATCGAACTAAATGATAAAGCCTCGGCCACTATTCAGCCAGGTGGATCACGAGTTGCCTAGGTTGAATCAGATTCTACGATGGATGAACTCCATTAATACTTCATCCCAATCTCTTACACCCCCACAATAAGTAACATTTTGTCGCTAGGGGCGTCAATAAATTATAAATAACCATCCGTGTTATTGTGTATTTATTAGCAACTTGTCGTTTTTTAACATACAATAAATAAATATTACATTAACTACATACAGATAATTGTAACACGATTGCTACTCAATTAGGGTGTAAAACCAAGGGTTATTTGTTTAATTTTATTTCGGTATAACATTCGCATGTCTCTTAAAGAGTTGGAACTTCTATAAAATCGTATTATTTAAATACAAACGCTATAAATCAGGCTGAAATGGCCATCGTAAAAGTCTCAAATGGTCAGGTGGGGCCTCACGTATATTTCGATAAAAGTTTTACATTGGCTGATATTATCTACAGGTAACAACAACACTTGTATTGCTATTAATACTGGACTATTCCAATAGCATAAAATTGACATTTAACGATTGAGGTCAAGAGGTGTGCACACAAACCCTCAACCACATCTGTAATTCTGAATAAGCAGCAAGGTGAACGCGCGTAACACGCGCGCACATTAAAAAAAAAAATTAAGAGTGAACACTAGTATTTTCAAGTAAAACGGAGACAGACGTACATATATTAAAAAAACACCTTTTAGAAAGTGTTTTTTATATAAATATTATATAGATAATACTTGTTTTGGGTTAATTGTTGTTTTTATTATATAGATAATACCTTATCGTTCCCGTTCACTCCAGCCTCTTGGCGAAACAGAGCTCGGACCAAGTGTAAAACTTCTGCCATAACGATGCCCTGTTATAAAATGTGTACGTAGTGTAGTGCAGTTCTGTTCTTTATATATGTGCTTGTGTGTTCACAAACATATGGCTACGCATAGATACATTCCAGCAGTTCCTATAGACCTGCAGTATCATATTGCCCATAGCCACTCTTCACTACTTTCAAACTCTTGTTATTGTTAGGTATTTATTAGGAATTAATTGTATCAGTAATCAGTAGAAGTGGGAGTAATTATGAAGAAGTCAAGTGAAGTAGGTACTGATTAAATACTATTAAAATGACAAGCAGGTGATTTTTAAACTTAAATTTATAATGTACTAGCGGCTCGTCGCTTTCAACAATTAATTATTATACACGCCTATGTCCATCCGGAATAATATACCGTTAAAATGGCAGAATTTTCCAGATAGATGCCGTGCTTCCGCATATAAACAAACTCACAAAATTCGCATTTATTTATAATCAAAATTTATAATCAAATAAAATCATTTATTTGTTGAATATGTGTCACTAATATAAAAATAGTATGTTCTTACCGTTATTATGATGTTCAAATATAATACAGAAAGTTTTCACTAATATAGAAAGTTTACAGATATAAAATCTTACAATTAATGTTCAGCGTTATTGCAATAATGATTTTTTATAAATTAAAATAAAATAATATATTATTTTTCATTTAATTATTATCAAATGTTGTAAATTTATTTTATTGTGTTATTTAACACATAATATCCTTACATACATAGAAAGGAGCTTCGTTTCAACCGGGTGTAACTTTACTGTAAGCTGTAAGTTAAATGTAATTTTCGTATTAGCCACTAAAACTTAAACCCATGTCATTACAAAATGAGACAGGAAGAGAATGTCAAGGCCGAATTATTTTGTGTTCGACTTTTTTTGTTTTGTAAACCGTGATCTAGTTTTCGTTCACCATGTTTGTTGTCAAACAAGCGTTTGTTTTTTTTTGACAAACAAGCAGCCAAGCCACCTGATAGTGAGTGGTCACCGCCGACCATGGGCATAAGTAACACTAAGGGCATCACTGTTGCGTTGTCCCCAAAAAAAGTACTGGTTCTGAACCGCCCGGCCGGAACACGACGAGTCGTTTGGCGACTGACTGAAGTAAGAGGGTGGTAGCTAGCCAGGCAAGTTTCACGGAAAGGTAATAATACTTGTACTGATAATATAATCCTTACACGAAGCCCTACCACCGAGCAGGCTGGCTTCTGTCGCCTCTTACGACACCTTGTTCTGCCAGCAAAAGATTGGGGTCAGTATCAGATTGAGTATCAGGTCGTACCAATAAAATCAAAAGACGAACACTGCAATTGTCGTCTTGGTTCAGTCTCGGCCATTGCAATTAGACATGATTTTCATAACTGGTGCTTTGAATGTGCACGAAAGGTACTAATGGAAAGAAATAAAAACGTTTGGGAAGTTGATATGCTGTTTGAGGATCGAACCCGGCCGGCCTGTCCAAGTTGCTTATTTTCGATGATCACTTTCGACACAACTAAACCTAATCTTATAACGAGAGTGTGATTTTCGTCAGTTTGTGTGTATGTAAAGTAATCTTCGGGACTACCGCGCGTATTTGAATTTTTTTTACCATTTTAAAGGAATTTTTTTCTAGATAGATAGTTGTTCATCCCGAACGAAGTCGGGGCGGGGTGCTTATCTATACTAATAAATAAAATTGGAGTGTCTGTTTGTAATATTAAAATAATCGCTTTTTACTGCATGCATATGAATGTATATACGGTACATATACCAAAATAACATTTTTTTTAATTTTTTTCTGTTCTGTCTGTCTGTTTGTTCTGGTTAATCTCTGAAACGGCTGGACCGATTTTGACGGGACTTTCACTGGCAGGTAGCCGATGTAATAACGAGTAACTTAGGCAACTTTTGTTTCTACTAAATAACATATTTGTTAAATTCCAGGCGGACGAAGTCGCGGGCACAGCTGGTTATATATAAATAGAAACAAACCAGCCCGCCTGCTCAGAGATTCAGATTGCCAATGAACTAATCATGAATTTATTTGATTGCAATGTTTGGTCACGTCAGTATCTACGTTGTGAGCATAATGATACTTTCAGTGTAGATAAGTAAGTAATGACTTACTTAAAAAGTTATTGTGAAAATCAAAATAGACATTGATAGTAAGTTGCATTTCGTTGCACAACGACCGAGTTAATTCTCTTATTACGATAACATTCATCGCAACAAAGCACCTTAAAACTATTACGATTGTTACGAAAGCCGAGATAGAATCTTATTTCGAAGTCCGACACTATTTTTATAATTTATATTCGACCATATATGCCATTCTGTGATGTACATGGCGTAAATAAATTAATTTTTGAACGTTTCGAAAATAAATAAGTGTGAGTTTAGTGTTACATTTAAGAATTTTTCCAAAAATGCTTTCGAAACATGCTTTTAGGCTGCTGAAAGAAAAGCTCCGTGCGTAAACCTGATACCAATTAACATACAAATTTTGTTAAAAATATCCTATATACATACGAGTATAATTAAGGAAATCTATACACTTGGTCATGATCACTATGCATATGCAAGTAGCACACTTGTACACTAAGTATTCGAATTCGAAATTTAGTAAAATTTTGGCGTATCAATGTAGGTACTCATGGTTACATTGATATTTTGATAGCGGAATGACTGTTATGGACACTTCATGGATACTTTAAGTAATTACTTAATAACAAAACTTTGTAATAACAATACTCTGTATCAACTGTAAGTTGAAAACTTGAGCTAAGTAACTTATAAATTGAGCTTTTCACTACTTTTCAACATGAGAGAGAATAAAACATTGTTCATAGTTTTTCTTCTCATTGGCCTCGAATAAAATAAACACGTTTCATTATACGTCACGGCCGCTGCCTTTCTCGTTTATCGTTAGACCTGTATCGGCTATCGCGGTATTTCTGGGAACTGTTCGAGAACGACGTTAAGTCTTGTCAAATAAAAAGATTGATTTATCTTAAAGCAACATTAAAACTGCAAAGTTGTTTTGGTTTTCATCTACAATCCCCTCATTTAACTTTGACGCCTGTTGCAGAGGCTTGGATCCCCACTTATAAAGGAGGCTTGAAACTACTCCACGCTTGCAGAGTGTGATTTTTATGAGGGTCAATGGTCTATCTGAGTAGGTATTAAAGATTATTATGCTACGGTAAAACCTTCGACAACACTTAACGATTTATACATAACGACAACAACCGCAATTGACGACTTAACGTGAAATTTTTACATCAGTTGTCACACATTCAATTTCAAACCACATTTAAAAAACATTTAGCGTTTTAAAATTTGTAAAGATTAATTTAATTTTGTTTCCGATAGCTACGTGTCGATCCGAAACTTCGACTACGTGTCTCATAAATCCCTATGATCTCATCTCACCACATAATCTTCTATGAATGGTTCATGGATACAGTCGAGTAGTGACATTATGAGTACGGAAACAATGCACGATGGGAATGCGTTGGTCGGTCTGGACCAAGGGCCGTGAGAGCATTTGATGATAGACAGGGAAGCGGACGATACGTTTAATTGGAAATTGTATTAAAGCATGCAAATTAATAAATGACGGCAAAATTAAAGGAAATAGAGGTAGAATAAGAATCTCATGGTTTGGAAATTTAAGGGACACATGCACACGGACAAAACCATAGATAATTTGATTCATATGTCGACAACCTTCTCGTTGGAGGTGGCACGTGAAAAAGAATTTAAGGCTAAATAGTAATAAAAGGTGTAACGAGACCTGATTGTCGTGTTAAATCATAAACATGGAACGATCAGAGCTTATACTATCGTAATTTAATTCAGGGATAATCTTGATATTCCACCGTTAGCTTTGGTTAATACGTTAATTATAAACGCCAACATAATAACTATTTTATTTTTATTGTTATATTTACTTGTCAAAGTTTAAATTTTCTACATTTAATAAAGCTGTTTTCGTTTTTCTTTCTCTTTATTGTCAAATATTCAAAATTTTACAAAGGTCGAAGTTAACATTTATTGGCAATGGTTGTTTGATTACTTACATTTATTTATATATTAATCTTATAACGAATATCTATGTAGTATTATTTCCTAATTTTAATTGATATTTGAAATAGGTATTTGCTTAGGCCTAGGACATAGGTATTGCCAAATGTTGGTGTATTCAAATGCTTTCATTATTCTGCATCATGACCGAGATTGGTTAGTTTAGCCTCGTGGACAAAAAGAGCATCTTACACTGCATAAATAAAACAATAACACAAATATGTAGGTATCCATATTACACTCTAAAATAGTCCACTTGTAATTTTATACCGTTCCATGTAAGTAAAATGCTTTATAGTGTGCACAAGATCGTGGGAGGATTTTTTTATGTAACGTTGAACAATGGCGTCATTGTTTGATGTTTACCATCGGGTCCGGGGAGCAGGCGAACGCGATGATAAATGTACCGAGTGTGTGAGCGTGCCATGCTACGTCGACAGTACACGAAGAGTAAATTAACACTTATTAGTTATTATATGTCCCGTAATGCGAAAAAAATTACAATAAATTATTTTACCTGATCATATAAATATTCACACGCTCACACTTTCGCACTAGGATTCCCTGTGTTGCGGCTTGCATGGGCGTTCACAAATATGAGATCACACGCACTCAGGACACGAAAACAAACATTTATCTGTTACATAAATAATTGTTTCGGCCGGGATCGACATCGCAACCCGTTGTTCGGCTGCAAGGTCACTATCAACTGGCTATTAGGTTTATTCCAACATTACAACCGAAAGACGTATAACATTTCACGATTAACTGTAGAAGGACAGTGGTTACTAGTCGGGCAAATAAGAACAGTTCAGATCAGATCAGAATTAAACAGGGTGGTACGGAGCCCGGCGCCCCCTGGTACAAGATCGCTAAACAGCTACTTAAAATTGATATTCTGTGAACGAAGACAGGGAATACTATAGACGAATTGATGATATATGCCCTGTCATTCGAAATTCGAAAGGAAGGAATTTCGAAAGGAAAGAGAGAAACTTATACGGTATGCTATCTGAGAAGTGAAACAGAACATCACTTTTTGTTACTGTCTTTGTGATCTTTATCGTAAGCGACAACTCGGCTGGTTAATTTTCCTAAAACAAGAAGATTAACACATATATATTAGATGTATATTAGAAATTTCTACCATTACATAAAATAAGACCACAATGAACAGGACAAAGAACTACCCTTTATTGAAAGGATTGCGTGACCATTGAGACACACCTGGGTTTTAATGACTCGACAAATTGACTTAAACGACCACTGAACACGAACGTAGTAACATAAAGTCACCATTTTATAACGGGCTGGCCAAAACTACGTATTCAAACTAGTTTTAGAGGGCATCTATTTTGTCCTAATATCACAACGATATTTTTAGTTATTTACGCGTCAAAACGATGGGGGCAATACTAAAGCACTTCGTTGTATGTGAATATTATTAATATATACATACAGTCATCTATTGTATCTTAACACTTTGTTAAGAATAACATTCGTCTAGGTATACAAACAAATAAATATATTGTGTGAATATGGTTCTAATCTAATTCAGTCGCGCAATTCGTTCAAATGGGACACGATCACCAATCAATCTTGAGTTTCTTTCGTAGAATATTAAATAAAATCAAATAAAATAAAATAATTAATTCACGGATAGTAAGGATTACTCCAGAGAAAGCTAAGTTTGTTTGTAATTATGAGTATATATATTTAAACGAGGGGCTGTCTGAGAGATAGCCAAGTGGCGTCTTGTTTATGCAGCGCTCGAGTACCCTGTAGAGTGACAACGCTATAGTAATTTTGTAGGACTTTTTGTTTGTTGCTGAGAATGGAAGTGGATGGATACGAGGGAAGGGGAAGACCGAAGGTGGTAAGGTGGACTGTGTGGAAGACGATATGAAGACTAAAGATGTGTGAATTGAAATTACGAAAAATAGAGATGTATGGAAGAAAAGGACACACTGTGCTGACCCCAAGTGATAGGGACGAGGGCCGGGAAATTATTATTTTTGAATTTGTTATAGTCAGGTTCTTGTAAGTGACCATATGTATATTGTTCAAATCATTTCGTCATCATTACAACCGACATTAGTCTCAATGCTGGGCTCGGGTCTCCACTCGCAATGAGAAAGGTCCATGCCATGGTCTGATACGTTGGCCAAGTGTGTGTTGGCGGACTTCACACACCTTTTAGAACATTATGGGAAACTCTGAGGTGTACATGTTTCCTCACGATGTTTTGCTCCACCGAAGCGACTGATAATTATGTACGATAATTATTTAAGAAGAATTCAATTATTAATTTCCCCTTCATATCTCTGATCATTCAGTAATTTACCTAACGTCAACTTCACAGTAAACAAAGTTAGACTTTGTAATTCGTTTCAGTGGAACGTCAAATGTCAAACTTACTTGGTGATCGATCTAGCGTTATATCAATCAGTAGTATCCCAGGGAACTTTAAATGTTTAAGACTTTAAACTCTGAAGTCTTTGTTAAACCTGAAACAATTAAAACATTATTATAAAGCCGCACTTTATTATGTTAATTGTCTGTATATTTTTATTTTTATTAAGTGTACCAAATTGTGGACACCAAAGCGTGGTAAGTAGGGAACAATGTGCATTCTCGCGGCTCGCTCCGCTGAGACCACGTTGACTCATTCTTACTGTAAACACAGATAACACAACTCACAGGGCTAGGAGCTGTTACAGACGACATTATGACTTCTTACATCGTTTGACGCTAAACTACTCATCGTGATATATAAAAAAAACAAAGACCCTGGCTATCTAAACGCGATCAAGTTACAAATCAATTTAAAATGCTTAGGTATGAGGTAAAAGGAAATTTATATAATAACGCCTGATAAAGCAAATAGCAACGATGACGTTGCTGTTTGTCAAGTAAAGGATCATTTAGGAAATGAAGCGAAGCAAGGGTTACTTCTAGACCTTCTCTTCCTTATATCTATTATTATATTTTATATATACCTGTATGTGAAAACATCGGATACGTAGTCATAATAATGCCAATCATAAGCCTAGAGAAGACAAATGATAATTGCGATTAACACTACAATGGGAACAATGATAAAATAGAAAATTAAGTTAGTCAAAAAATGAGTTCTAATTTTCTGTAGAAACAGCATGATAACATAATAAAAGTATCAATCGTTCAATTTACACTAAAGCTTACTCAATTTGTTTATTTACAGAGATCAGAAAAGCTTTCTATTCTATATTTGATTATGAAAAACATTAGACCATTGTTTAAATACTTACGACAGCAAAGCTTGAGTCAACTATGTTGCGATCTCAACTTTCAAATGGTATTCCGTCCTTGTTTATAATGAAACAACATCGACAATACTTCTTTTGTTGATAAATTATTATTAAAAGTCGGTTGAATGTTTCCTAAATCGGAAGTTGAATGTCCAATAAATTGTAAAGTGGAGGGTACAGTTAAATACATTTTCATTAACTAAATTTTGTTAGCAGGTCACCATTGTTAAAGGCTACATGAGATACACCTAAACTACAGGAAAGAAATATTTGTCCTTAAGCACATTTTGCTTAAACTCTTAGTCTTTGCATAAAACTCGTCGTTAAATATCCCGTGGATATTTTTTATAAATCTCTTTACCCTCTTATCATAAAAAAATCATTATATTTAAAATCTATCTACCGTCAAAATTTTAATTTTCTACGTCAAATTTTCATTTATTTGGACTTCATGGATCAGCTTGGGAGATTTGGTAAGTTTCTTGATTTATTTGATTAAATAGTATTCATGACAATAAGGAAGCTTTCCAGATAGGTCTGGTCTGTTTAGAAAATAAAAGAATTTGTAGAACTTTGTTTAATTAATCCATATATAAAATGATATTTAAACAGGCGCAAATAAAATATTGCAATGACATTATTAGTGGTTAATTTATAAATATTTAGCCGTTCATTACAAGACAAAAACCGCATGGTTTCAATTGATGTTTAGATTAAAGGGACTTAAGAGCTACTGCTGTTTTATTAAATATTTGTAAGTATAAAGATCCCCCACTTTATTTTCGGTTGACAAAGCATCCGTGATGCCTTTGGTGTTACTGATGGTCATGGGTGACGTTGATCACTCACAATCTGGTTTATCGACTAGTTACATAAAAAATAATTTCATAATGATTTTTTGATTAGAAAAATAAATTACAAAATTAAAAAAAGTAATAACAATTTTCGGCATAGTTTATCGAGTTAATGGGTTAATTTCAGAATATTACTATTAATAACGTTCTCTCGAAGATCGCCGGGACACCGTACCACAGACTACTATTTTATTCTTTTGTAGCGTGCGTTTGTTAGCCAGAGAGGATTGGGGTTGCCGCGTTACAAATTAAATTAAAAATTACATATTATATAATGAAATCAATAAAATAAATCAAACTACGCAATAAATGGAGCAGCAAATCATTAATATTCAACCTGAACGATATAATATATTAAACTTGTGTCTAAGCAGTCTCGTCTTTAAAGTAATAACCGAATACCCTTTATACTATTATTCTTATACCTTTCTTCATAAGAATGCTTTTGAACTACCAAAATGGTGTAAGATTAAATATACACGGTGAGATAATTTTATTAAAAATTTGCAATTAATGTAATGTAATAATATATTTAAGAATATTCACGTAACATAGAAAGTGGCGCCGGCCGACCACCTGCCTACACGTAGTACAGTAGCGTAATTATTCTGGTCGTGCGTATATTTAGCTAGGTGCTCGACGCTGTTAATTGCTAACACTGAGTCCTGACCTGCAAGTAGAACGAGTGCAGTGCGATCGAAACGCTTAATAATATAATTTGTCTTAACACTTAACGTCCTTATTGTAAAAAAAAGTCGTTAAAAGTGCTCGGAGCTTTATATAAAGACAATGGAACGGACAGACGGCTTTAGGACTTGTGAGGCCATAGGTGGTGGACTTCTGGGTGGTTGGCCTTTACAAGGCCCTTGTCCAAAACAAAACTAAACAATACCAATAAAAACCTCTTGGAATTTATAAATAATTTTAATTTGCGTATATAAAGCGCTATTATAGCGGACTGCGATATTTGTTTGAAGAAAACTGTATACTGAACAATGCCGAATGCCTATTGACTAACAGGCAAAACTGCCACATGTTTTAAATAAAGGCGTTGAATACAATTGGAGCTGAGATTAATAGGACTTCAGATTAGGGTACCAGATGAAAATTTCAAGACCGAATAAAAAGCTTGAATACAATGAAACAGTCCTAATTTTAGGTATATACATATATAGTATATATTTTGTTTTTATGTTGAAATATCCAAACAGTTTCAAAGTCCGATCTTAAACGTGCGAAGTTAACAAAAATCGTGACACTTTTGGCCAATTTTTGAATTTTGGTAACCAATACCTTATACATATGTATGTATAAGCGTAAGATTAACCTGTTCTTCCGTGAAATTCAATCGAAATGCACTAATATTTTAGATCCATCACCGCTATAGCTATTCCTTAACTGTTAAGGCTCAACACATACAAAATAATCTCTTGAGTTTACAAACAATATTTTATTAGTAATAAACGTATTTTATAATATCTTGTGGAAGGATCACTTTATTGGATCGTTTTTGTAGGCGTATGATTTATGCGCTCTCTGCTTCATTGACGACGGCCGTAAAAAGGACATGACTAATATAGTTATGGCTTCCATACTTTAACAATGGATATGATAATCGACATGTCGGTTACTGAGAAGGAAACAATCGAAAAACGATAGAAAATTAGTGAGTTGACCAGTCCAGTTACTCTTACAAAATCATCTGCCAGGTGAAATCTCTCTCTTCAATCATGTTCGTGTCCCGTTACTGGAATTGGATATTGTGACATCTGCGCTCCAGCTTTTTTATCGCTTCTCATCTTTGGCGTTCAGTGGTTCGGTGAAATAACACGGAAAAAAGGAAATTTTTGATCAGACTATCGGAGTGATACCTAAAGCCTCTATCTCTCTTGCATTTCATTAGTTAGTCCATATTGTCATGCACGGTTCGAAAAACTCTAAAAACTTGTGTTGCTCTGAATGTACAAGTAAATTTTTACGTTGGCTTTGGCTTAAGGGTAGATGAAAGATGGCCTTCATCCAAGCCAACTTCCTCATGGTACAACCTGCTGAACAACAGACGAAGCTATGTCGGATAATCACTCCTGTTGGAGGGCACTGGACTGTACCACCCAGTCTAATCCAACAATCTTTGCACGGCGGTAAGATATTTTGCCCACGTGGCTAGCTAATACCCTCCTTTTAAAACAGATCGTGAAATATTTCATACGTGTTTCGTTTGCAGTTTTGGGAAGCCAGGAATAATGCAGTTACTAATAATGTTGCTGAAGTCTACGAGCGATGGTCACCACCTACCGTTGCGTGGCTCGTCCGATCGTTTGTTGACTAGTTACAAAAAAAAATACTAGAAAGTTGTGGGTAGTCATAGTAAGAGCACTTTTTTCACGAGCCATTTATACTAGTGTA
This sequence comes from Megathymus violae, assembly GCA_003671415.1. Classification (NCBI taxonomy): domain Eukaryota; kingdom Metazoa; phylum Arthropoda; class Insecta; order Lepidoptera; family Hesperiidae; genus Megathymus; species Megathymus violae. The sequence continues at coordinate 3,661,084 of PDGT01000022.1, forward strand.
CAGCTTGATATAAACTCAAGCTACTGCTACTATTTTAGCGTTAGCTATTTCTACGTTTCGAACGTTGGACCGTTCAGCCGCGCACTACATTGCTTAAGTAGCGTCAACGCCCCCATTTCTAATGCACCACACTAGACACGCTATAGCAACCGGAACACTGGACCGGAACAGACCCTGAAACTATTTATTTTCTGGCTAATTGTAGCACTTGTTTACAATTCGGAATAAATCAGCAGCTACATACCTACACTACATAAATCTGCGCAATATAATATACTCATATTTTTGAGTTGAGAAAAGTAGCAAAAGCTACAGAAAAAGAGAACTGCAGGAAAAAAATAATTCAGAGTTGGAACTCGTCGCGATTATAAGTACTTCACAGGTTTCTCGTCCAGTATCAATGTCCTTTCCGCGAAAATGGACTGCAACAACCTTATTTCAAAATTTCCCTATGTTAAGTTTAACCCTACGAATGAAGTACTTGTTTGAGGACTATCTAAGATATGTTGACAACTTTAAACAAGAAGTCGTGTCTTATTAGAACAGCAAGTTATAAATAACGTCTACTATTATACAATAAATACACATGAAAGCATAGAGTACTTAATCACTTAACTTATCGCTTACAAAGGGTTCCAGGTGGAATAATTTCCAGGCCACCACCCGTCAGGTAAGCGACCGTGTTCTGCAACGAGTCGGCAATGATTTGTAGCCATTACCCTATTGACCGTTAAAATCCCGGCCCGGGTTCATTACGCACTTGTGAACAGACGTCCTATTTCCATCTAATTTTAGCGAGTAACTTTCCACACAACAAACAATAAGAACACGGCGTTTCCTATCCCGTCATCTCCCAGATATTCCCGCAAACAAAACAAATAGAATTTCTGGAGCGAGCAGCAGGAGGTTCGTTGCCATGACAACCGGCACGATGTCTATTTCCGTCTGCGCTGTTTGATCGCGCAACTGAATTCCACGCGAGCGCATTATTTCGATATATAGCGCACATTTAGAATGACTTGCAGGTCAGTCGTACTTTGGGTTAAACGTGCTGACGAAAGTGAATTAGAGTTTTAGTCTTTAAACCATGTTGAAGAATTTCTATGGTAAAAGAAATTGCGACTACCGGATTTTATACAGAACTCTCCACCGATCTACTGAAACGAGAGGAGCAAACTTTAGACTTTTCTGATTATAGATTAATTACAGATTATAAGTATCAGCTTGATCAGCGTCAGTTTCATTTGCAGTCCAGCAGTAGCATTTGCCAATACGTCAAAGGAGATCATTGCAAAATGTTGAGTTCATCTAGAAAGTTACTGGAAGTTCTAGAGAAAGTTATAGCTTTGCTCAATATCCATTTGAAACAAAAATGAAATTCTCTGCAACCATCAGCTATCAACGCGGCACCGCCAGAACCGCATACGAGAGTGAAACCCGCGATTACACCTCGGATATTTTTCATGAACTTTCTAACGGTACAGAGTACGCAACGAGTCGCAACTTCATCTACCACAGAGCAATGAGTTGAGTGATGTTATAAACCGTGACTACGGCGTCAATTCGCCAATGGGTTCTGTACCACCCGGATAGATTCCGACCGTACTCGTCTATGGTAGTGTGCTTTACCTGCAGGCAAGCTACAACCTTTCCCAAATCAACCACGAAATAAAATAAATAAACGCTTACACACACACCGCCGCATTGGATTCCCTGTGTTACGGGTGGCATGGACTTACACAATTAGAGTTACCAAACCCCCAAAACAAACAATTATCTGTGACATAAATGTCCTCCGTGGCTGGGAATCAAAACCCTTGTTGGACAAGCAGGGTTACTACTGGCAACAAAGCTATAATATATTAACGTTTTCGGTTGTAGTGCTAAAGAACCAGTTATAGAGCGGGTTTACCGTCTTTATTATAATTTATAATCCATTTTAAACACTTAATACCTTATAAGTTATTTTCATTTGAATAAGAAATAGACTGGAAACAAGAAATAAAAAAATAATTATTCGGTCTTAAATTTGCACAGTACAAACAGGAACAATAAAAATTATGACAATCATGTACATATACTGTGAAGTTAATATTATATAAAGAAAATATTTGTATGTATTTATATTTATATACTAGCTTTTCCCGCGACTTCGTCCGCGTGGAATTTAACAAAAAAGTTAGTTAGTAGAAATAAAAGTAGCCTAAGTTACTCTTTATTATATCAGGTACCTGCCAGTGAAAGTTCTGTCAAAATCGATCTAGCCAGACAGACAGACAAAAATTGTAAAAAAATTTATTTTGGTATACGTACCGTATATACATTCATATGCATGCAGTAAAAAGCGCTTATTTTAATATTACAAACAGACACTCCAATTTTATTTATTAGTATAGATATAAAGCATCATATATTGCAATCGCAATAAGACAGAAAAGGGTCGGAATCAGGCACTGACGCGGAGAAGCCATAGCAACCACACCTGCCTGATATTTCAGTGCGACCCGTGGTGCCGAGTGGTTCAGATAGCGGTTTGCAATACATAATTAATAAGTACTCATTATAGTTTCAAATACAAACAAAAAACAAAGACAATAAAGCGACTGTATGTTCGTTGTCCTATATATTTTGCGTTATTGGGTCAAATGTACCGATCGCATGATTACCGAACAGCGTCGTAAGTAAGTACTGCATCCTGTCCACGAAGTACTGAAGCCCTCGATATCCACTTATTAACGAGTCACGTATGAAAGTGCTAATAAGGAAATGACAATTCAACTGCAGCCAATCAGAACGCCCTTACATAAACAGACAGGGTTACCGTTCCTAACATGTAAAGAAACCATACGATGTACATGGAGAGCAATAAATTATTTTAGCCAGTCAAATAGGAATTCTTTTGAAGAATCTAGTTAAGTATTGTACAAGCTCGTATGTTTTTGTTTTGATTAGTTAATAACATAATTATTAATTATTAGCAAATAATTAAAGATGGTTAATAATTATACATTTAGGCAGTCACGTAAATAATGCTGGACGAAAAATAAAGTGACATATAATTATTATACAATAGAGGCACGTCCCGGCTTCGCACGGGTGTACTTTTATTTTGAAACATTTTGAGATATATTTATAATTTTATCTTTATAAAGGACTTAAGTACGTTTTTTTTTCTTTATAACATAATTGCTGTTAAAATAGCCAAAATATTCAATTTTCACGCCCCGCTCTTCAAGCCCCCTCCCTCGTCGCCTTGTCCGCCAGCCTACGCTACGGCTGCTTTGCGTGGGGCCACACTGGTCAAATGCGCGGCGGCAGTGGCGGCGCTGTTTATTTTCCTAAATTCGTAAAATCTCCTGAACGGAATGTCCGATTTGAGTAATTCAAAAATTTATATATAGGTATTGAAATAGTTTTGGATATAGTTGATACTATCAGGCGTTACATTGCGAAAATTCATTGTTATTAAATTAATACTAATTTAATAGTTTTGACTATGAAATAATTTATTTGGATAAATATTATTAATACGAAGGTATGTTTATCATGGTTGACAAACCTGAGTAGTAGACTCCACAGTTCGTGTCAGTCCTTATGACTACACAATCTCCTTACCAACGACACCTTAAGTGTCATTCGTTACATGCGGATAACCTCTAGGGGGTACCGCTAGCGCCCCTCTTCCCTAAGAGGGGTCGCCTCAGATGAAGGCTTAGAGGCCAAAAGGCCAAAGCCAACTTCGGGTGGTGTTTAGTGGGTAGGCCCCTAGGTTTCACGGGAGTCCCACATAACCAGCGCAGCCGGCTGCGCTGGTATGCTATGAGCATTCACCACCCCCCTCCCGCGCTTTTCCTGAGAGTAGCCCTTTTTCCAATTGTCTGGGCGCAAAAAAAAAACCTTAGAACTTTCATTTAAGTTTTCCTTTACAATATTAGCTATTGAATACGTGCCATATTGAGTTATATTTGCCTCCAGTTCATTCAAATGAAATAGGCTACGAACAGAGAAATAAATATAATTTTCTTGTCTTTCTCTTTTATTGTTGACCAAAATATAAATATATAAAAAAACCTCAATAACTGCCAACCCCAAATATAATACCGGATGGCACCGAATGTACATGCATAAACTCTAAGAAATTCGTACGACCACCTCTTTCTGATACAACAAAAACAGTTTTAGAATTTATGTTGGATGGCGGTCTGTTCTTTGAAGTATCTAATTTAACTTGTAGAATAACGGATACAACTTATTGCAATTTTAATAATGTATTTTTATTTTTGTCAGAAATACAGATATCTAATACATATAGCTATGAAATTAACATTTTATTATGATGTTATTATGATATTCTTTAACTAAAGCAAACTTTTTGTGCTAAACACTTCACATTTTGAGATGAGACACGAGCCAGAATAAGTGATTATGGGTTGTAATGACAATCATTACAATTAAATCATGAATGAGCAATATAACCATCAGTTCGTTATACAATAATATTCGTTATTAGATGACCTCGTTAGTAGGCCCGTTTTCATCACCTTTAATTTGGTTATGGCCATTATAAATTGTCCGTTACCATCTATTACATTAATAATATATACATATTATTATTAATGTATATTGATGAGATGTAATAGAGAAAACCCCGTTGCCTTGTTAACATTTTCTACCAAGCGAGGGTTATAGGGTTTGATTCCGGGCCGGAGCATATATTTATGTGACAAATATACGTTTGTTCTCAGGCCATGGATGTTTATGATGTCATATTTGTGTATGTCAAAGCCTCCAGCGATATAGATCGGGTGAATTCCAGTGCGGGCTGCATGAGTGTTTATAAGCGTAATTACTAATGCAGACAATAGATAAAGACAACCATTGAGGAACGAATGCAGACACACAATATATTGTTTTCAAATTTTCTATTGCCGACAATCGTCGATCGTATACTGACATGGTATTCGAAATAGATAACTCAATCGATACGTATTATCACACACAACAAAGTGCAACATGGTATAACAAGTTCGTATGACGTCACAAGAGCTGTTTTGCACCGAAGAACAATGGTTCCTCACTACAAAACAGTACTCGCGTATTGTTAAATCAGTCCAGATCGCCTGCGTGCTGTTTTATAATATTGTTTTAGATCTCTTTGTCTGTAAAGGAGATACACATTCTTTGCTTGATGGTAATGCTTTTTAATGCATAAAGACAGACGAAATAACTTTATGGGAAGCTGTCACCATCTGCTACAACCATCGACAGACGGTTCTTCAGTATAATAACTGCCCTAGAGGACCTTAAAACTATTTTTATCCTTTAAACCCTTTTACCTCACCCAACTAGGTACAAACCTTTTACCCTTCAACTATTTTCGAAGGACCCCCTGACGTAGTACTCTGGAAATATGACAGAAGAAATACTTCTACAGATTTATAGTCGAGACAAAGTACGGAATATCAAAATACATATTATTTTCGTAAAGTATAAAACTCAATCAAAATAAACTTAGGGTTATATACTAACTTATATATGTAAACTTATCCAAGAGTTATTCGTTCAATCTTCAATGTCATTGAAATATAACGATAAAGTCATATAACATTAAATGTAATAACGGGATGAGACGATGTGGATTGAAATAACTTCGTCAATTGGAATTAGGCAAGATCAGCTTCCTGTTGAGGCAATATAAATCTATAGTACTATATGAATCTGTTGAGATTTTCGTGATCTCGAGATAATTCAAGAACGGCTTGACCGATCTTCGTGAAACTTAGTATGTAGTGAGAACACGTGATTGCGCAGATGATAGGCTGTATAAAATGTCAGTTAACCTAATGATGTCTAATTAAGGTAAAAAATATTAAATTTTTAATTATCATGTATATATAATTACTAGTCAAAGCTAAACGAAGTCGGACGGGGCCACTAACCTATACTAATAAATAAAATTGCGAGTGTCTGTTTGTAATATTAAAATAACCGCTTTTTACTACATGCATATGAACGTATATACGGTACATATACCAAAATAACATTTTTTACAATTTTGTCTGCCTGTCTGGCTAGATCGATTTTGACAGGACTTTCACTGGCAGGTAGCTGATGTAATAAGGAGTAACTTAGGCTACTTTTATTTTTACTAAATGACCTTTTTGTTGAATTCCACGCGAACGTAGTCGCGGGCACAGCTAGTCTCTCATAAACTATTAAAATATGTTCTATTTTATACTTCGCTGGTTTATATATGCTTCTCTTCTATCTATATGAAGAAATTGGTACTGAAGCATGTATCCATTTTACGATAAGAGATGACGCCATCGTATTCCTTAATCGGTTTCCATATCGCTCTTAGAACAATTGGAGCATGACCGTTCTTCAGATGTGACCGGGCCTGGCGGGACATCGCCCTTTGCAAAAGCATCTTTTATTTTATTTTCACTTCCAAACATCCTAATTGAGTATTAAAGAAAATTGAAATTTTACATCATGACGACCCCATAGCACAGTCGTTAGTGATCCGGCTCGCGGAGCGAGAGGTCACAGGTTCGATTCCTATTCGGGGCAGACATTCATGTGACAGATAAATGTTTGCCCTCGGCTCATTTGTGTTTGTGATGCCATCTTTGGGTATGTTGATGCTACTCGCTATACAGGGAATCCTATTTCGGGTGGGTGAGTGTGTGAACATTTAGTTTTTAAGTAACAAAACTTATGTTAAGCAACTGCGGGTGCGGTCAGTAGATGGATGAGTGACCGCTGATAGCAAAAGTTCGTGACAACTTCCCTGCTGCGGGGGGGGGCTCGTTAAGCCGTCGGCTCCGGTTGTTATCAGCGGATGGTAGTCGTTACGCCATGTCGGTGGCTTTCAGGCGGCTTAAAAACTCGTGATGTTTAGGTTGGCCAATCACCCCTACAATAAATTGCGAGAATAGCCCAGGAGTGGGTAGTTCGGTTGAAGCCACTAACACAATATTATAGTAATAATAATATTAAAATACATTACCGCCTCAATAAATAAAAACCCCCAAAAAATACATCAAAAAAATAAGACAACGAAAAAAATAAGACAGCAAAATGAAATGTCCTATTACCTAAATTATTGACCTCACGCAGTACAATTTTCCAGACATACCGTCTTCAGAATAAATCATAATCATATATTTTATTAATTGAAATTAAGCATGAAATCTAAGTATTAATCTCATTATTGACTATGAAAGGAATTAGGATCGTATAGGATAGAGTTATTGTACATTAGGCGTATGCACCATTGTTTAACGTATAAAATAATAATAAGATAAAGGCAAATTAAAATAAAACCGTTTGAGGATACAGTTTAATGTTATTCAATGTTGATAACATAGAAAATAAGGGAACCCTTTTAATTTAAACGTTTATATAAATTTATGTTGAACTACTGTGGTGTCATTATCAGAGCAAGCAAGCATTTTACAGTTTGCCTGTCTGAGGTTTGCCGATCAACACGCCACCTAGTGGTTCTTGTGTTGACAATGGTACATTCAAGTTATGTCTTTATAAATATTTGTAACGACGAATTATAATAGATATTTTAACGAGGATTCATTCGTAAAAGTAAAAGTAAAAGCTGGATTTAAACTAACCAGGTAATTCAAGTAAATGTTACAAATACTGGCCTTGTAATAATCCATCTTTGAATGGTTACAGTAACCTGAAAACCCCGTTTCTTACGCAATATTTTCACAGTAAGTAAATATGAAGCGAGCTGATATAATTAAGGCAAATATTACTTATTGTGTTTCACGAGGTCGTTACAAACACCTGAAAAATGTATCTGAAATACCAAATCGACAATGGTACTAATTATTCACTTAGTTACTAGTTAATTCTTCCTATTAATTGAGACTTCAAATACAATTGTATTGTTTTGTTGCGATCAATCCAGGATAAATACAGCAAGTAATTACACAAATAACTTACCCAGTGCGAGGTAAACTATACAGAGTTAATATTAACCTTTTGTAAACCACAGTATTTGATCCAAACGTCAATAACCTGTACGGTTTACATTTGATTGATCAATAACTAACAAGTAATTTGATTCCGTAGCTCGGCGAAATGTACATTTCACATCAATACATACTCACCCTTAGGTAGCGCGTCGCGTGAGTCATTTCTTCAAATAGATTGTACCATTAAGTAGATAGTAGTACACATGTACATATGTATGTGTTGAGTTACGTAGGGGTAGGGCAATGACCTCGCCAAAACGTTAGTTGCGATCGGGGAACAAAAAATCTATTCATAGTTTAGATGAGGTCTTTGGTTGTCTCAAAATCTTCTTATACCTTTCTACCTATCAAGTATCAATCAATCTCTCTCCGTCTCAAACGCAGTGTATGTACATAAAGATTTTTTTTTTTAATTCATACTATTAGGTTACACTCTCCCTATATATTATCTCGTTTTAAATATTAATTCATTTATTACTTTAAACTTAAAGTTATGTTTAAAAATGAACGTTATGTGTATACGTTATTTATGTAATTTAATTAATCAATTTTAGTTTTACATGGGAAAAAATAAACCTCTTATATAAAATATTTACCAGAATATAAATGTATATACATATTTATTTATATTAATTGTAATTATTTAATAAAAGTAGGAAATGACTTTATTTTTTTATATTACTTGTTTTTAGTAAATGCCCAGTAATATAGTAATGTCAAAACCAAAACTCATAGTTGACTCTCTGATAGTTTGGCAACATTTCACTTTATGCCCATGTCAAATGTGTCAAGCATATTGAATCATGCTATCGAAATTTTCTTAGACATACATTTTACATATAAAAATTCCGGAACAAACCTAGTTTAGCGGGAGAGCTCACTTTGCTGCAATAAGATTATTATAACATCCAGTTGGTGGATTTAACCTATATTAGCTTCAAACGGTTTAAACACAAGCAATAGTAATTATTGTGGCAATTAAAAACAGTAACAGCTTACATTATCCATATTAATAACCTTTAAAATATCTCACCGCAGAATCAGCTGTGGATTTGATTTATGTGATTACAGAATTACTGCACTATGTTCTGTCGGTCGGTATTGAATCTCTTGTTTGTCGGTTTTTATATTAACTTATTATCATTTTGTACATGGAAGTGATTATATTATATCTGAATGAAGATAAAGGTATTTACGCTGATCTGTTTGTCCGCGCTTCTTATATAAAGTGCTGAAGCTATTATAACGCGATTTTCACCTGTCGAATGCTGAAATAGTAGCTTATAAACTGCAATGCGACATCAACATCATTTGGACAATACCGGAACTGCATCACTGCATCGTACTCTAGTAAAAACAGGAGATTCTGAAGTAACCAACTGGATTATATACTAGCGTAGTCATAAATTTAATAGCAGCATGTTGTGATAAAATAAATAAAATACATTATCTTAAAATATCACAGTCGTTTGGAAAAACCACTTTTAAAAATGTAATTCCTGAAAACTATAATATATACCGGTTGTATAATGAAAAAAATTGTTGTAGTTTTGAATAAAAGAAAGAGAGGGACACCGATACGCGATTCATAATACAACGATGCCGTTATAATAGGAGTACTTTATTCCATGTTAGAATTTACAAACAATGTATTTAATGCATCAATGAAAATGATTCTAAATTGGATTTTACAAACATTTTCGAACGTCAAACTGCGCCATCGCCTCACAAATCCCTACCGTGAGTGGACCCGCTAGAAGAAGCGGCTGGAAACTTCCGACGGATTTGTTTCCCAACTCACAGTTACGGAACGCACATATTAGCCATATATTATATGTTATATTAAACTCACGTAAAACAGTCTCGTCTTTACAGTAATGATGTAGTCTCTTTCTCCATAAGGACGCGTTTGACGTGACTTTTTAATTCACGCTATGTTATTGCCGTCAATTATAACAGAATTTTGGTATACATTTGGCCAACAAAGAGCCCCCCAGTTATAGTAAGTCTAAAAGCTTGTGTCATACACCGATAACTTTTCTTAACCTGCTATCTTCGTTCAACGTTTCATAAAACACGCGCAACACGCAACGTAAAAACCGGCCAAATTTAGGAGTTTGTTGTATTCCGGACAAATCATACGATTTGTGTACAAAAATGCGATGACGTATGACAATTGATGACAGATAAATGTTTATTCTCAGGTGATGGGTGTTTGGAATGTCATTTGTGTATGACCTGCCATACGCAACACAGGGAATCGTAGTGTCGGCTATGTTGGTTGCAAGTGTGTGTTCGTTTTTCGATTTTTTTTCCAATATTATAATACTTATCTCTCTTACTCTGACATAGTAATTAACAATGTAAAATTTTACAATGATGAATATTAAATAATTTAAAATCGGGTCTAGCGCACCCAGTAGACGTTATTCTGCCCGAACGTTATCGATCGCAGCGCCGTCTATCGGATCCAATTGGGAATCTAAACCATCCAGGGACTCACACAAAAAAACATCAAAATCGGTCCAGCAGTTCAGGAATAATTCAGTGACATACAGACATACAAAATAATTTCATACATAAAAATTGTTAGTAGTATAATATATTAATATCAGTAATATAATGTAAAAAACCCTGAAATTTATTTTTATTTTTAATTTAGTGATATTTTCCTAATAAATATCACAGTCTAGTCAATATTAATAAAAAAATATTTCAACAAATATACCAATGCGTAATCAGTGTTAATCATATAAAATTTTCGAAGTGAAGATGCCGTGTCGCTGTTTGTTAATTTTGCCAACGCTCATAAATACTTTAATGCTCTGAAAATGTCTTCGCGCATTGTTGAAATCCCCACTAGATAATTCCATAGTGCAATGTACACAAAACTGTGCTGTGATGTCAGTAGCACTTTCTGGTTCACTACCTTAGATAATAAATCGACTGCATATGAAAATTGGTTCACCATTTTACGGAGGTGAGATGAGTTTGGAATTTTACATTATATGGGAAGAAACAAATTAACTATTGTAACAAATACGGATTTATTTTTCATGTTACCAAAGGAAATATTAACGCGTAGTCGGTAAAGGAAGCCGTATACCCGATTTTTATTCGTTGCTTGTGTTAAATAATACCTAAAGGTTACATCGAAGGTTGGATATATTAAATCATCGATCGCGTCCATTTAATCTACCAAGCAATCAATTCTCGTATAGGTTCTCAGTCCTTCAATTGAACTTAAGATTTGTTACACTCAAATAAATTCAATAAATTTAACGCAACAATTGTCTACTCACCTCTCAAATTCTGTAATCTCACAAATACACAGCTTATTATTATTATATTAAAGGTAAGCATTAAATAATAAACTATTTATTAATCACCATTACCTCGTTAAAGCTAAATGAACCATGTACTTTATATTGTAATCTCACCGCGGAATCAGACTCGATATCTCAAAGACAACTGTCTTTGCGATTATTGAATTACCGCGCAGGTTAATCTGTCCTTAACGTGACTCGCCAGTTGTGGTTGCATGTTGCTGTCCCGGCAACCAACAGACTGACGTTTCTATGGTAACTGAAGGTAACCTGCCGATCACGGAAATTTCCCAGTCAGACTTGTTGTTATTATAGACAGCCACCTTACATTTAAAACATTTATTTGAAAACACACAAGTAATATGTACCTTTTTGTCATATTTTATAATGTCATTTAGTTATTTGCCAAGTAATCTCAATAATTTTTTTTTATAGTGACTTTACGGATCGAATAATATAAGTTTAGAGTTTATAATCTAAAATGTGATTAGTATTAAATAATATTTTAATTTTGTTTTGTTTAAAGTAATTCTTTTTTTTTTAAATCTGACAACCAATGTGTGGATCGTTGCGAAACTTGAATAAAGATTTTTAATAATATAAAAATATATTTATTTTCTACAGATTACAACTACATTCACTAACGGCTGGTTCTTATAACTTAATGTCCTTTACTTGTCCTTCACTTATCCTTCTTAATTTTTACTTCGCTTATTTTTGATAAATATCTCTATTTGATAATATACTTTCGAGCGTTGGATCAATATCGAGAATAAAAATGTGTATCTATATATTTATTACAACGCAAAAATACAGTTACGGCCCTTTAGCAATCGTATTTTAAAGAGCAGGTGAAGTAAGGGTCTTAATTGTAGTGTTTAAAGTAGTTGTTATAAAATAAAATTGTAAATTAAAATTATAATACACATCTTCTTGTTGTATTTTGTACAAATTTGGACCTAGGTTCCGTAGAAGAAATAACGAAGAAGATTTTTCGGCTCTAGATAATATTAAACATTATTTATCCATTAAATATTGAAAAATTAAAGTCAATATTATTTTAAAGTCAATAAGTTAACATTCAAAAAGGATGACATCAGAACCGAAACCCCCAGTTAATAAAACGAACGCAAGTATTACCACAGAAGTTGACTGACATACCTATTTAACATTGAATCGTATAAATAAACAGCCAACTTGGATAACTTGTCGCGGTAACTTCTACGCACATTGCATTACAATAAACGATATTATTTTGGGTTTAATCAATCATCGGAGAGCGAAATGCGATACAAATAATATTCATAATGGAAACGGCCGCTGTCGCTGCATATTCATGAAAATAGAAATTAACAAGCTCTCACTGGCATACGTCGCTGACACAACAGCAGGAAATGGATTAAAGACATATAGTAGTCAAACAAGTTCAAAAGAAGACACGGGTAACGGAATCGCGACCGCAACATGCTTTCTCATATAATTCACGCCGATTAATGAAACTTTTTTCGCCGTTTGACAACCAAAGCCAAAAATCTTTCAAGGAAGTCACCGAGACATAGATATCACAAAATCGATATTACTTACGTAGAAAACTTAGATCCTTGTGAATTTTAAGTCCACACACGTTTAAAGTTGAATTTTAGAAATCACCTTCTAACTTAACACAAACATCCGTATCGCACTGAAGTTTAATTGGAAACAATTTGAACTGTTAACGTGAAATAGTTTTGTTAATCTTTCGAAGTCATCGGACGAGATGCGCGCTTCAACCACGCGATCTTGTGTCTGACTGATGACGTGAGTAAAACGTGGTGGACCGCGCCGGTCGACTTGCTTCGATGTAGTCATAAAGACTTAATGTAACTATAAAGTTAGGCAAAAACAAACCTTGATCTAACCGATTTAAATCCAGTTTAGAACGTAGTATTATTAAGTTCCGCGACTTAGTTTCGCTTCACATACATATTGTGAACGCCACGGCCGTTTACACACACATTTTTTTGACTTAGAGAAAAGGCGAAAGGATATTGTTGCGACCGAAGTGTTCTTTTGTGACGGCAATAACTTTGACTCAGAATAGGATGTAGTTTAAAAGTGGAGTTAATTCTGTTTCACGCGTAGATTACTTGAACTGTGTCAGTATGTACTTCAGAAGTATTACACTACAATTTTGGGAGAATATCATTGGATGATAACTTCGTCATTATGCCAAATACCTCTTCTCCTGTTCCAAGAAAAAAAAAATTAGGCATCATGTAGCTAAAGTGCAGTTTAGCTCAGTTGCTGATCGTTCAGCTAACTTTCTAGGTTTTCTGTCGAGGCTGATAATTGTCTCGGCTGAGTGATGTGATATATGATCTACGACGCAGGGATTCCTAGCACGGTGGTTTCCTTAATATATGCTTGTTTGCTTGTTTTGGCGACCTAACAGAATGTAGGTTCTACTTCTAGTCTGGATAGACAGATTTACATAAGACAGATGTCTGCTATCTGATCTTTATTAGTTTTATATATTAAAAGCCATAGTAAGTAGTCACCGTTACCCATGGATGTATGCAACACAAGGTCGGTAGCCCTTGTCCCTTGCGGGATGGGACATGTTGTCTCTCCCGGGCAGAGCACGACAGGGGCACCGGCTCAGAGGACTCCGGTTGCGTTCCTATGGAGATCCTGGAGTAGTCTATTTAGCGCTAAAGAAGGTCACCGGGGGGTTTTTGGTGCGGCACGTCTCTTCGGAGGGGTTGGTTTGTATCCCACCGCTGCCACCATGTAATGAAACAACGTTGCCAGATAAACACTGATTTATTGGTAACTTATCGCCCACATGTCGCTCCCCCGGTACTGGGTACGTTTTGAAGGTCTTCTTCTCGAAAAAAAAGGCCGATAGATCAGACCAGCGGAAGTTAGCTCCTAGAGGATTTTTTGGTTAAAGATTATTGGGAACTGAATCTCCAATACAGCAACCGACACACAAAAACGTTTCTCGGTTGAGTTGAAAGGTGGTGGTATTGCTTTATTCGGACAGCAGGGTTATTAACAATAGCCTTCAAACTGGGTGTTATAGCTTCATTCGTCATTAAGGGACATGGACTCAAGGATAGTTGGTGCTTCTTACACCAATCTGACTTTAAGTTACTCCAAAGTGATAAGGTTCACTAATAGTGTTTTTCACTAATATTATCACCACAACCTGTATTTGTCGTATTGGGAAAGACTTCATGCACTTGTGATAATTATGGAGGACTAATGTTTCTTCTATTTTTCTTGGTCAAAGAGACTAATTCCACGAGTTAGGCTATGGCAAACGGTTCCTTATGTTGGAGGTCGCTGGGCTCTGTAACGCCCAGTTTAATCTTACATGTTATGTCCGACTGGCTACTCTCCTAAAATCAACCGTGAAATGTTTCATACGCATTTCGGTCATAGCATCAAAGAGCCAGTAATAATGCGGTTCCTCCAACTCCTTTCCAGTCGGCAACACAGCACTTCGGTGATGTCTTTGGTGTTACTAGAGTCACTGGGTAACGGTTATCACTTAGCATCAGATGGCTCGTCTGCTTTTTTGTCGACAAGTTACATAAAAAAATCTATAACTGAATAAGCAATTTGGTTTGAGAGCCAGTACTTTCTTTCTAACCTTCTTCTCATTTTCTGGCCAACAACGCATCAGTGATACCTTTGGTCTTGCTGATGTCCATGGGCGACGGTGACCACTTACCATCAGGTGGCTCGTCTGCTCGTTTGTCGGCTATTAACATAAAAAAGCAAGGAAATTTAGATACAAACTACTTGAAACCTTTAAACTAGCATTGCACTGAAATTAGTACAAACCAAGATAAAGAAATACACGTAAAACAATAAATGAAATTTATGCAGTCATTTTATTATGATTATTTACGACATACAAGTATATGTATATTATACGCCACGTCAATATTTCAAGCTAGTCACATGGACTCCGGTCTAAGTATTTGGTAGGCGTTTATCAAAGGACATTGGACTTTGACATTTCAACGAGTGTCTTAATTTCATTTAGCATAAACTTTATTTTCTTTAAGTTATCTCATCTTTCGAAGTTATCAAATCGACATCGAGAAAACACACACAATAATTAAAGACTAAAACAATGATCCAAATAATTATAAAGTTACCGCTACTAGTACAGCCATCTAGCGGCAAAATTTTGAACTTTTGAAGTCGACGTAAGTATCAAAATAATTACAGCTCAAAACAGATACACTGTTGCATTCAAGTCTTGATTCATGTCCCTTCATGATGACGAGTCAAATCTTGACAATAAATACAACTATAGTAAGCGTTCAGGTTTGTAGGTGTCGTCTGGAGATCCTGGAGTCCTATTATAGCGCTGAGGAAGGCCAGGGTGGGGGTTTTAGTGTGGTAAACATCCCACATAACCCGGAGTCGCTCCCACGGCACCGGGTACCTTTTGCAGGTTTCCCCTCGTTAACAAAAAAAAGAGGTTTCGTCATATATATAGAATAAAATATGATTCATCCACAATAATGTACCTTTGAAATGGTTAAAGAAATTAGTATTCTCTCTATTTACCAACAATATATACATTATATTAATATATAATATACTAATATATAGACATTAAATTATATATTCTATTAGTATAGACAGGTAGTTTACTTATGTATTATGTTTACATTATGCTATTGCAATAATTACAAACCAATAATTATTATGGAAACTTTTTTCTAGGATTTAATTAATTAAAACTTAATCGTGAGAAAACGTTCAGATCTCCTCGTAGTTCTCCATAATTTGCCCATAATTTCTCCATAAAAGTTGGGAGTTGATTGTGGTAATATTGCAATATAAATTAGCGCCTTAAACTTACACCATACTATAAAGTAAGGTCTGTCGGTCTGTTTGAATGCGATAATTTCGAAAACTAGGCACGCACGTTTATATATTTCTTACATTGGTAAGATTATTAAGAGTTATCTATTGAGATAGAGTTAATAGATAGAGTTGTTCAGGAATGTTTAACTGTAGGTAAACATAAAGAAATGTGAAACCCCTGATAAAAATGAGTGACAATTACTTCGAGGTGCATCTCTAGGTTATCAATAAAAAAAATTATGAATTAAAAATTAATTACCCTTTTATTGATGATGAAAAACATCTCGAGAAATCTTGCATACCTAAGAATTCTATATGGTGCTCTTGAAGGTGTATAAAGTCTATTAATGTTCATAGGAGTTTCGATCTCAGCAGTAGGACAATTATACAATGCTTTATGATTATGATTTTTGCTTAAGACCCATTTGAGTGCATTGAATGGCCGTGTCAACTAAGAAAGAACGCCTGATGCGCACTGCACTTCGCAGTTCCACAATGATTTGATAAAGTCCAAGTTAAACTATATCATGTTTGCCTGAAAATATTTCCACAATGCCTCTATTTTATTAATGGCTTTCGAAATTTGTAATTCCCTATAAACCAACACGAATACAGTTTAAAGACGAACAACGATTGCAGAGAATAATAAGATAGACATCGCAGTGTGTAGGGTTGGGGCAGGGAGGTAGGAGGGCACCTTGTCGTGGTGGGGGGGCTTGCGTATCCTAATGATCCCCGAGACTATACGCCAGAGTCTCGACTCATACCGGAAGTCTAAGGGTGAAGGATCAGACTAAGAGCAGCCCAGGCGTATGTTTCTCCGGGTGTCCCTCTGTTAAGCAGAGGGCACTCCGGTGAGAAACGCGGTGTGTGTTTCGGGCCCGAAAGGGTCCGAAATAGGGCAGTAGAGCGCTCTTGGTGCCCGAGAGCGCTCTAGGCGAAGGCGGCCCGCATAGGCGGGCCAACCGTCGGGGCGTCACGGTTGAATGCGTCAGCGATCCCGTGGCGCCCCATCAAGAAGATGAGGGCCTCGCTGGGTTTCAGTGGGTATTCTGGCACGTAGACGACGTGCCAGGGAGTCCCAATGCGTAAATGCATTTCCCAGCGTAAAAAAAAAAAAAAAAAAAGGGAGGTAGGAGGGCGAGTGTCTGGAAATATTTACACCATCATATTTATCAAACAAAGATTTATTACAAACTGTAATATAAATAGACATCAATACACTAAATACATTTTCAAGTAATTCACCACAATGCAATGAATTTCTATTGTCAACGCTAAGATATATTATCATTTATTAATTAACATCTAATCTGTTGGTAACGATGCGATGATGAAATGATACCTTGAAATGTGTTTTTTGTATAGATAATACACAAGGCTTTTAGATACGCCTGGTGCCATGTATACGTAGTTCTGCTTGAGAGTGATATATAGGAGTTATAACAATTTAGGTGCATTTTCTTAGGAGACTTAGTACCCAATCGTGGTAGACGTGATCCCGCAAAGCAGTAACATCATCGTCACAATAATTACGATCAGCTCTCTCTTCATTCGGCTGTTTTTCCCTAGTCACTGCTATAGCTTATAGCCTTAGGTAATTAATAATTTCATAAATAATTGGTACACATAAACAAAACAAAGTTTAAGGTTTTGGACATAGCAACATTATACTGCCTTCTTTTGTCATGAGAGAAACCAAAATACTGTTCGGCTGACTAGTGCTGGCTAGACAGAGCTGTCTGTCCTTGTAAAGTGAGTACGAAATTGACAAAATTCGCAATTTACACTTATTTTGTTTATAAACCCGCAGCCCAGTTATGAGTGACCCGCCTGCTGAGCGTAGAGTCCCAGGTTCGATTCCCAGTCAGTTAATGTCTGTTCTCGAGCCATGGGTGTTTGTGATGTCGCCTAGGAATCTAGGATACATTCACTCGCAACTGCGATACGGAAAATTGAAGTGTGTGAACCATTGATTTTTACGTTGTACATTTCTTTACCAAGTTTTATTGAAAATTGAGGAACTTTAAGCTATACTAGAATGTACGTTTATAACCCATTAAAGTATCCTCGGGGTCTTTCACAAAAAAGTTTAATTTCACCTGCCGTAAACATATCGCTTATTTGTAAGATATACACAATATATAAGGCTACATTCTGGTATTATATTATTTTTTAAGTACTTTTTTTATATAGAATAGTATTTTATGTTGTTATTACATGAAATGTATCGATAATCTCATTAACCTGCAGCAATTTTGATCGAATCATGAAATTTTTACCCGAGTTAGTTTAATTTCAAAAAGGACTTGGTATACAAGAAAATTGTCTTCAATGTTTTGTCGAGTGACTTCCTAATTTACCTGACGCAAATCAAAACATCACAGAATAGCACATTTGGATAATCTTGAACCCCACACCCCTCAGTGGAATTGCTGGTAATACTTTGCCTACGATGGTGTGAGATAGATGTGTTCAAAGATTTTGTCTGTGAATTAATCGAATAAAAACGAATTTGTTTCAAATTCTTCTCTAGTAAAAGGTAGTCTAATTTTCTGTTTGATATATGTTATATGGTAACTTGCCAAGTTTTAATTGGTATGACTAAAATTAATCTTATTCTATCGGTTACGTTTGAATTCAAATTTGAACTGCAAAATCTCGAGCACCTGGTAATAATTGGCCTGAACAAAACAATCAGCTGTGTGAGCTAGTGTACGGTTATTGAAACTTTAACTTTAATTAGGGGCAGATCTTTCAGTTTCTATTGCCCGTATGTTATTTGAGTTATGATTCTAATGTAAGAAAGTTCGATTAAGTATTATAAGCAACAAGTTTCAAGTGACAAAATGATCCCATTTAATTCCATTTCTTGTGTTGATTCAGATGAATGCTCTTAACTCTTCATATGATATTAAATTCGGCAGGAAGTTAATCAAAAACTTTAAAATCTATTATATTATAGCTGCTTTAAATTGGACTTTTCCAATAAACAACATATCAAATGGAATTTCCCTGATGCTAGATGTGGTAAAGGAGCTTCTGACGTAGTCGGAGGCGTATTGAAACAAACCGCTGCTAATTTTGTCAAGCGTGGTAATTACGTTACAAATTTTGATACATGTATTATATTACTGAAAGAAAGTGTTAGTACTGTTGTCATTGACACAGTATCGGACTACGACACATTCAGAAAATATATGTTTCGTAGCAAAACACATCCGCCTTTACAAAGGTACTCAAAAAGTCCAACACATGGTGCGAAACGTGTCATAAAAGTTGCAGTCACTTTATAGGTTAAAGAATTTCTTACCCACGAAGACCAGACTCATGCTTATTCACTCTCTTGTAATCCCCATTGTCAACTACGGTGATGTATGTTACCCAGATCTTTTCGAAGAACTTCGTAATAAGTTGAAGCGCCTTCTTAATAGCTGTATACGATATATTTTCGGACTTCGTAAATATGATCACGTCTCTCAATATCGTCGTCAATTGAAATGGCTACCTATTTGTGAAAGGTGTAGCTCCAGAATTCTCTCCATACTTTAATCTATATTGAATAGTCCAGTGTCTCCTCCATATCTAAAGGAGTTCTTCTAGTACGTCTGTGATACGCAGGACAGAGTACTGCGCTCCTCTTTTAATCTTAAGGCTTAAGGCTTACATTCCACCACAGAAGACTGATTTTTATCAATACTCTTTCACAATTCAGGCTATACTACTCTGGAGCAACCTACCCGTAAACATTAAGAAAGCACCAAGCATCCATTCCTTTAAATCGCAATTACGTGAGCACCTCCTGAAGACAACGGCGACTGAAGTATAAAAGAAATTTTATCAATTCATATATATGGCAATATGTTTGTATTTATGTATTGTAAATTGTGTTTATGTATGTTGTGTTATTGTAATTCATGTATGTGTAATGTGTACATTATATTTCAATTAGAGTTGGTTTGTTTTACACCTACCACAACTTATCATCATCACCAGGGTTGATTGGTAGAAAATGCCTCAAGGCATTAAGTCCGCCCATTGTAACATTCATTTTTGTGAATTCTCAATAAAGGTTAAACAAACAAACAAACAAAAGTCAAGTCTAAGGGCATTCAGTTGTACAGAAAGTTCTGGCCGTATATTCGCAAATCATTATCTGCATGATAAACATCGCAGTTGTCATAAACCGACACAAGCCTCACGTGGCCCACAAACACTACTCTCGTCATCTAAATTGAGAATTTTATCTTATATTTTAATCACGAGTGCTGATTAGAAAATTCCTGTAAGTACAACTTCATCTTCAGTGGCATTGGCTATAAGATTATCTGCATTTTCGTCACCATCCGAATAAGATCTTCCTCCTGAATTGCGGAGAAGCAACTTAGGCTAAATATTACATTATGATTGTTTTTTTCAATTTCTCAAGTATGATTATGTTTTATCCTACTTTTTTTGCTATTTATTTTTCATTTGTCATATTTGCGAGTATATTGATTTCATACTTAATATTGTTATCTATGAAAAGTCTTATTGTTTCTAAGAAGTTACAATTTTATACTGTGACTTATATATTTGTACCTATATTTGTTAAGATATTTTACATTTGTTTTGATTTAAATCACTTACTTTGTAACAAGATGTTATAAATAACATCTAATTAAAATTAATCTAATCAAAATTAGATTGTTAATTGGAAATTAACAGGGGAGTTGAGATAGAACTGTTCAATTTGCTACAAGATTTTTATTACGAGTTGCAGTTATGTTTTGAGGTTTTGGTATAATGATGAATAGTTACAACACAATCGTTTAATTGCTTTTAAGGACTTTCGTCTATGTTATTATTGTATTTAGAATCGTCCAGTGTCCAAGCAATGGTATCTGGCCTATCATAACTAATATTGTTCCTTTTCATCTATTTTACAATAGTGTTTTATAATTTCGATTAAAACATATTTTCTATGAAAGAACAACTGTGTACTTTCGTAATTTATCATAACCCTGGACGCCGCTACTTAACCTGATACTCTTTTCTCATTAGCTTGATCAATTCTTTTTCTGCACTAATTATTTAAAAAAAATATCCCCGAGTATACCTTCCCTTTGCCAAATTTTCAATAAAGAAAAGGTTCTCTTTCGATTCGTGTAGCCGGTTTTAAGTAGTATATATAAAAAATTCGTAGTTTTTTGTCAAATTTGCACTTGTTTTACGAAAGAGCCCTGAACAGTATTTAATAAAAGAAAATTCTATACTTACAACTAACTATGGCACTATACAAATTTATAAGTAAAATTATGAAACCTTAAAATTATTTAATAGCGCAAAAAAACTCAATAATGCAATGTTGTAACTGAGATAAGTTACTCAATTTGTACAACTTACAAGTTTTGTTGTAAGTGACTTTTGTATTTATTTATGGTTTTTATCCAAGTCATGCAGTAAATATATACATATATATATATATACTCTAAACTGTGTATATATTTAATATCGTTTATAAATAGATGTATTGATGGTGCGTGATGGTGTCGTGAGTCGACGCATGATAAAAAATGCATGACTTACACCTGAACAATCTTATCACTTCAATCGTGACACGAGAACAAAAATAGAAAAGTGTTTGAGAGAAAAAAATATCTTTAATTTATACACATAATAAAATTCTAACAGATCGCTATCGCTATCTATCGCTATTGCAGTTATCTTTCTAGTACATGAAGAATATATCAGAAAAACTATTATTAGGAGCCTTTATTGACGCAATAGAATCCAAAAAAAATTGTTATTAAAATTTTTATCTGTGCGTTTGTGCGCGTTATTCTTATCAACGGCTTACCTGATTTCGTTTTAGTTTTCACTAATGTATTGTAGCAAGTTTCACTTACATTTTAAAGTTCGTTTCATTTCAATCCGTCCATAAACAAAAAAATAATAAATTAATTTAAAATAATGTAGCTACTATTTCTTAGCGTAAGGCGTAGTTTCTTTAAGCGAAGCGAGGGCAGTTTGCTAGTTTCTTATAAAGTTGTTCAGATAATATGTGGTCACGGACAAAACGCTTTTATAACATTCAGTTACCTACTAAAGCGAACGTTATGAAAATTGTGTTTTAATCGTAAAAGATTAGATAAAGTGTACATTTAGACCAGATAAAGGTGCGTTTTGTGATTAATTATAAGAATTGAAACTCTGTCGTTCTGAAGTTATTTATCGTGCGTCGTTCGAACGTAACCACACCAGTGTTAAGCGTCAAGCGGTGAGATGCAGTCGTATCGACGCTGGATCGCGCTTCTAGCAGTTGTCTTTGCTGGTGACGTATAATATTTTTCAATAATTGTCATTGCCACAACACATTATCCGACCGGTTTTCGAGAAGCAAACATTTCTTGGACATTTATACAAACAAGTCAATCTCGTACGTACTGTTTCGACTTGATATGAAAATGGTTGCTTCGAGACTGGTGACTGTTTCTAAAGATTAACAGTTACAAAGTGTAAAGGCTTTGAATGTTTATCTGCATTTTATTCATACAATCATTATCATTAAACCTGTCGGACTACGCGATATTACTTCAATTTATATACGCACTTTTTCTGTTTCATTATTTTTTTATTTACACGGTGGTATGACCACGTCACGCGATTACCGTATTGATAATATGACAAAAGATACGTTCCATTTTATACCTTATTAATATACAATTTATCTACTACGTTTAGGTGAAAATGAAGGGTAACAATTAAATTACTATAGTTAGCTTAATAATCAAACAAAAAATTACATATTTATTAATACCAATATTTCGATGTATACATAGAATAAAATTACATGTCATTATGTAATCATATCGTTTTTTAGTGTAGAAGATAAAGTCTGCAAGTTTTTTTTATAGCAATGAAATAAAAAAGTATAGTTTCAAAAATACTAATACTATAAAAGGTCTTTGTTCTTTCTTTCAAATACCAAGTTGCTAAAACAGGTTATCATGAAAGATGCCGCGCATGCAGTTGTGGACACGGGCTAAAACTGTTGTTTTACGTTTACTGTCATGATAATAACAATTGAAGTGTAAGAAAAATAAATTGAGTTAATTTTGAAAACATGCATTTTGCCACATGTCGCTATAGGATTCACAGTAGGTATTTACGAAGAATAAAGGCGCACATTCACGATATAGTATATTTATACATATTTGACTTACATGATAATGTCCCCGGAGTCTGTCGAACATTGTAGGCTTAGTAATATAAGTTTCATGAGAGTAGTTTGAATCTATAGTAATTCATAGTCTTCTTTATCTGTACTAATAATATAAACGTAAAAATTGTGTTTGTTGGCGTATGTGCAATATCCTCATTATTCACATTGTCCTACTTCTGGGCTCGGGCTCCCTTTCACAATCAGAAGGGAAGCCATAGTCTTCCACGCTGGTCAAATGCAGATTGTAGACTTCAGACGTTTGACAACCGTATGAAAAACTCTGGGGTATGCAGGTTTCCTCACGATTAATACGATCCTTTATCGAAGGGAGTGATAATTTGTAATGCGCATATACTTTGAATAGGATGTACCGTTAATTATTTTAACTGTAACGGGTACTCACGATTTTTGTGTTTTTACCGACCCAATTACATGGATCATAAAAGATAATATAAGTTTAAAATCATACGTTCAGCATTTATTTACTGTGCAAGACTATTCTCCGAATATTTTGTAAGTATTAAATGGCTGTTTACCGGTTAAGTTCAGATTGGCAGACTTTTTGTTTATTATCTACATTTACTTAATATAACGCAATCTATATTTCACTGCCAATCCACGTCATCGCGAGATAGATAAACATCGAAATCAAAAGTAAAAAATAGTCATAAAAAGATAATAAATATCGAAGTTAAAGATTGTTCATTCGTAATATGCATATTTCAAGATACTTCTTCCTTTTCCTTCAATTGACGTGTGGTGAACATTGCAACTTCAGCCAGAAACTCTGTGAACGATATATGTTATCTAAATATTACACTATTCAATACTTAGAGCTTACAAATTAGACCCACGATAAGATAACATTTCATACCTTTGAATCAAAAAACATACCATCGATGTACTTGTGGAAATTGGCGAATATTTAAAATGAATCCTACTGAATCAATAATAAAAAGTTAGGGCGAAAATTGCATATGACTATTTGAATATATGACTATATGAAATTGGCCATACATTGAATCCTAGATTGCGTTGGTCCTAGACCTTTTTTTAATAATTGTTATCAACAACCTGGAGTAGCGCTGTACGATCTAGGCAAATCTATACGTAGATATCAATAATCACTGAAAATAATATATATTTGTCAATGGTAGGTACATAAAATTTATCAGTAAAGAAACGAAGATTTAAAGAGACAGGTCTTTCAGGTAGCGCGTATGGATCCTCATCGGTACCAACGCAAATAACACGAAGTATCGGCGAAGATTTCGAAGCGTCCGTTATAACGTTACATGATGTTATCGACAAATGTCATATCACTACACCGTCTATGGAAAATATTGTCTTCATACCTAACGATGAATCCGATGAGAAGTATGAACTCCAAGATCGTTCAGACGTTGTAGGGTGTCGTGTGAGAGTACTGGATCTCAATGTGAACGATACTGGACTTTGGACGATACATACTGTTTCTTCTGAAGGAACGCAGCGATCACATTCCTACAATGTTACCGTGAACTCCCCAACAGGTTAGATTTTAATATAATTATATACAGAATCTCATTACAAAATTAATCTTTGTACGCTTACACTTACACTTAGTAAAGAAAACGAATGAATCACATTTTGCATTGAGTTGATATCTGTACATTTCATATTAAGTACCAAGCAGCGATTTAATTCAAGTCCACACAATGTTAATGATTGAGGAATGTATTTCCCGGTACTATTTCATTACTTAACTGTGCATAAAGGACATAATTGACGTTATATAACACAATTAAGTATAACCGTAATAAGAATGAATGAACGAACGATTTCATATTTGTTCAAATATTTAATTATTCTATCAAATATTATATTTACTTCCCATAATATTTATTATAATTCCCAGAACCCGATACTCCTGAAAAACCTACGCCTGAAGTAAACATAGTAAATTTAGACGAAATACGGTTCGACACTAAATTGGGTGCCACGCATAGGGTTCAGATCCCGTACCGTGATTTTGTTAACACTGAAGGCTGCTATATCATAACTCCAGAAGAAGATCGTGTAAATTTCGAAACCAGAAATATTTCTGGAATAGAAATCATCAACGATCAAAACGTTGCTTGCGGTGTGATCCTGAGTCTCGAAGAAGAAGCACAAATCGGACAATGGTTCTTGATTTCTAGAGAGACGCGTTTGTCTTCAGAAGTTTACGAGAGGAGGCTACCTTTTTCAATTCATGTTACAGGTACTAGGCGATAAATCATTTCATTACTTTAATTCTCATTTTACCTCTGTGTATCCAGTCACGTCCAGTGATTAGATCACAGTAGTCGTGATAATGAGATAAATGACAAAATACTTTTGAAATTACTTTAATATGTTCATTATCATAAATATTAACATGGATATTTTGTAATTCTAGAGGAAGTGAATGCGATTCCAAATGAAATCAGCGTTGTTGAGAATAAGAATTTGTATGTACGTCTTGAGAATGCGATTCCTAACCCCGAGACATGTAAGCTTTTGAGGCCTGATGGAAGTGAATATACGAATTACGAAACTGATCCACGATACAACGACACCTGTGGCTTCGTTGTAAGAAATGTGACTAAAGTCGACAGTGGAACTTGGCGCATAGAGTATGGAGACAGAATAACTTACATCGCTCCTTTTAATGTAACAGTTAATACCAACGGTAATATTTTTTCAAACTATTCATTAACACATGCGTACTAATGTTAGTATATAATAATAATAATATAGAATAATAGTTCAGATAATGTTAGAGTTAACCCGCATGTGTAATTGTTTTTAACATTTAACTTACAAATTGGAGTTAGTTTTCCTGAATAACTAACAAATTAAACACGTAACAAATAATAATTAATCAAAAAGATCTAAATACTAACGTTTGCCGAATATTTATTGCCATAAATTTGTAGTTTATGTAATTTTGTAAATCGAAGATATATAGGATAATTGATCGCAGGTAATCTCTCTGTACGGACAAAAGTTATTCGCTTTCATATTCGTGATTCGAATGACCCGCGGGCAGCCCTGCTCGCTATTCGTATCGATTTCCGGGCTTATCAGAATTTTAGAATAATAGGGGCTCCTGTAAAGACAACTATGTACGCCATATTCGCCCTTATGTTTAAGGTATAAGGACAAGAGTCGCCTTATATGCTCTAGGTAGATGTTATCACTACGTGGGATTTTTATTTTCACCAAATGGTTTTCGACCGTTTCTTCGAAAACCTTCTTATCTTGACATTATTAATCTATTAAAACAAAAATAATACTACTACAATTAGAATTGATACCTTCAGTATACAAAATTGTTTCATTATTTGTTTCATTTTAATGTTTGTATTAATTGTAAATTGAATTATAATAATTCTACTATATATTAGTATCATTAATTCTGATAAAGATTTAACCTAGTGTTATTATATTTCTTATACGTATTTAACAGAGATATATTTCGTATTGTTTTTAAAAGTCGGCTATCTGTCTGCTTTATAGATAGTTGGAGGTTAAAATTAATCGACTTATCATCAGTCATGCATGATTGCTCGATGCTTTAGATTTACTTGGTACGCGCATCTCATGTGTATTTTAGAAATAACTTAAATTTAAATAAATATAAGTAAATTTTCTTAAAACTTACTTATTGACGTATACAACCCGAAACAAAAGCAATGCAGATAAATTCCATAAGCATGATGGCTCATTGAAAATTTGTCTGGGTAAACGACAAGTACATTGACTTTTTTGCATTATAAATGAAAAGTAAGAGTATTTAAATTTGAGTTACATAGGGTATGCAAACATAAATACAATATCACTAATAAATCCACTTCTGTTTCTAGCAAGATGACGTGGAAACGCCTATATATATTTAATTTAGTGCTTTCATATACATCCAGTATACACACTCATAATCCTTCGACGACATATTTATAAATGTTATATTTGATATGTTTAGGAGCGCAAAGTCAAGACCAACCTCAATTCTTCACGTGGACCAGAGACAAGCCCGTGCAGGAGATCGTAGGCTCCGAAGATGCTATCTATTGCAAGATCATCGACCCCAAGAACTTCGTTGTCTTCGAAGGCTTCGGTAGATGCAACATCACCTTACCGAGGGCTACCAACGACCACCAGGGGAACTGGACGATGTTCGTCGGGTTAGAAGGACGTGTTCTGACAGAAGAATCTACATTTACCGTGCAAGTTGTAGATGGATGTAAGTTCGTATCAGTCGTAACCTTAAGGTTGTTATCATCATCGATCGTTAAATAAATAAATAAATAAACGCTCACACACTCAGACCTCCACATTAGGATTCTCCGTGATGCGGCTGTCGAATAGTCAGTAATAATGCGGGTCACCCGCTTTATTTGCGGTCATAACGCGTCGTTGAGGATCTCCTGCTACTAATGTCCATGAGCGACGGTGACCGTTTACTATCAGGTGGCCCGTCTGCGCGTTTATCAAGTAGTTACACAAAATAATAAGACTAAAAAAATAAAAACTGCTACGACTCGAGAACAAACAATGATCTTCACATAAATGTGTGCCCCGGTCGAGAATCTAAACATGAGATCCTTCACTTGGCGGGCAGGATCACTTACGGAGCTTCAAGGTCATTATGCATGTATGAATGAATACCAATAGCAGAAATTTCTGAGCGCGTGTGTGTGTGTGAGCACTGAGCAAAGGACACGTTATATTGTCGGTCTTTATTGAACAGCGGGTGCTTCGTTATCAGGGGGCCGTTGACCCCCTGGAGTAAAATGCCCGGACAAGGAGGAGTTTCTCGAATCCCGAACTCCCCACGCATGGGCCGCGCCTCAGTGTAGGTCGCACGCCGCGTATAATGTCTCGTATCGTTATCACAGCAGTCGTTAAGACATGTTGAAGACACTCGGATGGCATGAACTTGGGCTAGGCACTAGATGGGGACCATCAGAATGGTGCAATGCAGTGTAATGTATTTAATTTTATATCCGGTATAGCTTATTATGCACTAAATCGTATGTTATCGCATGATATCTGACATTTCCTTCAATGTTACAGCTCCTAAAGCAGAAGTGACGACACAGGTAGCTTTAAACCAACCTATCGTTACATTGACCTGTTCGGTGTCGTCCCCACACCCAATCCGCGCTTGCAAGTTCCGTGATCCATCTGGTCGCATCCTGATGGCTAACCCTGGTGTTGGCGAAGACCGTTACACGTTCCATGGAGAAGGAAGCAGGTATGTGTAAGAATCGCCTATAACCTTTCGGCTTATGTATCCTTTATTCTGTAACGCTAGACGAAATGAAAGGGGTTGAAGGTTAAAATCTACTCCACCCCATATTTTCTCATTCCCAATACCGCGACAGCACTTCGTCCCTTTGTCTCAATAAGGCGTCATGAGGAAATCACTGATTTACATGTATCTCAGCACAATTAATATTGTATGTCAATTAAAAGCACTATGTATGTATCCCGGAAAATACCGTTTATCTATACGAATTTAATAGGAAGTTACAAGTTTGAAATTTCTTTTGAAGTTTTAATGATTTTCAATGAGTTATCTTTATGTGAAGCACAATCTTCATTGTAGAGATGCTCTGAATCCACAATTCTGATAGTCCACGAGTACTAGTTGTGATTTAAATTAATTTTCTATTATTACATGAATCCGATGCGATATCTGTCAGGTGGTCATCGTAAATTTTAATATTAATTATATTTAATTTAAGTTACAACAATTCTGGCGTTTACACGCACGACTGCGGAATCCAAATCACCAACCCGGTGGTCCGAGATCTTGGTATCTGGCGCTGCGCTATAGAGACCAATGAAGAGACCTACTTCGGTTTCCTAACTGTTTGGTGTCCCTGGGTAACGAAAGACCCAGAAGTGGTCGCTGGCATCTTGACAGGTTCGTTCATATCTTGATAATTAATTGCCTACTACATATATGTGATATGATAAAGTGTAATAAATAGATCATAATCTATAATTTATAAAAGGCGAAGAAATATTGTGAAATAATGAGGTCATAGTTGGTATATAAATTAAAATAAAGTTCTTTAACAAAGTCAGTATCTTCTATATAACTTTACAGGGATAGAAAGAAGAAATACAATGTTTCATAATATTAGATTTAATATTGGCGTGCGAAAACTTTTATTAGAAAGAAATTTTAATGCCATAATTCTTTAAAAAACTACAAACATTCGAATTCAGTATAAGTAAATCAAGAATTAGGAGTATAAAGCTAATACAAATAATTATAATTCCTTTTACCTGTTATGTAAAACAATCTTTTAATTTCTAGTGCCTATTTTGATGGCCGACAGGACATCATTAGAAGTTGTCGAAGGGGATGACGTTTTGATGTCATGTTCTGTGCAGTCTGCGATACGCTACTGTTACTTCAGAGCTTCTAATGGAACTGTCTACAATGTTGGACCTGGTAAGATATTTTTTCATTGGTCGTAATATCTTAGCTTAGCCCGATTTGCAAAATTCTAATAGTGGCATACATCACAATCAGTGCCGGATTTAAACGAAAAGAGTTCCTAGGCTTTTCCACTCGTGAGATCATTTCAATCGTAGTTGAACGCGCTAATCTTAACCAATACATTTTCAGTTCAGTTATTTTGCTAACAATGTGAATGTAGGCCTCTCTTGATCTTTAGGCTCTAGCCTGAAGTCTAGTTAGCCTATAGGAAAATCCGGCCCTGGTCACAGTGTTCAACTGTTAGTTTCTATCGACAAAATTTGTTTGGTCTGTTTAACAAAGAGATATTTCGCCAAGCTAGGCAAATTTACCTCCTATCCGTACCTACTTTAAGTGTTGAAATCTAGAACTATTTTTTTATTATTATTTAGATACACCAACAGCGTAACACACAATATATTTATATATCATTTTACATAAAAGTAAATAATGATGTACGGGAATAAAAGATGTTTACAACATTCTCTTAATCATTGACATGGAAGTAATATAATGGAAGCAATTTAAAAAAGCACAGTAGAGTAATTCAAGTTTGGACACTTTCATGTCGCTTCCGTGTATACATTAAACATAATTTCGCCGCAATCGTCAATTCAGATGTTTTCGGTTTTTACAACTGAAGCTAAACTAAGCCCGGACTAAAATAAACGTAGGATCAGCCCATGGAATGTGCTGCTGAGATACATCTCAAAAATAGCTGTACGGGTCGTGTACAACGACCAAGTCTATTGACGTTCAAAAGAATCCTCTCCGATCGTCTTTCTGCTCTTGATTGCTTCACATTGGATTGCAAATTTGTTGATGGTTTGTCATCACATCGATAATGTATTGATAGAGGGAGTACAGCAGTCCAAATGTCAAATTTATACTTGAATTGTTATTGATATTTTTCTTTTTCGTGTAGGATTTAGCTCAACAGACATGGCAGATTATGCCGGCGCCGGTCTAGATGCCGGAGAATGCAGCATCCGATTCCGTTCTCTCAGCGGGGGTGACAGTAGAGGCTGGAGTTGCCACGTCGGCTTCCCTAACCATAATATGCCGGAACAACGCGCTACCTTTGCTGTTAACGTTAAAGGTCTGTTTAATATTCGCTCGCAATACCCTGCAAGGAAACTGACAGGCCACTTTATAAGGTACCGTCATCCGTTTACAACTGTAAAATCATGAGCATACCTGACGCATTGCCGACTGAGATTATTCTAGGATAATCTTAAAATGTATGAAACGTAATTTCTTGCATCTATTATAAATAATTGTATTAATAAATCATCCAAATCTTATAATATCAATTTACTAACAAACTTTTTTTTTGCTTTGCGTTTAGTTTTCAACGTCCGTGTTTAAATTATATTTATTATCTCATACAAAATATGTACCTATTAATCAAAACAATTTATATATAATTATATCACCAGATGACGTAATGGTACAGGTTATGATTGATATTGACTTTTTAATGAATTTATTTGCAGAAATCATGGAAGTAACGCAAACGCCTGACGCAATAAGAGTAGCGGTTGAAGGAAGCCGACAGCTGGACTATTGCAGATTTGTGCGGATCGATGGATTAGGTACGTAACCATTGAAAAGGGAAACAGAGAAATAAAACCACAACATAGTGAACTTCTTTTCATAGTCTGCTAACAGAAAATGATATAACAGAGCAGTATGCTTACACAGTTTATGTAGGGTGTGTTAGAGACTCATTACCAGATCCCTAATACAGTTCTGGGTATTCCCAGAACTGCATTAGCATATAACTGCACTATTCAAATTGTATTATTTACAACAAATAATTAATATTTTTCATATTATTTTTTACCAGACTGCAATATAACGTAAGCCTAAACGGATGTATTTATGGATGACACTATAAGTTCTTACACTGGAGTAGAATAAAGGGTATCCTAAGTAAGCGTATTCTAACATGCCATTTAAAGTCTCTTACATACTTTCATAAAAAATATTATTTCGTAGACAAAAATTTTAAATTGACATTGATATGTGATGACAGTTCCATTTTAACTGAAAAACTGATTTTTATACTAACTTCTTTTGCTGACATAATAAGAAGCAGTTTATGGCCTGTATTGACCATAAACCTCTGTATGCTTTTTATAGGAAATCCCATTAGGTATAAATAGTATACGCTATATATGATATATCATACTATACTCGTAGTATACTATATATTATAGTTTATAGCAACAAAATTATCTTTCGCATGTGTTCACTAACTGGACTCATTTTGATATTTCAGGTTTTACTAGCGATGCAGTACCTGCCCCGTACGTCATAAATACCTCTCTGAACACGGGCAATTGCACACTTTGGCTACTTGATTCATCGATATTGGACAGGAATCCCTGGACTGTGGTCACGAGGATTACTGGCCATAGCGAAGAGATGACCAAGACAACAAACGGCAGTCTGGTTTTTAGTCCACGCATACGCGTCATCTACCGTAAGTTGCTGGTACTATACACCTGAAGCTTCATCTAAAGCACTCATAAACCGACCGGTTTCCTCAATAGTAAGCAGTCATAGATCGTTCAGCCTAATTAAACAACCGACCTATCGAATCGAAGTTAAATTTGGGTCGGTACATTGTGGTGATCCTTGTTGTGTAGTAAATTGCGTTAAACGACTTTTAACTGTATTCCAAGGAACAGCGTTTTATTCAAACCAAGAGGTCTCATCTGCTTCTTAACTTAAGTAGTAGTATTGAGAGCAAAGTCGGAAAAGGTTGCAATTATAATTGGTGCTAGTTTCCAATGGTTATTAGACTGGAGTTGTCCCTTTTCACATCTGCTGTTGGCGACCCATCAGACGGGTGTTTGACGGTTACTAGTTGCCAACATTCATCGCCAACATCAGATGCGTCACAGACGGTTTGCTGACCAAAAAGGAAGCATTAGAACTGTTTGGTATGTGACTTTCCAAATATGCAATCGGAACACGATAAATTCAAAGTTTTTTGTCTACACTTACGCGCTTCTTTTTTTTACTTTTGCTATTGTTCTTAAAATATGCTTTATCATTGACGAGAAAAGGTGGATAAATAAAATTCTCTGTACAACTTTGAAACCAATTTATAATAATTATTGGGTAATATAGTATCATCGGGATTCAGCTACGTAGTACAGAGCTGAAGAGATATGGAGGACGGTGGTTTCCTAAAGGGGGACCCACTGTCTCATCCCTCGGTCAGCAAGATGCAGCTAAAGAGGGGAAGTTTAATATGAACTCTAGGATAAATGAAGCTTCTCATTCGTAACAAATCTCAGTTGCATTTAGTATACATACATTATTTCTATTCCAGCGCGCCTTCATTTCTTTTGGTTCCTGTTCTTGACATCGGGCATCATCTTGATCGTTGTGGGAGTTCTAAGCGTTCCCAAGAAAAACCGTAACTGGACATATCAGACGGCAAATAGTATGCGCAATAGTTTCCGACACCGCTTCGCCAGGAACGTGGTGGCTGAGAAAAATATTAGTGATAAAAACACTGCTAATGCTGCTTAATAACTATCATATATTGCAAAAGATTTAGGACAGAGTAGACTATCAGAATTAATGTGCAATATGGTATAAAATTAAGTATGCAATGTCGTAGACACCAGGTTTGCAATTTGGTATATTTACGCATTTAATTTTATTGTTTTAGTATCAGTTTATTAATAATAAGCATTGCAGAAACCTAATTTATGTATTTAAATAATTTGACATTATTTTAAACACTTATTTTGTGATTTCGGTGAATATTTAGAAAGTGAATAGGGCGGTTGGTAACATTAGTAGGTAGTCCTCTATCGACGCCCTCGATACACTTATTGCGAGTAAGTGTATTCTAGCGAACTTTCAAACAATTCTAATACTTATGAATTATACATATGTTATCCTTCTAAACAAACGATAGGTGTTTGGTCTAAGTTGTAACAGTTTCACAGAGCTGTCGTTATAAATGTTAATTTGCTCACTTTATAGTACTTTTTTATTTTATATCATCAGTTGTTTGCAACAAATAGCTACTTATAGTAGATTATTCTGTCATTCATCATTATTTATTATCAGTTTGTTATCAAAGTACTGTAAAAACGCGATAAATAACAATAAAATAATTTAAAAATGATAGTGTAATGTACCTAATGATAAAAATATTGTGTAGTATGTATTCCGGCAAACGTCGTGTTTGTTCACGTTCTTTGTGTTACGAGACTCACAATGCTCGTCTGGCGCAAATGAGAAAATTGCCAAATGACATTGAAAAAGTATGATTATTATTCTGTTGTTGTAATGATATAGAAACTTTTATATTTTTATGCGTATTAATAACTTTTATATTTTAATACAATTTTATACAAATTGACTATAATGTCACGAGTGTAAGTTCTGGGTAATCTTACACGTAGTTAATACAGGTGCTTTAAAATGTACTTAATTATTTTAAATTAATGTTATAAAGGGAAAATGCTATGGTAATACCACATGTTATGTTTTTGTTTGTATTTTATCGGTGTCAATTTATCTGTGAATATCTATGAATAAAAGTGATTCATAATAAATTAGTTTTTGGTTTTATACCCACCCGGATCTGAAAATTTATCTTCAATGTAATAATTTAAATTACAAGAAAAACAATCTATTACAAGTTAACATACCTATATTCACGTACCATGTTTAAATACAACTGTGTTAAACCTTCCTTAATCCAGTCTCTGTAACCCTATTTGACATGAATTGAAATTGAAAAAATTAAATAATAATTAAATATTGGTGATGCTTTTGTCTATAAGAAAACTTTGGGCAGATCTTTGGGCAACGACAGAGAATAAGAGGGATCCACCAAAGTAGTCTGTGGAGAGAACCAATTTAGCACGGACACTAATAATAGCATAAAGTTGAGCAAAGAAGTAAAAAAAAAAATTTTATTGATACATAGACATAAAGCATGGTAACATGTCGCAAGGGCCCCTGTACTGGGTTGGTGACCCGTATTACTGGGTGCTCCGCTCATCCACTAAAACACAGAAGAATATTAATCTAATAACAAAGAACAACCTAGAAACAAATAAAAAAACTAAACGAAACTTATATATTTTTTGTTAGTGTACGTGAAAAAATTCATAGATACAAAAAATCAAAGACATTTACCACTTCTTAGTTATAGTATTATACAAATACATAGTAAATGAAATATACAACCTCTTCTTATTTTAAATCCTTTAAAAAATATTTTCAGTTGTTAAGTTTATGCTAAGCTAATCTATAACTAGTACTCGTATATATTAATTATCTGTAATAAGATCATGTCATCAAAACATTGTTAGTGTGTTTAATTATTTTAAATCGTAAGACCCCATAGAATTCTTAGTATTTGTAATTTTAAAATAAAATGCCATAATAATCCCAAATTCTTTTTTTACACTTATCCGATTTTTGTTTGATTCTTGTATAATTTTCTCACTTAACTTTAATCAATTTTGTTCTTCTTTAAGCAACGCGTAACATATTTGTACTAATACTGAACGTAACGTATTTATTCTTATTTTTATATGTTTGTTTTCTGGATAGCTTTGTTACCAACGAAGCAGACAGGTTGTGTATGCATGTCCTTCTGTAAACCCAATGTTTAGTTTAAAATATTTTTAAATAATATAATTTTTTTTTGTCTTGCCAATGCAATACCAATTTACAAAAGGCAATTGAAAAATCACAGAAAAATATTTTTATATTATTAGTTGCAATAACTTAGCGTAAAATGTAATCTACCCTTTTTCCCTTTTTATATAACTATATAGCGATAAAACAAATATATTTTTTATAATTCTTTACAATGTAAATCAGTTTTAAAGAATTCGAATTTATGTTAAATGTTAGTTTTCTGTAGAGTCTATTAAGGATGAGAAGATTTTTTCATCAGACTTAAATTTAATCCGATTCTACATAAAACTGCGTGTTTTCAATATTACATTTTAAAAAAAACGGCAAAACTGGCGGCTCATTTAAATATATGGTCTGAGTTTCACACACAGTTGAAAATTGCGGACACAAATGAAGTTTGTACACCATTTACATATGAAAATTATTTCCATGATAACTTTGAAGGCCGTACTATAAATTCTGATAGAATTCGTTTATTAACAGATTATCTTGATAACAATGGTATCGGAAAGATAATTCGTAATAAATGTCAGTATATTACTAATTATTAGGTAGAGAGAATTGTGCAAAATGAAGTCTTGTATTATTCTAAGTATTATTTTCGCTATTTCAACGACCGAAGGTAAGAATTTATGTTTAAAATTAGTATTTTTTGTTCTGGAGTTTTGATACCTGAAATATCTGTTTAATGGTGTTAGCAAACGCTAATAGCAGTGTAAGCCGCACAAGTCGAAGAGACTAACTTTATAAAGAGACTAATAAATGTGTCTGTATGTTTTAAATCGGTCGGACCGTATAATCGTAGTCACCACTTACCTTAATTATCTATTACGAATAATCACTTATTATGTTAATTATTATCTATATTCATTATTAAAATTAAATCATCCACAAACAAAAATTGTCACAACGTGGAAAAAGCAAAAGCATCAGAGCGCGGTTGGAACTTAGGTGAATGAATACAAAAAAAAACTACAACCGCTTCTGTGCTTTTGCGGACACATTATCACAGTCTATAACTTTGGAACTAGATGAATAAAAGTTAGACTCGACGCTTTCATTGAACATCCAAAGCAACTGTAGTTTGATAGTAGCCCTTAATCTTCATTAATAACTTAAACTCAGTGAGAAGGATTTGCTTATGATATAATCTGGTAAAACTGATTATTAACTGGTTCTCTGACATTGTAACCGACAGTACAAAATTGCAACAAGGACAGTGGATAAAGTTGTAATTTGTTTATGTTAAATTCTCCAGGAGCAGTTTGGTAAGCTTTATGTTCGACCTCACAAACCAGTTATATATTAAAGTTTGAATAGCCCTATAAATTAAAGCCGAACAGTGATACTCCAGTGATTGAATATCGCAGTTTCTGCGCGCAACTGAAATTTGATTTTTATATGTTTTAAAAATTAATCAAAGTTTGCTCCGTTCATGGAAAATATCTTGGGGAAGCCTGCATATTCAGAGGTGTGTATTTCGGCAATCTGGACTTGGCCAGCATTGTCAACTATGGCTCTTACAGTTATGGGCTATGATAATGATAACAAAACTTGAAAGTATTGTAAGTGCCTATGAGATTCGAACCCAAATAGTAATGACCCGAAATGAAAAGTTGAATTACAAACTATGGGCTCACGAGTTAATGCGCAATGAAACGATAAGTGCTCTTCGATTAGCAGTAGAGTTTAAGTACACTTTATTCTATGCGTTTCCTCTTTGAAAAAATGATATCGGGCATCTGGTTAGGTGAACATGCATGGGATTGCAATATAGAAATCTTCGACACTGTGATTCAGCAAGACAGTAGCGTCATATCTTACCAACAGCAGACTAACGAAAAGCTATTTAAAGGTAGCAGCATCAGAATATCAGGTGGGCAGCAAACAACAATTGATCAGTTCCCGTTTGCTGCGGCTCTGCTCACGGATCGAGGAACAGGAGCTTTCATACAGAGATGTGGAGGTACCATCCTCAAAAGTTCCGCTATCTTATCAGCCGCGTCATGCTACAACACTGGTAATACGTAAGTTGAGGAAATATTGGAAGTAATATAAAAGTTTTCTATGTAAACAAATGAAATGTTTAACATATTTATTAAAAGTACTATCAAATTCAAATTCAAAATCATTTAATCATATAGGTATTTAGTAAATACACTTATGAACGTCATTTTTTGCTTCTACCGCCGTTTCGAAAAGGTGCTTTAACAATGAGGAGAAGAAACGGCGAAAGAAACTCCTCAGCACATCTTTTAAACAACATATGGTAATTACAAAAGTTTAGTTAAACCTGTGCGGAACTGGTTTCGACACTAATTTTGTCCAGGCATCCTTGTCATTCATGTACTATAATATCCCTTGCCTATAAGTTGTGTTTTAATGCGACGCTTAAAAGTTCCAATGGGCAAATCGCGTAACGACTTAGGAATCTTATTGTAAAAACGAATTCCAAGCCCCATAAATAACTGAAATAAATAACTGAAAATACCATCTGGTGGATCCATGGACCTCTGGACGTCAAAAGAATTACTGACGCCTTGTTGACCAAAAATTAGTAGAATTTTTTTTTATTTTCTCTGAGACACTGCATCCAAAACACTTTAAAAAATTCAGTATCGATTCTATAGGATAGAAGTGACATACATCTTTACCTCGGCTAAAACTTATCTTGGCTAAAACTGTCATCCAAAGTCACAAACATCAAAGAGTACACACGTGATTTATGTAGGATACACATCCGAAATCTAGACAGGATTTTCATATCTTGGTAACTTTGTAGTAAATATTCAATAAAATCCTGCTTTTGGTTTTCTGCAACACCTAACAGAGTTTGTTGACTCATTTTCCAGTACCGATCCACCAGCTCAGTGGCGTACGAGAATTGGTTCCTCGTACTCCAGTTCGGGTGGCACCATCCACTTAATCCGGCTCATCACACGTCACCCGAACTTCAACCACAACACCCTGAACAACGACGTCGCTGTCCTGAGAACCACCACCACGATGTCTTTAGTTTCCGGTTCGGTAGAAGTGGCACTTATCGCTGGAGGAACGTATTCACTTGCCAACCAGCAGACTGTAGTTGCTATTGGATGGGGAGCCACCTCGGTAATTTTAGTTTTTCGTATATATCGAAATTAAAGATGTTAGGAGAGAGATTCATCTTTGAAGTGATGCGATACAAGTAGATCACTGTATGATACGAATATCTCCTAGTATTTGAGGAGGTCTAGAATGTATCCCATCAGATTTACCAGCGCGGCTGGGTATACACCAACCATTATCGATTTATCCAGATCCATGGCCTATCCAATTGTTTGGAAGTTGTTATGCCGCCCGAAGGATTTCAACATGGTTTCTTGATTGCTATCCAACGACAGCAACTATGAAAACCGTATTAAAGCGCCTTCTGAAATATGTACAAAAGCGACCTTTTTCTACTGGCAGTCACATCCGACTATTATCTGCTTCCAATGATGCTCTACAAGGTTGAGCACTTGTGATCGATATCACCACTTCAATACTGTGTAAAGTAAATTAAACCTTCTTTTGCGACCAGACCGCAGTGAATTCTTCGAATGTTCTTCGAAGAGTCCAAATGGTTACCATTAACCAAGAGACCTGTGCCGAGCGGTATACTAACCTCGTGAATGTGACTAACAGCATGATTTGTGCGGGCTGGTTAGATGTCGGCACTGTGGGACAATGTCTGGTAAGTATCTTATAGAAAATATAATATATAATTGTGATTGATTTTAGTATTTATATTTCAAAAAATTGTGTTTATATAATGTAGTTTAAACCATCTTGATTATTGGCAGTAGTGTTATGGATGCATGTGTGCTCCAGTGGTGCTGAAAACCACAAAGAAGAAACATTTATTATAAAAAAATGTTTTTGTTAAAATTAAAATAATATATATTTTTAAGTTATAGTTCCACCTTAGAGGATCTGATTAACCCATTATTATTTTTTTTAAACGTTAACACACTCACACTCCCGCATTAGGATTCCCTCTGTCGCGAGTGGCGTGGACATACACATATATGACATCACAAACACCCATGACCCGAGAACAAATATTTATCTGTCACATAAATGTCTGCCCCGGCCGGGAATCGAACCCGGGACCCCTCGCTCGGCAGGCAGGTTCACTACCAACTGGGCTATGGGGTCGTCTAAATTATTTTCAATATCTTTCTGAACGACACAATTTCGTTTTTTAATTGGTAATCTTATTTTTGAGGAAACATATACCACGCTTACATACTCTATAACAGATTATTTAAAGTTAAGTGCGTAAACTGTAAATAGACTGGAGACCAATTGTCATCACTATAGCTGTCACTCTTGGGCCATTGAGCCTTGTCAGAATAAGACAGGATTAGGCGCGAAGTTCATCTTTTCTTCGTGTTCTTCTAGGTAACACTAGACCATCTATTTTGAAATTATTATAATAAAAATACTTTTGGTACTCAGTGTAATTTTCTAGTCCTTATTTAATAAATAAATAAAGTCTAAAATGTTCTTTTTACTAAATTATAGTATCTACTTAAGTTCTTATGAGGGATACGAAGATGGAGATCTAGTTTTAGATCAAATAATCACCTGCGGACTTTACCGTAAATTAATAAACATTACAAATTATAATAATATACTATACCTGGTTTCTGCGGTTGATATGATCGTCATTAAAACAATTAAATCAATGATTAGTTTTTAATACATATTTCCTACAATAATTGTGACGAGATCCAATAAAGAATGCGTATTATACAGTGAAGGAAAGTACTGTATCAATTCATAAATGTAATGTAGTATTCGCTATAATAGTATTACCGATATTAGGGTTTTAGCGTTATATTATTAGGATTAGTAATTATTACACAGCAATGGTTAGGTATTATGATGAAACTAATATTAATTCAAACAAATATTCTATTAATGCACAATTTCAATAAGCTCGATTACTTATAATACTGTTGGTTTATTTGTTTTTAAATTGCAAAATATTCATTATTTCGTAGATGTTCCGTATACGGAGGAAATATCACTTGGTATTTTTTTTTGTCTATCTACGTCCTGACTCAATAAACTGCTCGTAATTATCTTTATTGTGATTTTATGTCAGCCTAAGATAAGTGCCAGGCTTATTATTTTCTAGTGGATAATTTAAAAAGGTCAATCAATAACTATATATTTAAAATCCAAGATATTTTGTTTACCTCTAATTGTTCTAACTTCTAACAATTAAATTTTTGCACCATACAGAATTAAAATATACAATCTGGACTTAATGCTCAAAGTATTATCTGCCAGACAACCTTCAGAAAGCCAGAAAAAAAATCAATGGTGGTAAATTGCTATATTTTTTATGTTATAAGCCGACAAACGAGCACACGAGCCACCTGATAGTAAGTGGTCACCGTCGCCCATGGACATCAACAAGATTAAAGATATCGCTGATGCGTTGTCGGCCAGGAAATGAGAAGAAGGTAAGAAAGAATGTACTGGCTCTCAAGCCCCCAGCCGGAACACGACGAGTCGTTTGGCGGCTGATTCAAGCAGGAGGGTGGTAGCTAGCCAGGCGGGCTTCATGGGAAGATAATAATGTCACTAATAATATTAATGACTTAATAATAACCGTCTTAGTGCCAAGGCGCGCGATCTCGCCCCTGTTTGTTTCTTCTAAAAGTGCCAGATGCGCGACAGCGACTCTCGCGTCAGTATGTTTTTGAATTTATAATGAACAAATTACATTGTAATTTGTTTTACAATTTATGTTAAACTGTATTCAAAGATTTAAAGATTTTTACAAAAGTTACACATTATTTTCTCTTACTCTAAAATTTCTTAAAAAAAGGGTAATTATTCTTGGCATTTTTCACATATATTCCAAAAAAATTTATGGCACTAAGACGGATAATAATGATAATATAATCCTTACGCGAAGCCCTACCACCAAGCAGGCTGGCTTCGGTCGCCTCTTACGACACCCTTTTCTACCAGCATGGATTTTGGTGATGATATACAACTCCTTCTCCCTTTCAGGGTGACAATGGCAGTCCGCTTCTACACAACGGCGTGGTCGTGGGAGTGCACTCATGGACCGAGGGCTGTGGTCAGAGCCGTTACCCGAATATCAACACTCGTGTATCAGTGTTCTCGCGGTGGATAGAGGCTGCAGCCGTCGCCGCATAAAACTATTACTACAAGATATTGAAGCTTTTGCATAGAGACTCCAGCATTTAAGCTAGCATAGCATAGTAACATTCAAACTAGCATAAACTACTTCTGAAGCTGCATATGAACACTTCGGAAAAAGTAAAGCACCACAAGTTTTATGACATTTTTAAGTTATTTTGATGCCCAACGAATATATTATTTCCAATGTTTAATTTGCTTTTGTATTCCAGTATACAAATATGATATTAACCGTCTTAGTGCCATACATTTTTTTGCAATATATGTGGAAAGTGCCAAGAATAATTACCCTTTTTTAAGAAATTTTAAAGTAAGAGAAAATAATGTGTAACTTTTGTAAAAATCTTTAAATCTTTGAATACAGTTTAACATAAATTGTTAAACAAATTACAATGTAATTTGTTCATTACAAATTCAAAAACACACTGACGCGAGAGTCGCTACCGCGCATCTGGCACTTTTAGAAGAAACAAACAGGGGCGCGATCGCGCGCCTTGGCACTAAGACGGTTAAAACAATGTTATCTGTTATAATTTAACATGAGCTATGTCGGAGAGTCTACACCCATCTTGACCTTCACTCGTCGTTGATGACTCCGGTGCTACGTCTGTCCAGTAGTGGTGACTTACGGTATTTGTCACCGTGTACTGTTATTAATCGAAGCTCGCAACGTCAAAAAAAATACAACTACCCACAAAATAAGAAAAACTATGCGTTGCTCATCCCAAAAGTTATGTACGAGTTGACGGTGATGGTCCCTTTCCAAGTTGATGTGTGTGCTGTGACCTTCAAGGTTCTTCACGTTCGGTAAAGGTGACGTCATACGAAAATAAATTGTTAGTAAACGGGCCTGCTAAACCGTATATCTGGGTTCGATTTCCAGCTGAGCAAACACTTATGTCACAGATAAATTTAATGTTTAGTTACGAGTGTTGCCTGTTTTTTTGTTCGATCATCGGTGTAACGCACTTAAAATATGTTCATTTAAAAAAAAAAAAACTATTTTAAAACCTATATAACCTGAAAGTTCTCCATTATTTTCTAGGCTAGCTTGGTAGGTCAAAGATTTTACTCCTTTCATTGTACTTCTTTTCTTTTTTTTCTCTATTCAAAAAGTA
Source organism: Megathymus violae (assembly GCA_003671415.1). Classification (NCBI taxonomy): domain Eukaryota; kingdom Metazoa; phylum Arthropoda; class Insecta; order Lepidoptera; family Hesperiidae; genus Megathymus; species Megathymus violae. Next base: position 3,703,998 of record PDGT01000022.1, read on the forward strand.
AAGCCTTTTATGCAAAGATAAAAGGCAACACATGGGTCTTATTGAAGCCGCCTAGAGTATATTACACCACGTGTGATATCTAACGACGACGACCGGGACCAGTAGCTTAATATGTCTTTCGAAGCACAGCAGCGCTCGCATAATTTTGCTATTAGCGGTTACTCACTCGCTAATGAAGATCGTTTACGATCTATAAAAGCTTTCGGACTATAAGCATATAATTCAATTTTTTTTTTCATAAATTTAACTCATTGATAAGAAAATTCGCGAAAGTTCGAAAAAAATGAAATCCAGAACAATGATGCCATAAATTCTGAATACTGATAAGAAGTATTTCGAGCTCATTGGATGACTCTTGCCCTTAGACTTTGTGGATGAGGCCGAATATTGCAATACATGGATTTTTATTGGCTGCGTCATCGATTGTCCTGCTGTTTTCTAAGGAATGTTAAATTGACGAAAAAAGCGTAGGGAGTTCTGGAATACTTAAAAAGTAATACAAATAGAGATCAGGGACGCTGCCCTCTATTTATATAGTTTTCGAATACGAAAGCGTAAGCTATAATAGCGTACGCGACGAATTCTCACTACGCATTTTTTTTTTTGCGCCCAGAAGATGGAAAATGGGCTACCCTCCGGAAAAGCGCGGGAGGGGGGTGGTGAATGCTCATAGCATACCAACGCAGCCGGCTGCGCTGGTTATGTGGGACTCCCGAGAAACCTAGGGGCCTACCCACTAAACACCACCCGAGTTGGCTTTGGCCTTGTGGCCTCTAAGCCTTCATCGGAAGCGACCCATCCTTAAAGAAGGAAAGGGTGCTAGCGGCACTCCCGAGGGAGCATACGCTTGTTGTTAACACTGAATGTGTTGTCGAATGGTGAGACTATGTGGCATCTTAAGGACGCTACTAACTGTTACTATTAGAGTTTTTGACTATGGCTGCCAGGCGGCGGTCCAAGTCAGAAGATATCTTGTCGGGGGGATCTGTGAGAACGTTTGTTGGCCTCCGGATTTGGTGACCTGTAAGACTAGGGGCGGTGTAATCCGCTGCCTGTCTGATAAGTGGATTTGAATGTTCCTCTGAGGATTTAAAAAATGCTGTACAATAGTCTTTAAAAGAAGCTTTCCTGCAAAAGATGTTTTGGACGGTTTGGATGGGATGTAGGACTTTGGGATCGGCGTGTGCGAAGACAGGGGCGGCGTATGACATCACCGGCCGTATGCAAACCTTGTAGAGCGTTTGCTCGCTTCTGAGGGACATCTTACTGTGCCTTCCCAACAGACTGTTGAGTCGGCCCATAAAAAATCTGGCGGAGTTGGTGACTTTACGAACGTGTGGTCTGAAAGTCAGTCTGGAGTCGAGTGTTACTCCTAAGTATTTGGTAGTGGTTTTCCACGGAACAGGGGTGCCTAGCAACCGGATGTTAGGGTCGTCTTGTCTATGTCTGGTCTTGTGGTGAAAACATACCGCGGAGCTTTTCTCCGCGTTGACTTCGATTCGCCATTTGGCGAACCATTTTCCTAGCTCATTAACTGAGTGTTGGAGTCTGAAGAGGACTGAGTCTAATTTCTGCGATTGATAATATAGGGCGGTGTCGTCTGCGAATAATGAAAGTTGTACGCCGTTTTTAGGGATAGGAATGTCGTTCATGTACGTTAAAAATAACAAGGGAGCTAGTACCGAGCCCTGTGGAACCCCAGCCGCTAGTGGGCGTGGGGAAGAAAGTACTCCTTCGTGTCTGAAACGAAAGGAGCGGTTTTGGAGGTAGGAAGCGACCAATCGAACAACGCGATCTGACAGACCTAGGTAATGGAGTTTAAAGAGGAGTCCTCCGTGCCAAACTTTTTCGAAAGCTTTGGCAACGTCGAAGAAAACCGCGACTGTACGTTTGCGTTTGGGATAAAAACCGCTTAGGATATATTCCACTATGCGATGGATTTGCTGAGGGCACGAGTGCTTGGCACGAAAGCCGAACTGTTGTGGGATGATTAAAGGTTGACCGCCTACTGGGAAGAGAAGGTTCCTTAGTCTTGTCTGTATGACGCGTTCGAATACTTTCCCCATAGCCTTGAGGAGACTGATGGGGCGGTGGTTTGACGGTATGTTAAGAGGTTAACCGGTTTGGGAATTCCTATTACGATTGCTTCCTTCCAAGCGGTTGGAAAGAAGCAGTGATGCAAGCAGGCATTAAAAATGAGAACTAAAAGAGAAAGAACCTGCTCGGGGAAATGTTTAAGCGCGACGTTAGAGATGCCGTCGGCTCCTGGTGCTTTGCGGGGTTTTAAACCCCGGATGATGTCTTGGACTTCGTCAACGGAAACAATGATGGGCTCAACGGTGACTGGGAGTGAGTTCTTTTGACGGACCTCATCCTCTACTGATTCTATGTAGGAAGGAGCGCATGGTTGCGAACTGGGTGAGCATTGAGAAGCTATGCTGTCAGCGAAACATTCGGCTTTATCGACGTCTTCGAAGGCGATACTGCCATCGGGACGCGATAAAGACGGGGTGAGAGGTTGGGCGCCTACTCGGAAGGCTTTCGCCACCTTGTAGAACGCCTGATGGGAGGGTGTGATCCCCTCCATGAGGGAGTCCCAATTGGAGTTCCTCACTTCGGCAAGACGAGAGCGAACACGTCGCTGGAGAGCGTTGGCTCGCTTCCTATACGTTGGGGTGGGGTAGAGTGCGGCCCTTCTCAGGGCTGCATTCTTGGCTTGAATAAGATTCCTAACATCGAGTGGTAGTTTTCGGTTTGGCACCTCGACTACACGCTCGTTGTCACGGAGAGATGTTTGTACTAAATGAGTTAGAGAGTTGACCGCTGAGTCTATCTTTTCCGTATTGACGAAGTAATCTGAGTTGATGGTAGCCAGTGGTGAGCCGGCGGCATCGAGACCTGCTACTAGTGATTTTTTATAGCCTTCCCAGTTGGTGAAGGTTTTAGTAGAAGTGGTTGGATCGGTGGCATAAGGCCCGAATTTGAGAGAGACCGGCCGGTGGTCAGAACCTAAGTCGTTGAGCGTTTCGATCGCCCTTAAATTAAGCGCGACTCCTTTAACTAACGCGAGATCGATAATTTCAGGAGAGTTGAGTGCGTGATCCGGGTAATGAGTAGGGGAGGAAGGACAAAGGACATTGACGTCACGTGTTTCTAAGAATTGTTTAAGTTTGACTCCATTCGCGTTGGTCGATCGGCACTTCCAGTCTGTGTGTTTGGAGTTGAGATCTCCGAATAAAATAACCGAGTCTCCTAGTGAGAGTAGGGCCTCTAAGTCCGAGTTTAAAAGCGGAGTTCCCGACGTATTATAGACTGAGGCTATGATCAGGGACGGATGCCCAGTCATACCTAGCTTGCAAACAGTGGCTTCTAAGTTAGTGAGTGTTGGAGTCTCAATAGGGGAGCAGTGGAGCGACTTTCTAAAGTAAATAGCGGTGCCACCGCCGACGCGGTTTGTGGTGCCGCCGGGGCGTCTGTCGGTTCTGTCTTTTCTGTCGTTACGTATAAGGTTATACGAGGGAATTGATAGGCCCTTGGTGTGGGCGGGTTTTAAGAAGGTTTCTTGAATTAGTAGTAAGTCCGTGGCGTTGTTGCGAACGAATTCCTTTAATTCAGGGATGTTGGAGCGGAAGCCGCGCGTGTTGAACGAGACGAGCGAGATGCCCTTGGGTTTGGTACGACCGGTGTGACAGGAAGGCGCACTGAGTGCTTGGGCCATTATAACGATGTTAATAGATGGCTCTGCTCAGCGAGCGCTAGAAGGCGCTGCTGTGGTGTGGTCGCCGCCCGTATCTTGCGAGCCAGGACGGAGATTTCCGCGATGTCGACGTTTTGGATGACGTCGTAAACGAGTTTCATGTCTTCGGCCAGGGACGACTTGCCCTCTGGTTGCGAGGTGTTGCCGTTTCGAGGTTCCGCCTGTTTCCTTTCGCGTGGGGCGGCCGGGGCAGGGCGGGGAGCAGCTACGGTTGTCGCGGTCGTGTCGGTGCGTCAACGTCTTGAAATGCTCGGGTCTAGGCGGCGCGATAGGCGTCTTCAGAGGAGGGAAGTTGGCTTCGGTGTTTGGCGGAGGGCCAGGTTGGATATTTCTCCAAGACTTCCTAGTGGCAGTCCTGGATGGGATGGGGCGGGGAGCTCTGGGGCAGCCACGGTAGTTGGCCGGGTGGCCGGCTTGGCCGCAGAGAACGCAGGCTGGAGGCGACTCCGAGTCGCGTGTGCGCGAGCACTCTTTGGTGCTATGGAGCTCCAGGCACTTAACGCACCTGGGGTTAGCGGAACAGTTCGCTGCTGCGTGGCCGTAGAGCTGGCAGCGATGGCATTAACCGGGGAAGCCGCGTCTATGCGGGGGTTCTACTTTAATAAAAGATAGACCACAGATGGTGATATCGTCTCGGAAAATGTTCCGGGACTTGGGAGTGTTTGATAGGATGGCTAGAGCCAGTGGGTACTGTCTACCTGTGTTGCTGTACATCTTGTGTACAGCTTCGACTGGATGTCCTTGGGCGACTAAGTCGGCGAGGATAGCTTCATTAGGAAGCTCGAAGGGGACTCCGCGGAGTACGGCTCGCACCTTGCGCTCTTCCGGAAGAGCGTAGGTGTGGCATGGGATCTTGTTTAAGGTAAGTAGCCTCGTTAGGCCACGGAAAACGTCGGTGTTTGGAGATGTCACCTTGACGGTGTCGCCGGTGACCTTAGCATGGGTGTAGTAAACTTTGCTGTCGGTGCACAGCTGAGTGACTAATAACCACTTGGATTTATCCCGGACAAATACCGGTGGCGGGGCCTTAACCTGGGGAGGGAAGGGTGAGCAACGGGATGCTGGTTTAATGGGAGGGCGTTGTCTGGAGGAGGACGGGGCGCTGGTGTCGATGGACATGAGCGGGACGGGCTGGGTGGGAAGGGAAGGTTTTCCCTCTGCGGACGCCTTCGCGATACGTTTAGTTAGGCGCTCAGTGCGCTTGGTCTCGACCGGCTCTGGAAGGCCTGGTCGTCGGACTGCGACGGCGTGACGGTACCGTCGTCGGATACTTCGAGCGAGCCATCGGACTCGATTGGTTGTTTACGCGACGAGAGTGAGTTCGCGTCGGAGAATTCGATGTCGTGGGCTGGTGAGGCGTCAGGGGACGCGGGTGAGTCTGTGTGTGGTGTTGTCGCGAGGGCCTGGATGACTGTCGCCTCATCGAGAGGCGTTTTGAGGAACGGAGACAGGGCTCCGAGGAGGCGACGGAGGAGACCTAATTCGGATGGATTCATCCTCCTAACAATCCTCCCTGCCGCAGCAGGAAGAGGAGCGAGAAACAAAAAACGGAATCTAAAAACGAAAATGGAACGAACGAGACTACGAGAACAGTGACTATCCCTAGCGGAAATAGCCACTAACCGTCACCCTGGGAAGGCCCAGTGCAGTGGGATCGGGTCTCCGGTTTCTCTCAGTCCGAGAGGAGTGAGAAGCGCACCGGGTCAACGCTAGCTGGCTTCGTTGTCACCGTTAGGTATCCACCAACTCAAACGCTATACGAATACTTAGTTGATGCCAACACAAAATGACACTAAAAGGCAACAATTAAGTCGCAGTCGATACGGTATCGACGACACAGGAAATGACAGTCGAAAAATGAAGATGACTTACTCGAGAGTATGTCGGGTATCCGTCTGCTACGGGAGCAGAATCGGAAGTGAATGCTCACTACGCAGCGAAATATCTGCGTTAAATGAATGTGCGATTGCGACTGTCAGAGTCGGATGTGAATTTTTAAACTGTAATATAAATATAATAAAATCAAAATTATTGACGTTTGTACAAACCTTTGTGTACTGACACGTAACATTACATACCTTTTAAAGATAAAATATATAAGACCATATATATACACAAATAAGTTTATAATAATATAAGTGGTCAATAAAAATAAAAACATTGAAAAAATCATATTCTATGTAACAATCACCATAATGCCTACTTAGTTGTTTTGTTATTGGAATACCTGCAAAAAGAACACTCGACCTCTCTGGAATACCTTTAGTTTATGTGATATTATTTCCCTAAAATCCCTTTGGTAACTGACTTGGTATCGAACTCATGGAGAGATGCTCAAGAAACTCAGTTGTATGCATCGGTGTACTTACCTGTTTAGTTATCTAATCTACTACGAAATTTATATATTTGAATATGAAGTACATCACGCATAATTCTGGATATTCAACATGACAGCTTAATCTCCGTCAACCTCAAATACATTAACTATTCAGGGACAAATGTAATAATGTTTACACATTGGCCGATACGACATTTTGCGAGGTTCTTCCTCGACGTGATTAAACTGCAATGTCAGTGAGCAGTTATGTACGTACACAGACGCAAACCGTCTAATTAATTAAATCAGGCTTTCCATCATTAACAGTTCTTTTGTTTACCAGCGTATGCTTGATGACCAACACCTAAAATACTATATAAGTTAATAATTAGGAAACGTCTTAAAACGTCGAATTTAACTTATTATGAGGAAATTAAACTAAATAAGTATATAATAATTTTAACCTCTGGGATATACATGCTTAGGGGAAGGCGTAACATGGTTGGATACAGGGTTTTGAATATTACAATAACAAGGAAAAATAGTAATGAATTTAAGAATGCTGAAATACAGATAAAATACAAGTATAGTAAACTAAATATGCGTGTTATGGACCGTGCATACGTAAATATCGTTTTAAGCCTATTTGAGTAATTTTGCATTCTAATATTATATGATTTCATCACATCATACACATCACGTTACTATCGTTTATTTGATGCAATCATTTTCATACATTTTTCTCGTATCGTCTGATCGCAAGATAACGATATCGTATCGGTCATTGTGAAAACGCTACAATGGTGTGGGATTATTTTTTATGTGCTGCGGCATTTGACTGTTTCTACAAGTCTATGAACAAATAAAATAAACCTCAGTTTTATTACCGAAATATCTTTGATTATTTAAACAAAAACCCAACTGCGTATGTTGCCCCAAAAACCAATATTTTTTGAACGTATTGAACTTATGAAAAGTATCCTAGATTATAACCGAATATAAGATATTTATCATAATATTTATGTAAGTTTCATATATGCCCAGATTAATTTGAATAATAGTAATCCAAACCTGTACAGTGGCGTTGCACAGACTGACACATAAATTCCAAAATAATATCTTTACGCCTCTGTATCGATAACAATGTATACTTACATTCCAATTTCCAAAATATATTCCATCTACACTACAAATATACAAACTGTAAGGATGCTGTCCTTACAGTTTCATTACGACTTACAGAAAAATCATGGAGACGAGGTCGGTGTGGGGTGTGACACATGGGGTCCCAGGGGAGGTTCTTATTCGGCTCATACACTACCCAGACAGACAGCGGTATGAATATCGTTTGTAACACTAACAGAATTGGTGTTAATAATATCAACTATGGTAACGACTTGGTACTCAGTTCACAAACAAAAGGACTGAGGAAGCTGGTATCCATTTGCAAGACATATGCAGCTGTCAATCAATCAATCGCGGGTGTCCATCACCGTGTGCGGCCTCTGAGGGCCTGACCAAAGTGTAGGGAATTCAGGAATCGTCGGAATCCTCCATGCCCTTTCATCAAAGTCAAAGTCAAAAGACCCCTAAGTAGCAAACCCCGCTGTTGAGCGGGGGTACATACGCAATGGCCCATAACATAAAATTTGGACACTACCTTTATACTTCAAGCAAATAACATGCAGCTGCGTAGTATTCTGCCAATTTGTTAGATACTCCCCTGAAGTTCATTGACGCATTTAAATGGGCCACATTGTCACGAGCGACCATAGGCGACCAGGATATGGAGAAGAAGTGCATGAAGTTGACACCGCGGAGGAATACGCTTGCTCGTCGAACTCGCTGCATTACAACTTTCATAAAATATGAACCTCGAAATTTTAATTACAACAGGTTAAGTCATTAGCAGCGGTTAGAGGCACGCATGGATTTCGATTTAAAAATGGTATTTACACAAATGTTCCTATCAGCGCTTACTGGTTGTACCGAGCCACTGAACGTCTGGTTTCACTATCAGTGGCGAACGTGAAGACGTCATGAACGCCCGTGTTTTTGTCATTATTTCAGTACACGTGTTTCTATCGAACTGTGTGACGCTGAACCTTCAACAGGCTCCAGAGATTATCAGTAGGTATAATTAATTTTTTTTTTCGTGACATTTTTGTGATGCCTGTTTTCAGTTTTGAATCGGAAACTTGGGTTGTCGTACTTGATAATTTTGCATTTAAAAGAAATTTAAATCGCATTTCGACGCTTGAAAATCGATTCGTTTTGCTGCAACTTGGTAAGAGTCATGTGTGTTATTATATTGCCATTCAAACGTTTGGACCAAGTAGTGAAATATATAGTGTTCATTTAGGATAACCAAAACAACAGTCCACTGATTTTTTTATTGGCTTAGATCTGGTTTCGAAGCCTGCACCGTTAATTGTTTTTAAGTTTGTATCTGAAACTAATTATATTCATCCAGAATTACTCCGGATTACAAAGGTATAGTAGTACCTATCAATGGTAAAAGAATTTTTCAAATAGGTGCCGCGGTTCCGAAGATTACTTTCCGCATGTACACAAACTCACAAAATTCGAACTCTCTCTATATAATATTAGTATAAATAATGACCTTGGATGTTTCTGATGCCTGCCATTCTGCTGTCTAGGTAGGTAAACTGTGCTTAACTTCTCTCATCTGAATTGAAACCCGAGCGGAGCAGGAAGACAGTGATGATTTGTGATATCGATGATAAACTTGGATGGTTATAGAGGTTGGGATGTAAATTAAGAGTTATATGTAAAATATGACCATTTTCTTGATAAATCTTCAATAAGTTTTATGTTTAATACAAATATTCAACCTTTCAATGCTTTATATATTTTCAAAAGTCTTATAAGATCTGTTTTGTTACTTATACATACATATTTAATTAAATAAACAGCCAAAAAAATATGTTTAAGCCTTATGTATGTATGCCATATATTTGTTAATAAAAATAATGCTTGTTTTGTTAATGCCGTTTTGTTTGTGTGGAACAATTTTGCACTTTGAATCACCAATCTAATAGTTATTTTGAGGCAGGGAATGTGTTGTCCTTATATGAGTATCTACCTACACGTGTTAATTATAACAATACTTAAAAAGAAAAATTTCGATGTCAAAAAGACATATTATTATTAATGTCCCTCAACGAATAGTTAAAGGAAAATAAACATAATTCAACGGTCCGTTACACTCGGACATATGTATATTATAAAACATATACGAGAGTAGGTGGATGTATTGACATAACTAAGAAACGCACTTATGTGTGTTAAAAATGACAATAATAATTGTGGTAATTGAAAATGTAAAAAAACATTTAACAAATTAACAGTTATTAACTAATAGTGGTTAAAATGTTAACTATAGTTAAACAGAGGTATTTTTTTTTATTTCATAACAAAGAATATATAACACTACCGTAATTGGGCGGAATTTGTACTTTTTTTTAATAAAATAATATTTTTTTTTTGCGAAATAGTACAAACTTATTCTGAAAATTCTATTAAGAGGGTACTAAACGAAGGTTTGATTGTTTTGTTTGTTGTCCTAAAAAAATTGTTTCTATTTCAAAGAATTCTGGAATCTGACTCTTAATATATTAAAACAATAATATGAATAACGCTTGTTTCTGTAGGTTTTCTAAAGCAGAATAAGAGCGGATTACTAGTTTTCTATATACGCAGTTCTTAACCGAAAATAATAAAAGACATTTGATTTAATCGGTTTTTTCAAATATGTCACTATTAATGTAATTTCTTAAAACACAAATAAAAACTAATTTATAATAATATAGAGAGAGTGCGTATTTTGTACTTTGTGTGTATACGAAAAGTAATTTCCAGAACAAAGGCACATATTTGAAAAATTATTTTACTATAATTCTCTGTCTGTATGTCTGAATGCGATAATTTCAAAAACTATAATAGTAATATAAAACAAACATAAATAGACTCGTTCACGAAAAAGATTTAGGTATGACATCAGGGAAAAACTATAAAACACTTGAAAGAAATATCGAATGCTATTTGTGAACATAAAAATCAAGTTTTCCGAATCGAAGCACCTATGGGTTACTGGTATGTAGTAAACATAACGCCAACTCGCACTTAGCCAGCGTGGCGGACTGTGGCCTGAACGTTTCTAATTGCGAGCGGAGACCCGGGCCTAGCACTGGGACGTAATGGTTGTAATGAATTAATAAACGTAACTTAAAACGCTTAATAGGCTACAACTTCACATTACGAAAACTTCAACATGATGAAAATAGTTTAAAGTAGCTACTAATTTGCAGAAGGTAAGGTTGGTACTATTATGTAAAATTTAGGCACCTAGGTATAGAGTACGTATTAGAGCAGGCAACAAAAAAAATTGCGTTACAAATTGAAGTTCATTTGCTCTATTAGGGCGCACACCTTGTTGAGTAAATATAACCAGGTGTTATAATTATAGCTCGCGAAGACATTATACATAAGCAAAATGTATAAGTGAATTCAAAATTTGTCTGGAAACTAAGGTTGTCGATTTAAGTTTCAAATTTCACCAAATGCGTTAAAAACAGTCAAGCATACTGGTTTAAATTTAACAAAACATTAAAAATACATTAAACTTGTTCTTATCTATCTATTACAAGTACGTAGCTATTTGTAAGTTAATCTGGCTTCGAATAAACTCGAAATTTTCGACATCGTAGCGCAAACTGTGGTACAAAATAGGGATTTTATGGAGGTCCGTAGGCGTAACCTTATTTAACTATTGCTAATTCGAAATAATAATAATTCGGAAAATGTAACCGAACCCTATAAAAAAGTTTCGAATAATTTCGGATAGAGGCTGAGTCTAAATGAAACACGTTATGCCAGGTTTTCGCCGGCCGAGCTGATATACTAGCCGCGCCGCTCTCATTCTTAGACAGTGATTATTATTAATTTTTTAAGGCTATTGTCCTTTTCTGTGATTGTAATACCAGATAATACCTAGAAATAAAGTCAAAGTATCATCTTGTAATTACGTTATAAATTTTTTTCCGATTCCTAAATCATCTAATACCGAAATTATTTTATATCCGTAACCGTAACCGAAACCGGTAAAATATTAACCGAATCCAGATCCGAAATTTAATATCCCTTATCTCTAGTACAATAATACGAATGTATGTTTTTCGGTAATATTTCGCTGGTAACGGGTGAGTGGTCGAAGTAGCACCAACGGGAGATCTATGACTAGCAGTGGCCTCCAAAAGACAGATTTACAGCTAGACAGGTTAAAAGAAATTCAGCTTGTATTTTATATTGCAAATTCCTATTTCGATCGTTACTGTTGGGATTTGAATCCATACCTGTTCTACTGTTGGACACGAAAATTGAAAATTCTAAAAGTCCATCACACCCACCAGAAATAATAGACTTTACAGTTTTCTTACGCCATTGACTGACATCATATGGCGAATTCGCAGGTTATCTACAATTCTCGTGATATTTCCTTCAAGCAAGTGACAATTCGTTTCTAACACGCATATAATTCAGTAGGTGCACAATTCGATCCCAAAATCCCATGCAGAAGATCAACGTTCACACCCCTATTACATCTTTTGAAACCCCGTAACCTGCTTGGTAGGACCCCGCCTGCCTCGGGCTCCCGGGTTCGATACCAGCCGGGGCAGACATTTGTGACAGAAATGTTTGTTTCTGGGTCATGGGTGTGAGTGATGTCATATTGGTGTGTCCATACCACACGCAACACGAGGACTTCTAAGGCGAGGGTGTGAGAGTGTGAAAGTCCATTTATTATTTTATTCCTTGTTCATAATGTTATATTTAAAAATAATTCTTAAACATAAATGTGTGTTAGGATTTAGATCATCAAATCATAGAATACTAATACGATAACAAATAAGGACTAGTTACAATATAAATCCTTAGTCCGATGCAGTACGATGTGATGCTCCAATTAGTGTTTTGTCCTCGTCAATTCAAGACAATAAAACAAGAGACTTTGTAAGGATTATCGCTTTACAAATGTCAAACCGCATTGAACAAGTAAAATCATTGTCCTTATTGACTGATTAAGTATCGCCCTTACTTCGATTCAGAATACCTACGTGTTACGTTTAGAAATTGCATTTGTATTGTTTCAAGAATGGGTTCGTCTAGTTCCATGTAATAGAATCATGTTAATTTAAGTTATAATAGCTACAGCCAGGGAATTAACATTTTATTTACTATCCTTAATAGAATGTCGTTATTATCTTTCAGTTCCTATTACGCGGGAACAGATTCATTTCGCGGGATAAAAAGACGCATTATATAAGTTACTAATAAGAATAAAAAAAATCTGTTCAGTGATTTTGGTGTGATACGTGGTCAGACAGACAACAGACAAACATTTCAAAAAAATATATGTTTTGAACTGTATATCGATGACGAAGGCTACCTAAATTTTCCAAAAATTATTAAATATACAATTTCGTTTTTTGTTACAGTTGTTTTAGTAGAATAGGTCAATAGACAAATAGATAAAAAGGCTGAACTAGAAGTTTCAAGGTTTGATAGTACCTTTTATAAATAAATAGGCAGTAAATGATTAATAAACATTTTTGTACCCCCATGAAAGTTAAATAGGGGATGTAAGTTTATATAAAAAGTTTACAACCAGCATCAGCATAAAAAAAAACATTTGGAGAGAGGACAGCGTGAGATGGTAAAGGGTAGTGTAGAGTAATACAAATAAATAACAAGAGAAAAAAGTTATTATATAATAAATTATATTAAACTAATTACAGTTAACTATATCGATTCGGTAATATTTTTTTTGTATGCACATAATAAAAACAAAGTTATGATCTATGTAAGCCCGTCACCTTGTAAAACGTAGAAATGAAAATGCAATAGCCATGAAATTAATTGAAGTATGCTTATTTCCATACACCGTGAAATTTCTACTGACGTTATGAACGTCGGTAATTATCTGTGGGTTGTTAAATAAAACGGTTTAAAATTCTATTTACTGTGACAGCACACGAATATAGCAATTATGGAACAATATGGAATATTCCATAAAAGTACTAGAAGAAAAACTTTAACTGTAGCGCAAAACTTTGGGTCTTTATTTAAACTTTATAAGTGGCGCCCTCGCGATATTTGGGAAACTCGATCGTTTTCCTAGTTTTTCTAGAACCCTTAGTGTTACTAGGATTCCTTAGGTATTAGGGATGTAAATTGTACTATGCCAACAAATAGCCAATTAATATTAAAAAAATTTACACAAAGTACATTGCTTGTGGACTGTTCGAGACGATTTGGTTGCTCAGCGACAAATAATAATTAGTAGTACTTTAAGGGACTTAAATTCAGATTCAAATTATTATCTACATGGTCTTTTATAAATTATTCCACAATGATCGAGTTAATTTTGAAATATCATTGTTATTGAGGTCCTAATTAATACTAAATAAATTGGTTACCGTCTACAAAACGGCCAGGAAATAATATTAACGTAAATAACACAATGCCAGGTTAGGTTCTGTTATTTTTAACAGTAAGTTAACAGTCATAAATTGTAAAACATTTACATTCTACACTTGTATTTAAACATCACTTAGTGAACATTTCTTGCGTACTACAAAGTATTTCTTATCAACGTTCACATAAAACTGACACGACATGAATTACATGGTGCAGTAGATAAGCCGCATTTCAATATTATTAGTGATGATTCACTAGTGAATAATTGAGAAAAGGTTGCAGTGCACTAATAGATTGAAAATATTGAAGAGATTGTGGAGAGGGATTTACGGTTAATTGAAAAATGACCATGAAAAACTATGTATGTGCATTGCACTGCCTAACATGATGGTGCTAGAGGAGATCTCCCTTTTAGAATTTGGGGGTAAAGCATCTACGGTTTCGAAGTAAGGTTTAACAGAATTCAGAATTTTTATTTCTGTTACTTCTTTCGTAATATTATGGACAATGTTTAAATTGATAGTTTAAAAATATTGTCACGATTTCTTTTCTCGGAAGTAAGTTAAAATAAACATTTATTAGATGAAACTCTGTCTAAAGATAAAAAAAGATTGGACAAAAGACATATGACATTAGGTTAAGTTATTTATACTGCAGCAATATCCTACTATATTTAATGGACGAAATTATTGTCAGGGTGAATGAGATTCTGAGAGCATGATATATTATGAATGAGTTGTCTTTAATATAATTGATGTATACCGTATTAAATAACGCAAATAAATGAATATTGTTATAAATAAATCGTCTATTTTTTTCTTTACAGGTAAATCCAAGGTAGAATTGACACCGATCTTAATCACGAGTGGATTGAACAATATCGTGGTTTTATCAGCTTCGATTCTGAACGCTCAAGCTATTTATTATTTACACAGACCCAACGGAGATGCCATCCGATTGAACTTTAAAGCAAACAAAACGGATAAAAATTTCAGTGCTAATCATATAGTACCCGAGCAACAGTTCAGGATATTTAATGTTAATTACAATGGAAGTTGTTGTGAGGGAACAGATGTCGTTGGAGCCGCGGAAGCTGAGATGCCGCCGTATGATTTTATGATAGGACCGCTGCAAGAAGACGATCATGGGAACTGGGTACTGAGTGCGTACTTTGAAGATCTAGATGAACACTGGATAGAGTTCTTTCAGGTTATTACAATGGAAATAATTGGTAAGGAATCTTGTGTTTTGATTGAATTGCTTGTAAAATCAATTCATTAATTGGCATGTCCAAATGTAACAACAACGAATTATTTCGTAAAGCTACTCAGTATAACCGTTTTCAAGGTTTATGCTGATACCACTGTGAACAGGTGTTAAGTCTAAATGCTAAGGATTTGTAACTATCTATTTGAAAAACAATTTAACTATCTATTTAAATTTTTGAAAAAGGGCTGTCTTAATTATAACTATTCAAATTCGATTACAGTAGCCTACAGAAGCATTTATAATTTGTCTTGCTCTAATTTTAAGTGTTTAGGCAACTTTATAATTGAGACATTTGATGTGAATTATAATTTATCTGATTATTTATTGAATTATGTGCACTTTTGTGTCATGTTCACGTTGCACAAATAATGTTGGAGGGCCAAGAATAAAAAATAAATCACTAATCAAATAATTACATTAGCCTACTCTGTGTTATAGATTATACAGTTCATTCCGGATGTAAGATTATTATTTCACTTTACATTTAAAATCACAATGTTTTCTTCACAGAAGCAGTACCATTATCTCCAGAGAAGTCGGACCTAAGCGTCGGTGACGCATTCGTATTAAGCTTCGCCTACCCACTCCGGGACTTGCAGAGCTGTCAGATCGTTCCACCTGAGTCCACCGTCGACAGATTGTACGATAGAACCAAAACCGGTTTGGATTCATGCGAATTTATTATGAAGAACGTAACCTTAGCAGATGAGGGTACTTGGACAATTATCGGGGTGGGACGAATTGTGTATAAAGGAAACGCGGTTTTACATATACGAGATACAAATTAATTTGTAGGATTCCATGATATAGTAGTTGGTTTTAGAACTAAAAAGCTACACGACTTTGTTAAGAAGGATGAGGGTAGGTTGTGATTGATACACATAATTGTGATAAGTACAAATTGCTGACATTTAAACGCAGTTAGTGATATGAGCACAGAGCCAATTTAAAATTTCTGTACACTCTTGATTTCTTTGGCGGATACCGGAGCAAAGAAATTGTTAAGTTCACTTCACCACTCGACATGTGATCGCGGACGAAAATAAAATAAACTTGAACCAAAGAAGTACCTTACAGTAGGTTTTGAATTAAGATTTTTTTCCACAGTTAGGACTTGACACACTTTCGGTACAACAAAGTCACAATTAACGGCACTTTTTTTGGAATAATTTTTATTAAGATTTTTTTAATAATTAAAAATAAGCTTTTTACGTGAAACTATAGCAAAAACAAAAATTAACAATTAAACAACAACAACTTAATTTTATACAGATTTCAAACCTACTACAATAAATGTCCTACATAAATGTGAAAAAAGATTTAAAAGTTATCTTCTATCAAATTAAAAAATGAGCTGTTGTGTGTCTTTGTTACATCGAAGATGCGATAATATATTTTCATTTTAGTTTGAGAGTATTCACACTATTGCTCTCATCTTAATAGCGGTAACGAAATAGATAGATTTCCTTAATCACCATAATGCCCATGATATCAATACCAGTGGCATCGTTCTGTTCCATGTAGAGAAGCGGTGAATCGAATTGTTGGATAAATGAGCAAAAACGTGTTGTAAAATTAATTTTTAAACTACTGCTCGCGGTGAAGTTTCTATTTAAACTCGTAACGTGCGTACATTTAAAGTTAAAACTTTGTTTAGTTCGTAAGAGGTCCATGTGCCATAGTGTTTCCAGAACTTTTATATATAAATAACTTATGAATATACAATTACAGCAATATGCCACTGACTCAACACAAATGTCTGAATGAATGATTGTAATTGGTTGTCGTTCAGAAACCACAATACAATTTTACACGGCATAGAATACATATATATAAAGATGGAATTTTATATTTGATATTTTTGTAATATTAAGGATAAATGGGTTCAAAATTAGTCTATTAACTAGATAATTAATGATCAGAATAAACCAATACAATAAACACTACACGAACTTTTGTATGTTGTTTATTAATATGTAAAATTTACAAAACGAAACTGCAGAATTAAATAATAAAACGGTTCAACTTAAATTAGTTTATTTTCATGAAACAGACATAAACATTATCATCACATCCTAACCTACTTTATGCAAAACACATCATTTAACAGTTCAAACTAAATACTTATTATACAGTCACTATTTACAAGAATCTAGGTATCAATAATGTGCACTTGAAACACTCGTACATGAATGATTGGACACACACAATTATTACATTCCGATCAATTGAGATTTAAATAAAAATAATAATTTTCTGTCACATTTTCCATCATTTAAACTATAGTTTTCCGGCCATCCAAATATTGCAAAACATAACGAACATTTTATTTTTTAAGACGCCGAAAGTTTACAAATTTAACACAAATTCAAGTTAGTTAATAAGCCAATAATAACACATGCAACACACTGTATCCAAATTCTATAGCGTGACGTGAGCACCTCACACTCATGATGTCATGTTTTGAATGTATTATGTCGAAGTTGTGAAAAGACAGTGTTAGTTCAAGTTCGAATTAACAATGAACGTTTTCAACGCGAACCGAAGGTCGGTTTTAATATTTTGAAACGGTCATGGTCCGACTGTATCGATCCAGTCAAGCAACTGCGGGCTCGGTCATTAGTGTCTTGGGTAACCGCTAGTTACAAATTTGCCGTCTCCTTCTTTCGGGAACCTTCCCGCTGAACCGCTTCCCGAACCTTCCATAGCATACCTATGCTGTTGTTGGCGTTGGAACATATCGGAAGCCTTAAGACGCTTTACGAATTTTTAGCACTGGCATTGGACACCACCGATGGCGGCGGCGTACCGTGGTGGGGTACGCTTCAAACTATCTCAATTACAAGGAGAGATAACCGCTAGTGGATTGAACGCAATTGGAAATGGGTATGAACACAAGAGGAAATAGTCTGTATGTATATTAATTCTCGACTTACAGATCTGAGATAGTCTTTTACTGTAGGTCTTACATAAAGCTCAAAGTACTTATCGCCCTATGGAGAGAGCTATGTTAGGTATATCGCTTCGAGACAAGATTCGCAACGAAGAAACTCCAACGTCGTCAACATAGCGCGCAATTAGCTGGTTCATGTCGCAATGTGCGGGACACACACTTCGTTAGTAGGACTGATGACCGATGGAGAAGAGAATTCCACGAATGGCGTCCATGCCTTGGTAAAAGAAGTGAACCATCTCCCGACCATGTGGACAAATAACCTGAAGATAATTGGGGAGCTGTGGGAAGCAAAGGGTTCACAGTACTGAGGTAATTGGCACCATTTAGAGAGGCCTACGACCTGCAGTGGACTTGTAACATATAAGTCAATACAAGTTTACAATTGGAGTATTTCAACTCTGGTACGAGTTGCAATCATTGATCTATACAATATAAATATGCTGGATAAGCAATATGCTACAAAAATTATATCGAACTCTATCGATAACAAAGCAAACTACATTGCCAAACAAAATTTAATGTAAAGACAACCTCGTTATACTTTTTTTATTGGTATAGATTGCTTTCAATTCTAAAATAAAGAAACAAAATATAAGACAAAAAAATCTATCATAATTATGTCTAAATAGTACATTAGCTGTCAGTAATGTCAGGGGCTGGAATCTGTGAACTTTACTTTGTTTCACCGCTGTCCAACACCAGCGCTAGTTCTTACTCTCGCTACTACACTCGTTACTTCAATCTCGCTACTACAAAATGCAATCAGAATCGAATTATAAGACACAAAAATGTAATCAAACAATGTAGATATAGATGCTGGCTTTTATTTATATTACAGAGATCAGCGGCATGTTCATTCAGTCAAATCATCTGTAGTTCACTTAAATTAGTACAATAACTATATTATAATAGTTCTAGTTGTCAATGGATTGTGTAGTGGCTTACTTACTACCTGATACATAGAATGATACCTGATACATAAATCCCAACAGACCAATCCAGCTCAATCGCTGCCACTACCCGAACCGGAGCCGCTGCCGCTCCGCTGAGGAGTGTTAGCCTCGCCCCCAGCATCGCTACCCTCATCATCGGAGTCCTTGAGAGCCTTCGCCCGATCCAGCCTTCTAGCGCGATGGGTCTCCATATCGGATGCATCCGATTCTGATGAGTAAATCGCTGCTCCAGCAGATGCTGAAATTGTACAATTAAGCCATCAATCCAATTTATTGCAATTTCAAATTGAAATGTAAGATTGATACTTATTTGGCATAGTAGTTTTTTTTTTACATAAAATAAGTTAATGCCTGACAACAATCCCACTTGATGGTAAGTGGTGATGAAGTCTAAGATGGTGAACGCACTAACTTATAAATAGCCTATTCACTCTCCTCTTGAAGACTCCCACATCATAACCAGCCGGGAACACCGACGCGGGCAAATTATTCCAGTCCTTTGCAGTGCGCTTAATATATAATAATAATAAAAATATTGTAATGTTTGGTAACTATTGACGAGCCTTAGTGTTATCGTTAGTTACATTTTGGAAACAGAACGGTATTACCGAGTGAACACTGCCATTTAATTACGTAAGTGTAATACATAATACAAATTTGCAATTTTAATTATGTTTAAAACCCGCGTTAACAGGAGTCACAATCTGTTCCCTACCTTACTGGTCATTAAAATATTTTTTCAACTCACCCTTCTGTCCGGGTTTGTATTTGTTTTTGATGGCCGCGAGAGATACGCCCCCCTCGTCCTCGGAGTCGTCGGCGCGCGCGGCGCCGCCCCGCCCCGCGCCCGCACGTCTCGCTCGCCGAGACACGACTCGAGATCGCATCGCCGCACGCAACTCCATCTCTTCTTTCTATTATATTAATATTTCATTATTCGATATAATATACATTTTTATGTAGAACACTGAGAAAGGAGTAGATGTGTCACCTATCAATGACGCATTGTGGACAAAGTGATGCGGATAATGCGCTTTTCATTTAGCACACAATGCAATTGAACGCGTTAAAAATATTTCATATCGGGCAGGTAAAGAACCCATCATGCGCCGTATTCTATACCATTTTGCATAATTGGTATATTGTTCGAGCATATATCTTCACCACAGGACATAATAAGATAGAATAGATTTAGTAAATGTATATTGCCAAAAAAATTAACTGAATTCTCTGTAACCTGCGTCGGTTTTAGTGTAGAAATAGAGAGCCAGATAATCACCACATCCGTTTCTTCTTACCTGGCAACGTGGACATGACTCCCCAATGTTGTCCATGGGCTATGGAAATTCTAGGCGACTAGGGTATTCAACGTACATATTACCAGAGGACTAACGAAATAAAAAATCAAAAAAAAAAATATATGCAAGGGCGGCAGCGACTTGTCATCAAGTGCGGTCTCTTAGCTCGAATAAAATTTGTCTACACGTACCTTTAACTGGTACTTCCTGTCTGCGTCTGGATCCGCCCCGACTTGCGACAATATCTTGATGGCGGACGTCTTCGTCGAGCGATCCGCCAGCGACAGTGTCATCTTCCTGTGTGTGAAGGACTCCGTCGAATGTGGCCGGAACGACAGCTTCGTTCTGAACACCGCCTGCCCCTGCAGACCTGTGCCTTGTCGCACGAACAGATGGTTGTGGTCGCCCTGAGGAAATTTGAATAGGAAGAATCATACTACACTCTGATGGTATTAGAAAAGTACGAATACTTGCAAGGGCGACAAACTGTTAGTTCTAAGTTGGAGCTAACGAAGTCGTTCATCATCAGGAATGGTATTGACCTGCACTGATAGTGATGAAAAAATATGAAACGATCGTTCGCTTTAAATAGTATTGTTGTGAATTGAATCTGTGGTTAATCGGTAAAAATCGATTAAAAGGTATCGAAAAATCTTAATATATACCTTTAGCAAAATACATAGTTTTTTTTTTTATATTATAGGGTATTTACGGAAAATATTTTAAAGACTTTGCATTAATTAATTAATTGTGATTATTTTCTTTGCGTATCTAAAGTTAGTAACATTTAAGAAAATAAATTTTTAATTACAAAGTAAAACGGAACCGCGTGCGTCACGCGCCCGCACCGCGCTACAACGCACGCAGTACAACGTTAAGTAACTCACGTGCAAAGGCTGCTTGTACATGTCGAATATCTCCGAGCCGAGATGCAGCGACATGCTACCGTCTGACCACTTGACCATGCGCGCGTTGGACTCCTTCACGGCGTTACCTTCCTTGTCGAACACCGTCCGCCATCGGATCGTGTTCTCCACTTTCAGTTTCAACCTATCAACGTATACCATTGTAGGGACGACACGTATACCTACGTACGAATATACACGGTATTGTCGGGCTGCGGATGGTCGCATATCAGTTACCTAGTATGTGAAATGGAATATATTTTTGTAAATCGTATTAGGCATTTATTTACCCGTCACTTGTGCCTCAACACAATTATCAGTGACGTCACCGTCAATTCAAGAAGCATAAACAATCAACAATTTTGTTAGCGATGGAATAATTTCAAAACATGAAACTTCACGGTTTTACGTCATCGATTGCCCATTTGTATCATCATTTAATATTTTTATGTTATTGAATTTCATTGGAGGAATGAAGAGCATGTTGTACGGAAGGTATTAAGTATGAACGTAGATGGCTATAGAGGTAGAGGAAGGCCAAAGAAGCGATCGATGGATTGTGTGAAGGATGATATGGCTAGAATGGAAGTTACTAGTGAGATGACGGCTGATAGAGAAGTATGGAAGAAAAATACATGCTGCGCCGACCACAAATAAAATTGGGATGAGGGCAGGAGGATGATCATGATGAATTTCATTACATTATCATTATCACTGATTACGCAGCAAAAACGAGCTCCAAATATAACAATATAATTGTAAGGCTACTCTGCTTATTACTGGCCAGCTAACACGTAACAATATTTCAGGGTCTACTCTATTACAGAACTTTATCATAAAGCCCGAGCACCGTTGGGATAAAGAACGCAACGTCCTGGAACAGACGGAACCTAGCAACATATACTTATCCAATAGTCAAATGGGCGCATAAAGCGGGAGACATTGTCTTGGAGTTACAGACCACAATATTTATACGAATATTAGCCTTCAAAGTTACAGAAGAATTCTGAGAATAGATTACTTAAAAAACGGCAATAGGATCTGTTATAACCTGCTGATTCAGCAAAACAGCAGATACACCTTCAAAATAAAGGTATAAACGTTAGCAGTTCCCGGCTTGTTATTAAATTTGCTGCCCTGCTCTGGCGTTGCTGCACCACATCACCTTTGTGTCAATTTACAACTAGCCATAGAACGACGATCTATTATAAGGCAAAGCTGATATCGCTAACGTGTTCAATATTGGAACATTAAGCCGTCTCTAGTTAAAAAAATTCCATCTTTAACCAAAAGTGAACAGGCTTCTATAGTTTAGTGCGTTCAACATCTTAGACATTTTTTATCGAAGGATTTTTGTCAAGCAAAAACTTATTTTATGAAAAAAAAATAATTGCCAAAATTTTTTTTCGAAGCAATACTGAATGATATGTAAAAGAATTATGGAATAAGAAATGAATTTATCTGTTATGGAATTGGACGATATGGGTTTATAAACGAGATGTCGACGTCATAATTCAATTTTATCTTTCGCCACGTATATAACATTAAAATTGAAACCCTCACCTGGCACGGCCCTCCTCGTCCAAAGTTTCCTCCTCGTCTATCTCGTCTTCGTAGGTACTGGGGTCGTACGGCCTCGTCTCGACCGACAAGAAGTTGGGAAGCTTCACAAAGTGCAGCTCCTTGCCGAGCTCTGTCCATATCTTTGGCATGTCTACGTCGATACGAGTCTCTGGTATCTCCTGCTCCTCTTCTTCTTCGGGTTTTTGGGTCGCTTCCTGTGAAAATTGTTGGTAACAATCACTGCACGGGCAGATACAGATACGAGTTCCGTAAAGGTCTAAGTACGAATTAATACACCTATACAAATGGAATTTGTTACGATACAACACTATGATTTGTAGACAGGCTTTAATACTAATCAATTAAAATTACTAAACTTCATAGCGAATAAGAGCAAGTCGATTGACGTGTCCTGGTTGACCAATTTTTGATCATTTTTAAAGTCACTATTGTACTTAAATTGAATTTTGACAGATTTTAATACAAACATTTCACGAGCGCTGTCATACTTTAAAGGGCACCTTACATATTTCTGACAAGACATCAATCGTTAAAATTTGGCTGAGGTCTGCGTGTTTAAAAATACATTTTTCACAAGGACTAACAAAAACTTATCAATTCTACATACATAGATTGGATTCGAAAACGCACGCATTGGTATTTTTTCTGTTATTATTAGTTAAGCTAAGAATGCGTTTTTTTTCAGTAAAAGGAGAAAAATCGTTTCGTTGTGAGAAATACACAAACACGCCCCGAGGAATTCCTGATCAATTAAATTCTATGAAACAGGACTTGCTGACCGGAAACATTAATCCATTTAATAACGCCCCTTCAGCCCTCAGAGTGACCCACTCACCTCGTCGCCACTCGCTCTACCCTCATCCCCTGACCGTCTCTCGTCGTCGGAACGCGCGCGGCTGCGACTCCCACTCCGACTGCGCGAGCGCGAGCGCGACCGCTCCGACCCCTTCTCGCGTTCCCCTTCGTTGTCTGTGCTTATGTCAGACGCGTCGCCGAACAACGCGTCCGCCGTTACTACACGTGAAACAGACCGATACCAATATCAGAATAATGCATTCGTTGTATCTGATAATTTTTAAAGAGATTCAAATATTAGAGGTTCATCTAACTTCAGTTTTTAAGGAAGGTTAGAAACATCGGAGGCTTTATGGACGAAGCCTTCAAGTTCGGACCTTGAGTCTGAATGGAAGGACACATATATTAGAGATACTGTCCATCTGTAACTCCAAGCCAACTTCGCCGCATGGTACACCCTGCTGCTCAACGAACAAAGCAATATTCTGCCGTCATTATTTCAAAGAGTCATTAGCCTTAGTTAAAAAAATACTTAGTGCTCCTACCCTTGTGTAGTGGAAACAGAACAGAACAGATTTACATGATATTTGGTTTGTTTGTAACTTATATAATATTGAATGGGACATTTATGGATGGAATTAATATATTATATGAAATTTTCTTGGATACTTCTAACAAACAAAGTTATGACTGCATTTCTTCATCTTTGGCAATAGATGACTATGTTTCTAAATGGCTAATTGTAAAAGAAATCTGTTATCTGAACAATAAAATGGAAAAACATTACATTTATTAAATGACTGACAAAAATTAGTAACAATTGTTTTGGGTACAAATGAGGCTTGTCGATGAGAAATCGTAGATTTTTTTAAAGCGGAGCAAGAGTACTAATAAAAAATAACTCTTATGTCTTACCAGCTTCAGTCTTCTCCTGATTCTCATCGTCGGAATCCACGAGTTTCTTCGTCTTCCTCTTGGGTTTACCACTGGTGTCAGAGCCGCTATCTGAACCTTCTTTTTTGCGTTTTTTGGACTCTCCGTCACTCTCAGTATCGGACAGAACCGCTCGTTTCTTTTTGTCCCCTAGAAATAAAAAAAGATCTAGTTCAAATTTAAGAACAATAGAATACGTGAATGGTAACACCAGGGGAAAATTGAGCATATCTGAGAGTTTTATAGAAAGTTTTCAGAAATTAGTGAAGTCAGATAAGCTACGTACAGGCAGTTTTATTAACACCGGCTCTGAGAGACAATTGTTTTTAAAGATACCCATGTCATATCGCTTCGGAAAAATTTATGGTATCAATATAAATAGTTCCTCGGTGCACACACCATTATAAATTCAATAGACGACGCAGAGAGAGCCTAGGTATCTCCCAAGACTCATATATTATAAATTAACGGTGACTCGTGGGTTACTGGCGGTTCGGACTGCATGTCCATGAAGTCAACCACATTAAGCCAGCAGACGTGAAAGCAGTATGTCAGATGAAGCTTAACTTGTGCTTTGCAAAGCATAAACAAATACCTCGCAGTACTCTTTAGTACGAAAACTCATAACTACACGTAGAAAATATCAGAAATGTCAAATTAGGGATTCAATAATTACCTGGTTTGTTATTTAGCACAGATAGGTAACCGAGAACTTCGTTATGCATTGTTCAGAGAGAACAGGAAGCTATATAAAGTTGAGACTAAAAAAGCCTTGGCGTCGTGAGCACTCAAGAGTTTACAAGAGAGGCTGGTAAGTATAATTGCGACGTTAGCATGACGAGGTCACAAACTGCTGTGTCTTGCAAGGAACACAAAGGGAGGGGCCGTCTACAGTCCTTCTAGAATTGACCTATTGGACGTTGCGCAATCAAAAAATAAATTTACCTGCTCCTTCAGACGCATTTGAGCTCTTCGACCTTGACCTAGAACGACTTTTGGACTTAGATTTACTTCTTGATCTCGACTTAGAATGTCTGGACCCAGATCTGAAATAATATGTTAATAATTAACCACGAGTTACTTGCAGTCACATTGTTTCTTTTCGACATTGGCAAAATTGTAAGCGATACGATAAACAATACGAAAACAAGGCAAGATTTCATGCATCCATCATTTTCAGCAGTTTACCGGTGGACATTGGTTTGACCTAACTGACACAGCGGCATCTGGCATGGAATACTCTATGAACCTTGTAGAACAATGTGCGAAAATTTAGGGCTTTTCTATCATACTGGTTATTTATGACTAACGAGTCATGTGCATTGCTACTTTAGCCTGCTACCTGCAACCGACATTGGGTACCATTTGTTATCATCATCACTATAAGCCATAATTGTCCCACCGCTGGGCGCGAGTATCTGCTCACTATGAGTAGAACCTAGTCCTCCAAGCTGGCCGTGTACCGATTGACAGACTTTACAGATCTTTGACGAGACTATACACAACGGTCAGGTATGCAGATTTCCTCAAGATGTTTTCCTTTACCGAAGCAAGTAATACGCACATTATTTAAAAAATTAGAGTCTTCCACACATAGCCTGATGTTTAAACCACTTGATTTTCACTGCTTACATGTCTATGAGCTCAATGTATGGGATGAATTATATTTGAACCATATAAAGTATATAAAGTTGGACACAGTGATTAAGCATCACACTAGTACTGCAGCATATTGCTGGATTGTTGGACTGAACTTGATGACATATTTGAAGATAACAATCGCTTAATTTATCTTGTGAAGCATATAAATTGTAAATAGATTTTACCACCAGTGATCAGCTCATAGATCAACTACCGACAAAGCCCAACCTTGCTTAAAAGGGTCGATTATTTTCTTCAGATCAGGCTTGAAGTCTTCTATTAACTTTCTAGTACTTCCACTTGATAATATACAAGTGTATTGATAAAATGTGGAGTAAATTTTAGCAATGCTGTTGTATCTATAACAGCAGATAAATAAGCATGATTATAAATAACTATCTTGAAGTCAAATACTATGATTAAGAGAAAAGTATTAATCACCTTGATCTACTCCTTGATTTTTCCTTATCCTGTTCATCATCAATCATGAGATTAGGTGAGTTGGATCTACTGTCTGCAACATCCTGTCTTGCAACTGGACTCTTAGATCGCGATGACGAACGCGACCTTGTCTTCCTACTTTTCGGGCTCCCACTAGCTGATCTTGAACGATTCTTAGCACCTGACTTCGGGCTAGGCGACTGAGATTTAGATGATCTGGATTTGGGACTCTGAGATCTTGATTTAGGGCTTTGAGATCTTGATTTAGGACTTTGAGACCTTGATTTAGGGCTCTGGGATCTAGATTTGGGACTTTGCGATCTAGATTTCGGTGATTGCACACCTGATTTTGGACTCTGGGAACGAGAACGATTGCTAACGGACCCCGATCTTTGTGACCCACTCCGGGATCTCGATCTAGATTTAGCAGGACTTCCGGATGCCCGTGACTTGGGGCTCCAACCACCAGATTTAATGCTTTGAGCCGATCCTGAACGAGATCTGTTAGATGCTGCTGGGGAGTTTGATTTGCTCCGAGAGGCATTAGAAACATTTGAAGATTTCCTTGAACGTGCAGAGTGATTGGATTTGGGGGACCCACTTCCTGATTTTCCTGGGCTGCGAGATACCGATCTGTGAAAAAATTGAATTGCATATCACAATTTGTTTTTGTTCATCTGCATGCACCAAATAGGAGCAACAATTAGTAGGCTGTTTCAAGTGACATACATAGATATTGTTACGAAGCTTCTCGAAGGATAGCCGAGAAGAGAAAGTCGGCAGGCTTACGAAGTTTCTGAAAGGGTGGCCGACCCTTGCAGTGAGAACAATGGAGGCATTAAAGTGAAACCCAGGTAGTAATAAAAACTACCTTATGCTTTAGGCAAAACGGGTGAGATTGGCATACATTGCCGAAAGGTTGTTTACCTGACCCGCTATTGTATGTCGATTTCCGGGAACTGTTGCTGTTGTTGACTTCCACGGAGGCCTTGGAAGGATCTGGAAGCCTGGAAATCGATATAAATAGCGGGCAGGGTCGGCCACGGGGCATTCGGTTCCCGGATAGAAAACGAAGAGTTCTCTCTCTACGAAGCGAATAACTGCGATCCACGAGTGCAACTGCATTGTGAAGTGAAATAAAGTCTCTGCGAAACTATTGTGGCATTTTACGAACCTACAGATCCTGACAAGTAACAATATGAATTCCAGCTGATAATGTATTACAAGAGCATGCAAGGGTTGTTCAATAAGGCTAAGTTGGGTTGATATTTAGTTACATACAAATAAGACATTTTACCGAGATTGACTGCCTTCTTTACCAGATGGTGCAGGGCTCCCACTTTTACTATGGCTGCCACTAGAAGCACTGTCTGACTCTGATCCTGAGTCTGTATCTGTAAAAAAAATATTTCTCATCTTTCCGAGAGGAATTATAGCACAATATACAATAACATTACCAGTCATTGAAGAAACAACATTAACATTATAATAATATCAAGGTAACACCAACATGGGAATTTGGTCTCCATTTTATAACTGTTTATATGTAAGATGTGTTATAAAAGATTTAAACCATTATGTAGCATAGGCAAAAATTATAAAGATGCTATTCTGCTTCGGAAGCATTTCTGTCCACTGTATCTATATGATTTTGGCTAAATATGGAGTTATATGCCATAAAGGAAAACTTTTGAAAATTGGGATTATAATATGAAGTAGCTTTTGAAGGCCCTAAAAGACTGGCCAAACTATTATTAACATTAGATATTAGACTAGAAATAAGAATATGCCACTATAGCAATAATGAATCAATATGATAGGCATTTTTTGTAGATACATAGAAAAGACAGTCAAACTACTATATATATGACTCTATTCAGTGTCATGAGCATTTGCTGTAAATATATAGGACATTGAATGTCTGAAGGATCTAACTTGGATCTGACAAACTTTAATAGATATAAAAATATTATAAAAAACATGAACTAATATAATGGGCATTTTTTGTAGGCTCAATAATCTAGCATATTAGATATCTAAATGTGAAATAAAGTTAGTGAAAATAAAATTCATAAATAATTAAGCCATGTAATTCTTTTGCACATAAATAAGTTAATGCTTGACAACAACACCACCTGCTGATAAGTGTTGAAAAGTCTAAGATGTTCAACACACTAAATTACAAAAGCCTTTTCAGATATTGGCTTGGCTTTTAATAAGACTTTACTACTGTTGAGGACAAACAATTTCAGCTGTGACTAGAGAAGCATACCATTTCAGAATATCTGTGAAAATTAGGGACTACTAATAGTATATAGTAGGATATAATATGGTATACTGTAGTTTTACTATTAAATTAGACTATATTTCCAATTTCATTATCTGTAACATATATGAAAAGGAAGTGGCACTTTTTAGTTTCGTGTGCTTTTTGGGTGCAGTAGATGCCGGGCAGCTAAGATGTTAAAACATTTCTGTTACCGCTATTCATAAAATACGTTGCGTATAATAACCTACAAAACTAGTATTGCCCTAGTGCGTAAGTACCAACAGTGAATGTTAAAGAATCAATAACATGTTACTGTTCTATGAGAAACATTTTTTTGAGTTGTGATAATCTTATTAA
The DNA here is from genome assembly GCA_003671415.1 of Megathymus violae. NCBI lineage: Eukaryota > Metazoa > Arthropoda > Insecta > Lepidoptera > Hesperiidae > Megathymus > Megathymus violae. Next base: position 3,732,973 of record PDGT01000022.1, read on the forward strand.
GGATCAAATTTAATAATTATTATTATTAATACATACCAGCACCATAATTTTTTTTAGGAGCCATTTTTGAGAATGTACGTGAATATTCTAAATACACATTTGACGTATTTTCACACTATACTGTAAAATTTAACTAGTGAGTAAAACTTAAGCTTCTGTTTGTTTTGTATCAAAGAAATAAACACAATACTTCCTTCTAACCATACCAAATGCAAACGCAATACTCGTACGGCAACTCGGCAACCGTAAACTCAAGTTAACAATGTTGACAAGTTTGACATTGACATTTTTTCGATGGATATTGAGATAGAGAAATAATATTGCCCACAGACTCCAACACAATATATAGGTAATAGATGTATGGAATTTTTAATGATAGATCTAAGTTTATACACTGGTAAAAATTAAGTAATTAACTCTCATTTCTATTAAAGCAACAAAATAATATTCATGTTTATAAAAAGGAAGATAATAGGATAGGACACGGCTATCGTTATATTATAGTTAAAAGTCCCAAACTCATTTCTCGTTACTCAGTCATTTTATCAGAACATTTTATCTATGCATAAGAAAACGGCATACAACAGCGAACCTATTCGTGAAGAAACTATCAAGTGAATGTGCGGGTGCTATACATACCTTATGTACAGAACGGTACAGCACGATACTGTACGGCTTGCCACTTGCTTTCATTAATAAAGGTTATTGGAGAGTTCTTCATTAATATTCTCAATTTTTCAAAATGTTAATCTGAACGTGGCCAATATGTGGTTTAAAGTGATAATGTTATAATTTTTCACATTTAGAGTAAATTAAATTTATTACTAAAATAAATTTATTAACCAGAAACTTAAGACGTTTAATTAATTAATTTGTTCTTACCTTGGTCAATATAAAATAGAATGTTATGAATGTACATTTGTGAGGGGGGGGGCTCAATCCATGTTTTAATCCAAGGAAATGTGCATCCTCCTAAACAAGGTAAGATTCTATAACACCAGATCCCTCTTATTGGACGTCACTGGGTTTTGTATCATGCCATTTAATTACCCAATCAAAATAGTGCGTCGGTAGTGGTTGGTGGTAGATTTATTTAATATTTGGCTATTTATTATCTTCTTCCTACAATTACTCCTGAAATTTAACGTCGTTAAGTTGTAGTGTTGGAGAGCGATTCTCCGCTTCTTTCTGGGACATCAAAGCATTGATGATGCTTTTGTCTTGCTGGTGGTGGTGTCGAGGTGACAACCACTCCATTTGTCCCATCTTACATGTAACCGTTATTCACATCGAAACATCACAGTCACCAAAGTTCTGAGGAACGATATGGTTCAATGGTACCAACATCGTACCAGCTATTTAGCCGTCAATAGGATTGACTAGTGAAAAATTGAGAAGACAACCCAAAAAATCTTGTGCAATGATAGCCTAGTTGTTTAAACGTCGGTATCCGTCGTTCGGGAGACTCAAGTTCTTATTCTACACGCATAATTAATTTTTCAAATAACGTATTATAAATTAAATATAACTTGCTTAGGAAAACGTGGCAAAATCTACATACCTAAGAGTTGCCCATCATGTTCTCAAAGGTATGTGAAGTCTACAAACCCGCACTTGGAAAGCATGGTACACCGTGGCTCATAGCGAAATGAGACCCGAGCACAGCAGTGGAACAATCTGGATTGTAATTACGTTTGCATTTGGTATGGTTAGAAAGATGTATAGTGTTTATTCCTTTGGCACAACAAACAAAAAGTCTGATCTCGATAAAAAAAGCCCTTACTTCTGCTACGAATGTGCGCGGGTTTTTATTACTTGTAAGTGTATTATTTTTCTACATGAGCACTATTGAACTATTAAGTTTTCCGTCCTTACGTCTAGTAACCATAGTCTTGAAGCTAGTTTCTTCTAGCTACCTTGTTTTGGTTTTAGGGTTAGCGACGCTTGGACCTCAGGGACAGTAATATACTTGTAGGCGGCCTGTTATATTGTATATTATATTATACGTAGTTCTCTCTGAACCTGCAACATCCGTACGAAGATTTCTGAGTCAGCAATGGAGCTATAAAAGTGAAGAATAGATATATAAACAGATAGAATACATTTTTCTTACAAACAAGACATAATGAGGACAATTCTAATGGAGACGCAAAGTAAATAGCGAACAGCGAGTAAATTCATTATAAAACTCGCAGTCGAGCATAGTACAGTACATAATAAATAGTAAACAAGAGTTCACTGCATCTGTTCCCACTTTGATTTGAATGGAGCTATTCAGTATAACCATTTTTTCTTCCGTTCGCGCGCGTTGTTCGATTCGGTTTAGTTGAACGATGGCGGCGGCCGGTGATGTTTGTGCCGGTCTGATACAACACAAAGCTACATTATTACGCGAACTGTGCGATACGAATTTATTAGACGTGCTCGTGAAAAAAGGCTTATTTAACCTTAACGACCTCGAATTGATAACCGGTGCGGTTGATAGTGATAAATGTAATTACTTCATTGAACTTGTTAGTAAACAAAGTGGCCTAAAGTTACAAGAGTTGTGTACGGTCCTAAACAATGAATGTCCGAAACTGTCCAAGGAGCTTATGAATGACAGACATAGATACGTGATTAACGGTGAGTTTTTTTTTTAATTTGTTTTTATTTTTTTAAGACCGCTTCAAAATTTACGCACGAAACTTCCTAATCTTCAAGTAGCAAAGTGATTAGTTTTAAAAGTATTTTGCGTATTATTTAGCTATGGTACATCTACCCACACAAACAAATTAATTGTATGGCAGTACTGTATGAAATATCATTTGTATAAATATGTACTGTTTTATTATTATTTTTACAATGTCTGGTGTGGTTAGCTGTAGTGTAAACTTTTGCTAGACACGACCGTTGAAGTTAAACTCGTACTTTCTGTTATACTGATATTATAATCTATAAGTATACATGATGCTTTGGGCGGCACTTTGATGAAGTCATTAACAAATTGTTTATACTTAACACGTTTTAGAACGACTGCTGCGCACTATGAATTTATATGCGTTGTATATTTCTTCTGATGAAGAAAAATTCAATGCCGCCTTGTACAATAATATTATATACAGATCCTCCATCCATCCATCCTTCATTTCAGAAACATAACTTTGATTGAAAAATTGGATGTCGATTGCCCAAATGAAGGGGAGAGCTCCGTTCATGAGTGCACCAGAGACAATAAAATAAAACTTTACAAACAGTAACGAACTTTATGCAAGGAGCTTTAGATTTCAAATTAAGTGGTAAGTGGTCAGTGGGCCGCAAAATTAACTAAATGTCATAAAATCTATGCGGGTGCTTGGAAATTGATCTCGCTTTTGAACTGAATCAATTCACTCTTGTGCTATTTAAGAGACTTGTAATCTGAATCACGATTATGATTACCTAGATCCAGTGTACGAACTTTTTTACTTTACGAGTAGAGTCATTGGCCTTCCTTACTCAATTAAATCGAGGCTAATGGTGAGACTGTGAATTGAGTTGTACCTGTCGTGTTTTACGTTGGATTTTGTCTTTATTATTATAAGTTAGTAAAATGATCTATTGATTTCTATAAAATATTTTAAGCTTATTATTGATATTTAAGTGTCTTTAACGAAGATTTAAAAAGCATTTGAAAATTTCACTAAGCATTCGGATACCTATAGCTGGTAGGTACACCTACTGTTCAACTTTTGAGTAAACATGATACGAATTCTTTTCAAAAGTTTCGCCAGACTACTTAGGCCATTAAAAGTTCAGGAGCGAATTCGACCGAGCTGAGTTTCATACACTTCAATCTAATTTGGCACCCGAGTTAGTTACCTGCGTAAAAAACAAGTACACAAAATTGGACCTATGGTTTTTAGAGAAGTGTAACTAATTATATAACATAATTTTTATATCAACAAGAAGTGTCAAACAACATTACTGTTTTAATCAGTTATTCTAAAGTTCTTTTAAGACTATGCAATAAATTTCGATACGATTTATAATATCATATCGTACTCATTAATAGGTAAATAAATTTTATGAATCATTCATATAAATAGGTTAGTAATAGTACTAAAAAAACAATTAGCAATGAAACTAGTGCGGCGAACCGATTAACCCACGAAGTGAGTATGCCGTATTATGTTTAGCAATATGTTTTTAGACCCTCACGAAGCATTGAATGTTAATATTGTTATTCTTAATAGCTGTACAAAAATTATGTATTTTTATGTCGACAACCGAGCAGACGAGCCACTTGAGGTAAGTGGTCACCGTCGCCCATTGACTACAGTAACATCAAACGCAACACCAAAGTGTTGCCGACCGAAAAGGAAGGAGCAGGGACTCCGCATTGTTACTGGCTTTCCGACACTGCGATCGAAACATTAGTAAAACAGATCACGGTCGATTTGCCAGCCAGTCGGGCATAGACAACCACCATGCATTTACTGTCAGCATTAATCTGGATGGTACAGAGCCAAGTGCCCTCCGACGTGAGGGATCCTTTGCCATAGCCTCGTGCGTTGTTGAACAGAGTGTAGGGAAGCAGGGGAGGTTGGCTTGGACTCGAGGATGGATGGAGCTTCGCACACCCCAAAATTATAACCTATACAATGACATTACTATTTCTTATGCCAAATTTTTGAGGACCCTTGCAGCCGTAACAGAGTTATTGTAGAACTAAAATCTTAGCAAAGTTTTAAGACTTTTAAGCTTAATATTAATAATAACATTTATAACATTGGGTCGGATTCAAAGCGTTGAAAATTAGTTACTGACGGTATGCTGTCGTTACGTGAATTAGACATAAAGTCCGCCGAACTTGCGGCCCGCGCCTGCGCCGGCGCCGGTCGCTTAGTTCTCCGAAGTCCGAACGTTGTCTCCTTCTGGGAACATAGTAAGATAACTTTGTTTGATAACCAACTGACCAAATTGTCCGCTTATAGGCCTCAACTTAATATACCTAAATTGTTCACGAAATAAACTTGTCTATCTTCCTATTGGTGAATGAATTAAATCTATAATAGTTCCGACTTGCGTGATATACTGCGGTTTTAATACTAGTTGAATACGGTGATAACACTAGTTTTTAAAGTCATCGCTGCAGTCGGTTCGAATTAATCAGCCCGTAGGTATCAATACAGCAGAAGCATATGCCTCTCACTTCACACCTTTCTGCTCTGTTCTTCTAACCGCTATAGCACTCTTATTAAATGAAAATTAATAGTTCCTTTTGTTCGCGCCTAATTGACGAACGAGGCCGAAGACAGCCGGGAATCACCGAACTAATAGCATCATTTTTAACCTTCTGTTTTCTATATATTAATTTTGTTATTCCAAAGTGTTTTTGTGGAGTACATCATTTCGAAAAACCAAAGCGTTTATTTTACTCACAAGAACACACACCTTTCGTCTTCGCTTGAGCTGTCTTGAATGAATCTTAGCGAAGACGGAAAGTGGAAATGGAATACTATTGGCTGTTTTTTAAACATTCATTTTAAATCGTCTTATAATAACATACATAACATGTAGAACATAATCTGAACAACAATAATTATTGAATACCAACATTCAGCATTGCATCAAAGAAAAAAAGTATCAAATAAATTTATCAGACTAGAAATCCAACCTTTTACTTGTAAACTTATTAACATGTTTACTTGCCTTAGACGAGGAAGACTTAAACTAATTGTAATAACCCTTTTCATATCGGTCACATTTAGAATCAGCACAAAATACACTGTTTATTGCCGTTGTCTACATAGCTCAGATAGCGATGTTTTTAATTTTTGTTCAACATACCATATAAAATAGTTTCAATTTGAAAATAACTAAAGAATCGATTTAATTTTCTTTGGATATACCCGTAAGACTCATGTTAATAAGTCAATGTCACGTATTCTAAGCCTGACTCCAGCGCAGATCGATTGATCAGTTTGAAATACTGGCAACATCATTATGGCAATGTTTAATCGTGACGCAAGACAAGTTGTTCACCGCAGTGCAGCTGCAATGCATTTCTCCGAACGAACTCGAAGTTATCAACATAAGCTTGAAAGTAATTCGGTTTCCGTGTCAGGGTTAAGCCGAAGGTCTTTATACATGTTTTGGAACCTGATATTAATGAAAGTATTTTACAGACTTAATTGTTTATTAATATTTGACATTTTGATTGTATTCAATTCAATTCCATTGATTACAATTTTATTGTGTAGTCCGTAATGTTTTATGTTTAGCATCGGTCCAAATCGATCTTGCGTGGATGAGGTTCTGTACTAATAAAAATAATAATAAATTACATTTATTAATGACATAAATATTTTTAATATACCCGCTGATATTTGCCGTTTCCCGCAACATGAGATTTTAAGGATTTTCATTTAGGTGTTCGTGTAAAAAAAATAAGCTTTGTGGTTTATCTATGGTATTAAAATTTACAAAATCCATAAAAATATTGTATCATAACAAGGTCCTTAAGGTCCCATGTAGGTTTGATAAAAAGGTATTTTTATTTTCTTATAATGAACTTCCAATATCAAACACCACCATATCAACAAGACTCCTTTTTACAGTAAACTTTGATAATAATAATCATCTTTGAGCAAAGTCTTTGTTAACACAGAGTAGTGGAATTTTTAATATTCTTTAATAATTTCTGGTCAAACATTAACTTATTTTATTAAAAAAAAAGTCTTCTACTTATCCACCTAGTTAGATTCGGAGAAAAGTTACTTGCAGATGCATAGATAGACAGACACAGACGGTTGATAAGTGTTCAGTTTTCCCATCGGATGTAAAACAAATCCTAAAAAGACAATTATTGCATATGTATAACACAAATTTAATTTGTATTAACAAGGAAACGGGTGAAGTGAACAGATTAGTATTTACAATAAGTAATTACTAATCATAATACAATATTGTATACAGTACAGAGTTTTTGTGCATGTCATTCGGTTCCAATCGACGTCGTTGTGTCTATTTTGCACATTCCTCGCGAGCTCTGACTTATTCCTTGAATCGATTTGCACCGTGGAAATTGACTGGAGCAAGAAGCGAACGTCTATATAATACTGTTACGAGTATACATACAGTCAAGATCTATTATCTATTATTATTATTATTATTTCGTTATAAATTCCTAAATTTTCTCAAGATATAACAAAAACTATGTATATTCACTTCTTATACGATATCTATACATATCTCTCTCTCTTCTGTGGTGAGAGTATTATAATTTTGACACTTGAGGTTAAACGCGACGTTATTATGGTTAATTTAATCATAAATAGTTAATAAACCATATTAGGCATAAAAAAAAAATTTTTTATCAAAAAGATTTCATCACGAAATTATCGGTAACTTTTATAACTAAGGTTACATATTAAAAAAATTGAATTAACGTATAATCAGATGATTAAATAAAGATCCCGGGTATCAATATAGAAATAATATAAATAAAAATGTTAATTACTCTTCTGTAAATGAACTTAGGATTTTGATGTAGCTCTTACGATAATTTAGAGAATTTTTCATGAGAGGTTCACAATTAATTAGAGGGTACAAACTACAGCGTTGCAGTTAACGTAACTGTAGTTTAACTGACCTACTAACCGAAGGATCCTTTAATTCTGATCAGGGCATATCTTCTTGTCTATACTAATAATAAAACTATAACGAAGCCGAATTTGTTTGTTGAATATTTTTAGGAAATTTTAATGTAGGTAGACAACTGTGTTATCTATACAGAGATATAATCATATTTTTTTGGAATTTTTGTCTATCTGTTAGTGCGCGTATAACACTAAAACCACAGAAAAATTTTAGTTGATTCTTGATGTATTTGGAACTTATATTATGGTTCAAAATTTAGGATACTTTTCATCTCGAAAAATCGTTCTGTATCTGCAGAATTTTCCACAGCGGAGCGAAGATAGGTTACTAATAATTCAAAAATGATTGTTTTCATATTACAAAAACTGTCATGGCGATAAAGTGTCACTGTCAACGTTACAGATTAAGTTTTTTGATAGATGCTATTTTTGACATTTGTGTGTTAAAGTAAAAATAGAAATAATGATACTAAATGATAATATATCTATGCGATTATGTCTGTCATTTGAATCAGATTTGCTTAGACGCATTAAAATTTGTGCTTTATTAATGCCAAGCTTATGTAACCCAATTTTAAATACTGGTAGGTTATGTATTTAGAGATGGGAAATAATTTACCTCATGTTCAGTTACCAGGCACACAGCAGCTCATTACTTTACTTTTGCCAAATGAGAAAGCAGATATACAAGTTCCGTCAAACATTAATGTTTTAATCTCAAGTTTCGCAGAATTGCCGTATTTGAAATCAGAGTTGCTTAATTACGGAAATGACGTTTGGAAAAAATGATTCTGTGACATTTACAACGAGGAAACTAGTCCATATAGATTTTACAACAAAAACGACAAAATATTATCATAACACGCTTTATTTATGCACAATCTATGGAACTACGAAATACAAGTTCGTCCTGAAAATCAGCGGTCGCGGTTTGCTGCTAGTGTTGAAGCGTGGCCCCGTTTCGCCAATGCACTGCAATGCCAATGTGTAATTTTATTTAACCTTTTATTCTTGCTTACTTCATTGTAGTATGTATGCGTGTTCTATTCTATTTAGCATGTTTATAAATGCCTTAAAGGAGGATAACCGCTATTCAGGTACGCAAAAAACCCAACCAAAATGTATGTGTACCGTCGGGATTAAGACCAGCGACTACCAATAGGGGGGCCATAGCTTTTTCCGATTTATAGCACAGTTTCGCATGAACATAGAAGATTGTCTTGGACCGGAGTGGATTGAATTAAATCCTTCACATTAATATTATATAATATGTTCGGTTTGGTAATCCACTGGCAGTTACTGCTGGTTAATGTAACTTGTTAACGTAATGTTCTACTTATTATCTATTGTGCGATTAACAATAATTTAACGAGACCTTTTCCTGAGAATAAAGTTGTAAAGTCTAAATTAGAAACGTCAATGACTAAAGTCTCACGAGAACCTTTTCAAATATGAGACAGCATCGGAAATTAATAAAAACGGCTGCCGATGAGGCGGCGAGACAGATTGTGGGATCGAAACAAATGACAGAAGAAGCTGAGACCTAATGGTTACATTAATCAATGCCGGTAAAATTCCCTCGGCTGCAATAATAGGGTGGACGCATTGTTCTTGGTTAACGTTCCCAAGTCGTTCCAGGCCAAGTTTGTTTCCATCGACGTCGTCTGTTGATCGGCGATCGGAAATCTATAATACCAACTGCAACATGCATTGCAAGTCATCACTTTTAAGCTATTAGTTCCTATGACAACCCTGTCCTGTTGGTAGTGACCCTACCCGTCGAGTGAAGGGTCCCGCGCCCGATTCCCGGTCAGAGCAGACATTTATGTGACAAATAAATGTTGGTTTTCGGCTCATGGGTTTTTGCGATGTCATATTTGTATTCGTCCAAGCCACTTGTAACACTTGGAATCCTAATGCGAGGATGTGAGTGTGTGATCAATTTATTTGACTTTTAATTCTAAATAAAATCACGCATACATTAACAGTAACTTTAGATCTAAATATATTTTTTTACATCCATTGCCAAAACTTTTGATTAAATTGTTTTTTCATTAGGTTTGATTTTTTTATTATTATTACCGAATATATCTTTAGAGCAAGAAAAATATACTCCAAACAGGCGTAGGTATATATAATATGACAATAAAAACATTGTGTAACTCTGTAATTATACATTACTGACATTATTAATTCATTGTGAATATTTAAAACGGTATTAATTATCGATAATATTGATCAAATTATCGTTTGACATTTCCTAAATAAAACATGCGCTTGGAATTCATTAGGAACTCGTCAAATAAAATTAAAGTACAAATGTCATCTTTAAAACGTGTGCTCCAGAAATACAAGTTTGTATACTAAAAGTTATTTGATAAAAAAATACATAGCAGTTTAGCACGATGAACAGTTCGTCCAGAATGTGAACGCGGCATCTGCCGAAATGCACCTGCGTCTCTTTAAGTAACTTACTAAATGTTCTATGCAGCTGCAGTTTTTTTCAACTAGTTTCTTTGCAATACAAATTATATTATAGCTTTTATAGTTCACTTCAAAATTACGATGTAACATTGCGCCACAAGTAATAATAATTCAATGTTGACAACCCCGTAGCCTAGTTTGTAGCGAGTAGGATATTGCCTGCTGTGCGAGATTCTCGGGGTCGGTTCCCTGTCAGGGCAGACGTGACGGATAAGTGTTTGTGTTCAAGTAATAAGGGTTAGTGTATGTCCAATTGTCCATGCTACCTGAACTAAGGAATTCTAATGAAGGGATGTGAGTGTGAACTTCAATTTTAATTTTATTTTAAAGTACAATTATTCCCGCGATATTTTTTTTGTTTTCATGCTTTTTTTGTCTACAGGTGACTCATGTCAATGTTAAAATTTAATAAATGGCGTAGACAAGGTATTTCAAATCAATTAAAAAATATATAAATTACTTTTAAATACTACAGAGAGCAATGCAAGGTCACCCACAAGCCACCGATAATATCACTGAGTTTTATTTTTATTTTACTTACAGAATAAAAACAGTACGCTCAGTATTAAACACGTAACATAATATTTTCCATTGTTTCAAAACATTACTTATTCGTTTTATATAAAATTTTCCTTATTTGACGCGCTTGTATTTGTAATGTACCTTTGTAGAATTCCATATATTTTGTTCTAACTATCGAGAAGTAGAGAAGAATGTGTGAATTAGTGTGACATTTTTGTCATTCATTCAGATACATGGGATCCTTTGCTTCTTGTAATTTAATACTCATTTATTTTGTGTTATTTTATGCATTTACAACCTATTCGTTTTATGGTGTCCCTATTTAGTAATGTGAACGTTTGTTTTATCGTATACAGAGTGTTACCGTTATGTGAAATGGTTGTTTTAATAACTATAAAAAGAGCCCATAAAAGAATAAATGATGTTAATTGTTATTTTGAAAAATTTCAATGTTCTATTAATTTTTACTTCAATATTTTGTTCAAGGAGTGTATATCAATCTATTCATTACTGGGTATTAAAAACTTTAAAATAATTTGAATCTACATTCGTTTTTATGAAGTATAAAAACAAATATTAGCGTGAGTGTGTAAGCGTTTATTTACTTATTTAATATTAAATTATAGTTAACATCAAGTTTTTGTTATAGTGAATAAAAAATGAAAATTGTTGTTATTAAAAACATACATTATTTTATAATACATTTCTGTAGTCACGATGTTAAATCCGTTTTGTTTGTCTATTCATTACGAACTTAAAAACTCAGAGAACCCAGGTCATAGTTTTAAAAGTTATTCGAAACGCTAATAAATTAATTTTCACACGTTTACCTCGTACTAAATACTACTTAACGATAACACCCTCTATAGTTCTTTAATTTATCCGTCTCAATTAAAATCGTCACCATTTATAATTCGACTAGCAAGTCAGTTGTTAGAGTATTGTTTAACTGCCGGGTTCAAAGGCCGGGCAACCCTGTCGAGGACCGTTTAAGAAGCTAAGTTGCTCATGGGGTGTGACGGCGCGTGTGAATCTGCCATGGGAACCACGTTGACCGTAATATGAGGTATTGAGTTTTTATTACACGAGGTGGTATGTGGTGTGCTGTATAAATGCTATAAGGTGTATCATGATCTGATTGTCTTTTGAGGTTGGTAGTTCAATTAAAAGATTAGTTGTGTTTTTGATATATTTAAGTTTTTTTTATATTAGTCTGTAATATAATTGGATACTATATTTTCTTACATACAATTTGAAGCTTTAAGTAGTCGATTAACTGCTGCAACAAAGTTTCTAACAATTTTTTTTTAAATCATAACGAAGATATAACCTAATATATGTATAACGGTAGATTTAGGGTGAATTACATTTTTTTAGCGTTTAAATTTGTGTGTTAAAGTTCATACAACAAAACAAGTTTCAACGTAATTTTGATTGTAACACATATTACACGATATGGTTTTACAATAACAAACTTTCGCAGTCTGTCAAGTCATTATGATATCTAAGACAAACATAATTATTAATCAAGTTGTTGAGTAAATTTAGGAAATAAACGAATAACGGAAATGATAACGTGTTATCTAACATATAGTTAATGCTACAACAGCTTTATTTATATATGCGGATGTTTTATTCGTTACATAACTTTTACATAGTTGTAATTTTTTTTGTGATAATTTCATAAAATAGCTTCTCTTATACCGTAATGATATTTAAAATGTTGTTATAAAACATATTTAATACTAATTCCCGCCCTCGCTTAGCTTCAGCAAATCTGCGCCTTACATTTAGAAATGGCAGTCGCATTGTTTTAGAAATTAGTTTTTGTAGTTCAAAATATATTAATTTATCATCATAGCTGCAGCTAGGATGTTTAACTTTTATGTACTGTTCTCTCAACAGATCCATTTCTTGAAGTGGAAAATTTCCTAGATATAAGTTTAATCCAAGACATAGATACACAGACAGACGCATAATATTTTGCAAACAAATATGTGTTGACCTCTATGTCGATTAGAAAGCCTACCTTAAATTTACAAAAAATATTACAGATATACATATATTGTACAGAATCCACCCCGTTACGTTTTTTTTTTGAGTAAACATGAACATATGAGTCAGTTACATTAAACTATGAAGGATTTTGTTAGAGACTCATACTTAATGACTGCAATAATTCCAATTTCTGCTGTTGGTGACGCACGCGTTCCATACAGACATTCATACACATACTCTTAAGTTAAAACCTAAACCTAATGTTCTCTTATATTTTCATAATATTATGTAAAAATGTCAGTACCCTCATGTTTATTTGTATTTTTGATTTTTATGACGATTTTTGACGACGCGTATTTTTCCTTCCATCCCCTACATCTGCCATAACATAGATATTTGTATCAATAATGGTTTATATAAAGCAAAACCCGGCAGACGCTATCCTGCTCGCTTACACATAACATTTACTTGCGTGTCAAATATGAGAAAACGTAAGATGACCTACAATTTTTATAATTTTTATTGGAAGACAGTTGTCTTGCATCTTTGTGTTTTAATTTAAATGGCGGTTAAATGAGCAGATGATCTGAAGTTCACCAGTCCTGATGGACGTCTGTAACCCTAAGATACAGACGCCTTATCGGCCGAGAAGGAAGCTAGGGACTACCTTTTTACTTTTTTTGACAACCCCGCAGTCCCGTAATCAATCTGCTTGCCGTGCGAAGCGTCCCAGCTTCGATTCCCGGCCGGAGCAGATGTATGTTACATCCAAGTCTGTTCACAAATCATGGATGTTTGTCACGTCATACTTGTATACGTCCATCTTAACACGGAGTTATAGTGTGTGTGATTGTGTAAACGTTTTAACGGATTCACCAAAACTGCAATGGATGCGTTCCGATGAAGGATCCATGATGATGAACAAGATGAAGAGCAGCAATATATCGATGCGTCAGGACATCCCTGCAGTCAGGACAGTACTGCTCGCGAGTGTGTGTATTGAAAAAGTTCAAGCGGTGCTGTTCAATGAACGAAGTTCGTGTACCCCGTCGTTCATTTGATTTGACGGGTGCATTCCATTCAATTACTTTATTATAAAGTATTTATTGTTACCTACCAATAAAAAGGTTATTGTATATTTCTTTTAGTACGCCTAAGATTAGAATTGGTACTGAAATTAGAAGTCTTTTGTTATCGTTGTCAATATAACTTTAGGTGTTTCCATTACATTTAAATAATCATTAAAAGTTCAAATTGGTTACGTAAGTATATTTATTTTATTTATATACATATGTTTTTAAGCTATTTCAAACTATAATTCACTGCAGTTAGATTAAAAAAACTATCTAAGCAAGAAGCATTATACCAGCTGTCAAAAGTGTCAAAACACATTTAAGGGTTGACGAATTTGCAAACAATGAATGTTAGGTAAGCAGGAACTCTATCCAAAACCAAATAAGTGAGTGGTCCACAACACAAAAAAAAAATTATAATTGGGGAACTCTGTTTTAGGCATTCAACTTAACTATATTGAGCGAGGCGTGTATACAGTAAAACGTTCGCGGCTGCAAGTTAGTCGTCCGATGACCTATTAGCGCAGTAAATTAAAAATAATTCTCAATTATCCACCGTCATTGGACCGGGACTAACGACGTCTCCAGGGTTGAACCGAGTAATGTATAAACTTTCATACAGAACCAATCATAGCATTGTTTCATATTGTATTTATGTGTATAGCATTCAACCTTTTTTTTTCTTTTAACTTAATCGTAACAAACGCAAAGAAATCTTTGACTATGGACATCTTTGGTTTATTAAAAATTGAAGCGACATTGCTGAACTTTTGCCAAAATTAAATTAGTAGAAAAAAAATTTAAATACTTCGTATTTCATAGCGCATAAATTATCTTCTGATTTATTTGATTTATACGACTCCAATATAATTCATAATACTTTATTGTATATTTCATGTGGCAACCCTAAGCGACAAAATTTGGGATGTACTTAGTAATAAAAAAAAAGTAATCTATCGAAAGGATGTTAGAATTTAGAGTTCAGTGAACTGGCGTCCCTCGGTTTTCTGTGACAAACCTAGAAATGATTTATCGCAGGGTGTCTTAACCTGAAGATTAATCCAGTCTTGACAGTGTCAGGGTCCACGGCTGTCATGTCTAAAGTTAATTTTTTTTACGCAACATAAGTTAATGATTGACTACAAACCCACGTGATTTAATTTAGTTTTTAATAAGTTAAGGTTTAAGTAAATTTAAGGCTAAGATAATTATTAGTGCGCTAATCTGAAATAGAGTTAATTGTTTCTTTACTTAACCTATCATAATTCCGTATTGCTATAAATCAGGATTCACTGCGAAGTATTAAAAAACGAAATATATCTTAAGCGCTTGGATGAAACATCGCCGTGTCAAAAACAATTTATCATACTTATCCAAATTAAGCAATAATAGTTTCTCGTTAGCTGCTATTGTTGTTTTCTTATTGTACAATTAATTCTGTTCAAAAAAGGTCCGTGGAGTTACTGGAATTTCAAAAGTGGTCCGTGAGTAATAAACGTTAATAAGTCCTAATTTTCTATCGTATTCGAAGTCAATAAGAAGTGGTATACATGTGCTCATAAAAAACTTCTCATAAAAAAATAATTAAAAAAATAAGTAAGTAAAAGTGAGTAAGTGTTGCTTTAAAAATTATATTTGTAATTATCGTAGCGTAAAAGATACAATTATCTGATTTTTTGTCTTGAATGAAACATTTATTTATTTACTTGTTATTGTTAATTATAATGGTACAGATAAAGCCCATGCATGCGGCATGCTTGCGTGTTATGCATGATGTACATAAGACATAGAGGTATCTAAAAACTGCCAACCAGCACTTTGTTACTATGGCACAGAATTCCAGGTAATCTAAGATGAGATCTGAGCTCGCTAGTACGACAGTTTTAAATCGTAATGAAAGAAATGCGAATCAGAAAACGTATATTCCCGCTTCTGGCTTGCGCGGTCGGATAAGGGCTCTAACAATAATAGTATTGTATAATGTTATCTGATTTACGAACTAAAACCGGGCACAGACACCTCTTTGTACAACTATCTCTATCTCGTTTCCTGTTGCAGTGTAATTATTATCTGCGAATCATCACATTGCGTATGTGACAAATGTGCTTCGTATCACTGAATAAATAGCACACTTAAATCGCGCAAACGTTCGCACACCGATACACACGCCTTAAATAAGCCTCAAGAATATTTATTCCTAAAATTGTGGTTTTAATTTCACATAATTATCAGGATACTTGCGGGAGCGCATACATGTATGTATTTGATACTTTCGATTTTATTCTCAAACTAGCTGTGCCCGCGACTTCTTCCGCGTGGAATTTAACAAAAAGTTATTTAGTAGAAATAAAAGTAGCCTAAGTTACTCTTTATTACATTAGTTACCTGCAAGTGAAAGTCCCGTCAAAATCGGTCCAGCCGTTTCAGAGATTAGCCGGAACAAACAGACAGACAGACAAAAATGGAAAAAAATGTTATTGTGGTATATGTACCGTATATACATTCATATGCATGTAATAAAAAGCGGTTATTTTATATTACAAACAGACACTCCAATTTTATTTATTAATATAGATATAGTAGATGTATTTGGTACTCGTAATCTACTCTTGACCTTTTTTCAGACAATGCGTTAGTTATGCGATTCGATTACTTTGTCATTTCCTATATTTTATAATAATTGGATTTGTTTACAAAATGTCTATCGTCTCGGTAAAAGGTCCTTTGTTGCATGTAGGTTAATATATTTTGCTCTAAACGTTACTTGAGCTGCATAACTAACAAATAAAGCATATGTTCTCAAACTTATCGCACACCGTCTACTTTGATAATCAGAACTTTTCAAGGGCACCAAAATGAACACATTATATATTAAATTACCTATCAAAATTAGTTTTCACGCCTTATGTCCTCACTGTGTTCGGGGTTGCAATATTTATTATATTTACATGATATATAGCCTATGTTCATCCGGTATAATTAACCTTTTAAATGGTATTTTTTTTTTCAATTAACCACACTTACAGCCGTGGTTCCGGGTATTATTCTCGTCATAAACACAAAATCACAAAATTCGCACTATCTTTATATTATCAGAATAGATTATAAGTAAAGCTTAAATTTAAAATGAGCGTTATAGATCACAAAATTTATTTAATCGCGTCATTGTTATAATGTTGTTCAAATTAAATTAACTTGTAAAAAATGTGAATTTTATTTGAGCTACCGGCATTTGGTTAAGTCCTAAATGTGTAGATGTGTTCCAACGCCACAGTTTGAGAAACAGACTAAGGTGTGTAACGGAAGCGAGATTTCGTGTTTCTGTCTGTCTAAACAACCCCTAACCTTTAGACCGGCCGTACAATAACCAACTTAGTGGAGCTTGCACTAATTAGGTCACCTCGACGCGGCGAAGCTAATTGAATTAGCGATTCCTGCTTCAGTCAGACTAACATTCCTTCTAATTAGTCAACATGATTAGTGGTAACAATGTTGGTACAGTAAAATAAAATAAATGTTTACAGATTCACACTTCCAAACTAGGACGTTCTGTCTTCTATCCAAGATTGAGTTTAAGCCAATCCCCTACTCCTAGTCATACTGCTTATCAACTGACGAGGTACTGGACATAGCTTCTCAAGTTGGAAGTTGTTGAACTCCTCCAACCAGTTAAATTGCGACAATTACCACACTACCTAATTGTTTTACTGAACTTGCTTGACGGCAGAATTAGTGCAGTGGTAGCCCTACGTTTGGCGGACGGTCTGCAGAACCGAGTGGTCAATGGATTTTATCCACGAACGTGTTTTTTATCACTACTAAAACAGAAGTAACACACAAAAAAGGAACATGATTTGATTGCACTCGTTAAAGGATAATTTCCCGAGGGAACTAGCATTCATTATTTCACAGGAAAACAATAAATGATTCGAAGTAAGAATGAAATTTTAGGTATTTTTAATACTTGTGCCCATAGTTGGTTGAGAAATAAATAATATTGTAACAAGTGTATTCACAGTTTAATTTCTTTTTTGGTTTACGACTGTCAGTTTGTAAAGTCACGTTGTGAAACCCTGTGAAGTTCAGTATCTCCAAAATAACGAAGCTTCAAATTTTAAGATATAATGTCGAAATATAGACCTTTAAGTAAAAAAGTTAAAAAAAGATTAATGGAAAATAATACCCAAGGGCAAACATTACCATGGGAGTCTCCGAAGGATTAATATTAGGACCACTACTATTTTTAATATATATCAATGATCTTCCTTATTTCACTAGGGACTTGTGTAAAATTGTATCATTTGCTGATGGCACCTTACTTTTTAAAATAGATACGAGAAAACAATGTTTTCACGATGTAATTAATACTGTTTCACAAATTTGACATCGGTTTACATGTAAATAACCTTGTGTTAAACGCTAAAAAAAACGAAATTTATTAAATTCACTTTACCAAATGTTAGACAAGTGCCATCTGATATTGTTTTAAATAAGGAAGTGCTTGAACTACTAAATTCTACCACATTTCTTGGAATCACTATAAACTCACAACTACAATGGAGTCCTCATATTGAAATCTTGCCAGGGAGACTTAGCTCTGCTGCCTACGCTGTTAAGAAAGTGAGGCTGTTTGGACATGAGTTTAATGTTGAGCCAGTTTATAGCCATAAGTGCGTTCTGTAACAGTGAGTAGGAAAAAAAACTCCTCGGGAGTTTCTTGCCGCTTTTCTTCCTGGAATACTCACGGTATGAAATTCTTGAAGCGATGGCTAGTTTGACGTTTGAAAAGTGTTTGTAAAAATCAACTTCGAATAAAATATTATTTCATTTCTTAGATAATACATACATTTGTTTACACAGAAAGCGGAAAATATTTCTAGATATATTTACAATACGGAACACTATCAACGTTGATCAACTCCATATTTAACAGTTTTTTTTTATTGATAAATAGCGGCCAGCCCCGACTTGGTTCGTGTTGAAAATATATTATTTTTACACGATACGCAGTCGTTGCCCATTAGAATAATGTACATTCCAAATGGTGAAACAATTTTTCAAATAGTGCCGTGTTTCTGGAGATACTCACTCCGTTTGTATTCAGACTCACAAACTTCGAACTCTCTCTTTTTAAAGTTAGTATAGATATAGATGGAGATTTCTTCTTACGTTTAATACAAAATACCATGATAAACTTTTCGAAAGAAATAATATCACTAAACAGTTGTAAAACTCAGTCAACACTTATAACGTAATTTTGCAGGACCAAATTCAAAACGAGACAGACAGAAGTAGTGTTTTTGTTTTCCTATTCGTATATAGATAGAAAAATATCGAGGTAATAAATGTTCTATACCGCAGTGTTTACGAAGAAGCTGATGTTAATTGTTCTGGATTAATCGGGTTTGCAACCGCGTGTCTTACTACGAGCAGAACAAGACAAGCGATTGACAGTTTATTCGCTATTAAGCAAGTAAAAACTTATACTCTCAAATCTGTCAATTACCATTCATGGTAGAACGAAAATGGGCATATAAAGGAGACATCATAATAAATCTACCCTAGCTCAAATACGAATCCAGTAGTTCCAACCGGTCTCTACTAAATGAGGTTGAAAGTAGGATTCCGTGGGATGCGGCAGATGCTAGGCAGCGTGTGCGGTCGGACGTCAGTTGCCGTCGTATAGGTTCCCGAGTCAGCTACAGAACTGCTGTTACATCGCGGCATTACTAATTTACGGTTGTTTCTCCGATAATACAATTATAAACTGTGTTACTGCAAAAAGAAGAATACAGTGATGGTTTTTTGTAATATAATATTACGGATATATTAGTTATTGTTCTTATTTATCCCATGTCACAACTAGTTACGCCCTGCCGTGCGGCAGATGCAGTCTACGTCGGGACTGGTCTCATATGAATGAAAAGTGCAAAGCGATGCCGTTTGCAGTCTCGGCACATGCCACCGTCGTGTGTGTGTGTGCTACAAAATCGCACCTATAACGTTACGAATCAGCCAAAAGATGGACAAAGTATCCAAATGGTTATGCGTTTAGTTTGTTACTCGTTGGTAGAATATCGTTTTAAGTTGTCAGTACAACAATGTTTCAGCTCGTCAATTTCCCAGGGATAAGATCACAATAGAGATAAAGTATGTGTGAAAGTACAACAAAAGTGTATCCTCTTGAACGAGATTTTATCGACCTTCGGTAGACCTCGTTTGATTGATGGGAATAATGGGTCTAAAAAGTATGAGATTACGTGGTGGGATTTTAACAATAACAAAAAGGATGCCAAGTAGAAAAAGATATTATGCCAAAGGTTTTGTAGGGCTGTTACGGAACTCCGTAAACGTAACCGAGACTATCGGTTATCCGAAACAAAAATTTATCCAAATCCGTTCGTATAGGGGCAGTCTAAATGAAACACGTTATGACAGGTTTTCGCCGGCCGAGCTGATATACTAGACTCGTTGCTTTCATATTTAATCAATTTTTATTATTAAATTTTTCAAGCTATTGTTTTTTTCTTTGTAATAAAGAAATTTTATTACAAAATTTGTAATAATAATAATAATATTTGTAATAATTTATTTTCTTTGTAATTTGGTACCAGATAATACCTAGAAATAAAGCCAAAGTTTTACCTTCTAAATATATTATATATTTTTTGCCGATTCCTAAATCATCTAATATTTGTAACCGAAATTGTCCAAAACAATCGGATAATCTGAAACAAATTTCATATACGTAAACGTAACTGAAATCGGTAAAGTATTATTTAGATAACCGTATCCAGATCCGAAATCTCATATCCATAATATCCCTAGTTTTATGTTAGTTTGATCTATTTGTATGTTAGAATTAGTGTGTATATTTGCATATTATATGTGCAATAGTATTCTCATAGTGGTCGAAATTTGACCATAATCATTGAATAACGTTATGTTCTTAATTTTTTGTTGGTAACACTAAAAGTCGTCAATAGTTACCAAACAAACCAGAAAGAAAAAAAATCGGTTGTTAAATACTTTAGAAAATGGTACTGAACAGTTTTTAACCTACTGCAAAAATAGAGGAGAGGGTCTCCATTCGTTTGTTTTTTATTTTTGTTACCTCAAAAGTCTCGCATTTATTAACCGATTCAGAAAAATAATTTTTTACTTCCCGTTTCATCCCATTTAAATTGAAAGAAAAAGTTGTAGCGCATCGCGTAAGGATTATATTATTATTAAATCATTAATTAATATTCTATGAAGCCTGCCTGGCTAGCTACCACCTTCATGCTTGAGTCAATAGCCAAACGAGTCGTCGTGTTCCTCCTATGGGCTTGAGAGTATAGTACTTTCTTTCATACCTTGTTCTGATTTCCTAGCCGACAACGTATCAGTGATGCTTTTGATTATTATAATATATGTCTAATTCACAGAACGAGAAAAACCCAGTCCTAAAACAATGCAGGTGTTATTTCTAAGCGTAAGACGTAGTATTTTTGAAGCGAATCGAGCGAGGCGGTTTGCTAGTATTATAATAAAATCATATCTCTTCGGCGTATTTAACCTTTATATTTATTGTGAACAGTTTTATTCGTTATGTGTGAGAAGCTATTACTGGTGTTTTGAATCAATTCACACGACTCAAATGCGCAGTAAACGAGCGAATCGACCTCATTTTTTTCATATTTTAGCAGGCGATTCGTCGATGCGTTGCTAATTTATTTACGTGTGATTCAAAAATTTTAAAGATGCGTAGAAATATATCATTTGACATATTCTATTTCGTGAAATAAAGTTAAGAAACGCAATATCGCACACTTCCCAAAGGGTGAAATACTTGTAAATAAATATGGCGCCCGAATTAAAAATATTCAACTTTCATAAAATAATAATTTTATATAACATATGTAGTATACCACTCTTACAATATAGTACATATATAGCAGTAACATTAACATGTACATTAACCGTAATAAATAAGTTACCAAATCCGGTATATTTTCCCTAATATTAAGTCTTGTATACTTAACAAAAATATCACAGAACACCAAAACATAACTCCTGTGCGTATCTAATTTATAAAATCATTCACACACTCGCACCCCGCACTAAGATTAACTGGCATGGCATGGTAAACAAATATGGCATCACACACACCGATGACCTCAGATCAAACGTTTATCTGTCACATAAACGTCTCCCGGCCGGAAACGAGCCCGGGACCCCTCGTTCAGCAGGTTACTACCAAGTAGGCCATGGGGGTCGTCAATTATCTCTATGCAGTAGTTTTAATTAGGGATGTTATGGATATGAAATTGCGGATCTGGATATAGATATGGATATATGAGTAATATTTTACCGGTTTCGGATATATTTATATTTCCGATTACCTATATTGCGTTTACGGTTACACAACTCCATAAAAACCCTAGTTCTAATTATGTAAACAAGTTCAATTATTTATCCACTAGGCTGCCACCGGTCAATCGAGCAACGGATACATTAAATATGCACATGCAAATTTATATGCAATATTATTGCATAGTAAATGCATGACGTAAACAGCTAAACCCGTCATTGTTATTTATAAATGTTTAAGAACACTATTTGATACAGCGTTTTTAGTTTGATACTTACAGACTAAACAGCTTAAGTTTTGTTCCATACAAATCAACAGAACACTAATGCCTCTTTACTAATAATATAAACAATAAATATGTTTTACAAGATTGATCTTATGTAGTTTGCAAAAATATTTAACCTCAAGCCTGTACAAATAAAAGCTCTCAATCCTCATAAGTTCAAAACGAAGCTTAGTTTTGGTTATATAAAAATGTATTTTACAATTGTAACCAACAAAAATTTATCCAAATCCGTTCGTATAGGGGCAGTCTAAATGAAACACATTATAACAGGTTTTCGCCGGCCGAGCATCAGCTAGTATATCAATACTAGATTCGTCGCTTTCATATTTAATCAATTTTTATTATTAAATTTTTCAAGCTATTGTTTTTTTCTTTGTAATAGGTACCAGATAATACCTAGAAATAAAGCCAAAGTTTTACCTTCTAAATATATTATATATTTTTTTCCGATTCGTAAATCATCTAATATTTGTAACCGAAATTATCCAAAACAATCGGATAATCTGAAACAAATTTCATACACGTAAACGTAACCGAAATCGGTAAAGTATTATTTAGATATCTGTACCCTGATCCGAAATCTCATATCCATAATATCCCTAGTTTTATGTTAGTTTGATCTATTTGTATGTTAGAATTAGTGTGTATATTTGCATATTATATGTGCAATAGTATTCTCATAGTGGTCGAAATTTGACCATAATCATTGAATAACGTTATATTCTTAATTTTTTGTTGGTAACACTAAAAGTCGTCAATAGTTACCAAACAAACCAGAAAGAAAAAAATCAGTTGTCAAATACTTTAGAAAATGATACTGAACAGTTTTTAACCGACTGCAAAAATGGAGGAGGGTCTCCATTCGTATGTTTTTTATTTTTGTTACCTCACAAGTCTGGCATTTATTAACCGATTCAGAAAAATAATTTTTTACTTCCCGTTTGATCCCATTTAAATTAAAAAAAAAGTTGTAGAGTTTCGCATAAGGATTATATTATCAATATTATTATTCAATCATTAATTAATATTATTATTGATATTACTCTTTCCGTGAAGTCTGCCTGGCTAGCTACCACCCTCATGCTTGAGTCAGTCGCCAAACGACTCGTCGTGTTCCGGCTATGGGCTTGAGAGCTAGTACTTTCTTTCATACCTTCTTCTCATTTCCTGGCCGACAATGCATCAGTGATGCTTTTGATTATAATAATATATTTCTATATCACAACGACAAAAACCCAGTCCTAAAACAATGTAGGTGCTATGTCTAAGCGTAATGCCTAGATTTTTTGAATCCAAGCGAGGACGGTTTACTAGTATTATAATAAAATCATATCTTTTCGGTGTACTTAACCTTTATATTTATAGTGAACAGTTTTATTCGTTATGTGTGAGAAGCTATTACTGGTGTTTTGAATCGATTCGCACGACTCAAATGCGCAGTAAACGAGCGAATCGACCTCATTTTTTCATATTTTAGCAGGCGATTCGTCGATGCGTTGCTAGTTTATTTAAGTGTGATTCATCATTTTAAAAAATGCGTAGAAATATATCATTTTACATATTCTATTTCGTGAAATAAAGTTAAGAAACGCAATATCGCAGACTTGCCAAAGGGTGAAATACTTGTAAATAAATACGGCGCCCGAATTAAAAATATTCAACTTTCATAAAATAATAATTTTATATAACATAGTATACAACTCTTACAATATATTACATATATAGCATTAATTAACCGTAATAAATAAGTTACCAAATCCGGTATATTTTCCCTAATATAAAGTCTTATATATCATACTTAACAAAAATATCATAGAACACCAAAACATAACTCCTGTGCGTATCTAATTTATAAAAACATTCACACACTCGCACCCCGCACTAAAATTACCTGGCATGGCATGGTAAACAAATATGGCATCACACACACCGATGACCTCAGAACAAACGTTTATCTGTCAAATAAACGTCTGCCGGACGGAAATGAGCCCGGGACCCCTCGTTCAGCAGGTTACTACCAAGTAGGCCATGGGGTCGTCAATTATCTCTATTCGGTAGTTTTAATTAGGGATGTTAGGGATATGAAATTTCGGATCTGGATATGGATACGGATATATAAGTAATATTTTACCGGTTTCGGATATATTTTTATTTCCGATTACCTATATTTCGGTTACGGTTACACAACTCCATAACATCCCTGGTTT
Source organism: Megathymus violae (assembly GCA_003671415.1). Lineage (NCBI taxonomy): Eukaryota > Metazoa > Arthropoda > Insecta > Lepidoptera > Hesperiidae > Megathymus > Megathymus violae. The sequence continues at coordinate 3,757,518 of PDGT01000022.1, forward strand.
TAATTATGTAAACAAGTTCAATTATTTATCCACTAGGCTGCCACCGGTTAATCGAGCAACGGATACGTTAAATATGCACATGCAAATTTATATGCAATCTTATTGCATAGTAGATGCATGACGTAAACAGCTAAACCCGTCATTGTTATTTATAAATGTTTAAGAACACTATTTGATACAGCGTTTTTAGATTGATACTTACAGTAAACAGCTTAAGTTTTGTTACCTACAAATCAACAGAACACTAATGCCTCTTTACTAATGATAAAAAAAAATATGTTTTACAAGATTGATCGTAAAAATCGTTGTTTGCAAAAATATTTAACCTCATGCCTGTAGAAATAAAAGCTCTCGATCCTCATAAGTTCAAAACGAAGCTTAGTTTTGGTTATATAAAAATGTATTTTACACTTGTAACTTTCTTATCTTCTCCTCATTTTCTGGCTGACAACGCAATGATTCCTTTGGTCTTGCTGATTTCAATGGGCGAAGGTGACGACTTACCATCAGGTGGCTCGTCTGCTCGTTTGTAGGCTATTAACATTAAAAGAAAACAATTGGGTAGGTATACTGCGAAGCTATGTAACGACGTATTTTTTTGGCTGTAATGTAAAATGTAATATAGTGTAAAATGTAATTGATCGTTATAAACCTTTACACCATTACATGCCTGATGCGCATGACTAATTTAATTTATTATTAATTTAATTTATATTGTAATACCATCAGTACTAAAATTGTATACAATTTTTTACCATAAACGTATATTATTATTGATCTTGTAAACAGTGGATGCTCTCGCCCATTCTTCAGTGTTAGCGGCGTCTGCATGTCTTGGCTGAGCTCACTCGGGTTAAATTACTTAAGAGTAGTCTAAGCCCTTCAACTTAGGACTGTATTAGGTACAGAACGTTTCTCACTGATAGATCTGATTCAAAGTTTGTTTGGCAGTTTAGAATGGTCTTAGAATTAATCAGAAAATTAGGTACGCCACTGATCCGGGCCTTAGAGTCTTCCGTAAGTTTCACTTAAATAATACATATATATCCTTTTTAATCGACCGTGCTTCCTGCTTTCGCAAGGATCTCAAGTGGCCCCTATTTGGTTTCGCAAGAATACTCAAATCCTCTGTCTGCTGTTCAATATCCTTAAAAATACGTCCTAACGGTTATATCTTTGTAACCTCTTTACCTACGCTCGCCATTCTACTGCGCGATGCAGTCTCCGATTATCTCCAATACACCATCCCGAATCCTACACCCACTCTTTCTCGGTTCACGCTATACAATTCACTGCCCCTGACATCCACCTGTCCAGGTAAATGTATTTATATTGCGCAGATGTAAATGTCTATGTTTAGTATATGTATATCATAGATTTTTTTTTGCAGTGTGAATGGTTAATTAGTTCTCTCCTATTGCCTAGGTCTGTGCCAGAAGAGATTTCTTATATACATAAACAGTAAGAACCGTTGTACAAAATTTCTTCTTTAGTTTTGTTATTTTAAGTACCCAATGTACATAAATCAATAAATTAGGAAATTAAACACTTAATAATATTTACATTCATATGTTTCAAGTGACATGATAGGAGTACACCTCAGCACGCAGTCATGCTCTACTGATTATTACACACCTGACACTCTGCTTGCGTAATACGAGTGGTGGAGTACCGATGTAATACATATAAGATTGTAATATTATATATAATAATAACACTGCAATGAACGCACGTCATCTGCAAACTAAGCAAGTACTCCGTCGCAATTACTACAAATGTTTTGTTTTTATATCTGGCCAGTATCTTTGAATAATTATCTGGAAACGGGTTGTAAAGTATACTAGATTACGACATATAAGCTCCAAGTATGCTAAGAACCTTACCCTGTTCTGACACCAATTCCAAAAAAATGTTTAGGCCTCAATGCAGATAACAAATTGTACCTATATAAAAAAATCTCAAATTTTCGATTTATACATCCGCCCCTTTATATATTCATTATTCATATAATTATATGGAGCAATGGCTTCGTTTGTCTCGTGCAATTCATTGCTTCATATCCTTCATGTGGTTTTAATAGACATTCGAGCTTATTTTTTATAGTAATCAATATGACAGAATCAATCGATGATTAAATGTAAGTTATGTGTTATGTCAAATCTGTGAGATAGGTAGGTACTTCTCTACGTTTTAGTAATATTTACGCTACAGAAATTAAAATATAAGTAACTTGTATACAAAATAATCAAAGTTTTTGTGTGAATTCCATTTGTTACCTTGGATAAAATAAAAAAATTGTAAAAAATTTAAAGTTCTTTCAGTCCGCAGCAATTTTGTTATTACGTTAGCTATTTATTATTATTATTCAAATAGATATTCCATCGGGGTGAGTTACAAATGTTCATGGGTTGCAAAGGTAACTTGTCACTAGAAAAGATTGCGTGCCGATTTCTGTTTGTACAGGAAGAGAACATTGTATAATCAACTTAGCGTCTAACGGTCGACTTCCCCGCTTTCTTTGTCGTCGGCAACTCATTGATGCCTTTGGTAATACCGACGGCCTTTGGAGATAATGATCTTACTAGAAACCCCGTCTGTTCGTTTATGAACTATTTGAAACATACGTATTTCGCATATAAAGTCACGTAACGCGCCAAACATTGTCCTGTTGGACATTGGATAGCGTCCAACTTCAATGTAGTATCGAGTTCCGTACCCGATGAGCCGTGAAGCGAAGACCACAGCTTCCCCCAAGCTCCACGGTACTCACTACTTGTATTAATCAATATCTACTTAATAAAAGTCTTAACCTTGGCTGATTGTCAGACATGGCATAGACAAGGCAGATGATTCTAGCCTGCTTTTATTAATACCTTTAAGGACGTCCGATGCGACTAATAACTACGCTGTCAATATTTTGGTGATCGGTGATCTGTCAAACTCAATTACTTTTTTTATGTGGATTAAAGTTCCAAATATATTCTTTAATAGAGAAGAAACCAGAAAAATACTCCTCTGCACATTTTTTGTTCGAAAACAAAGTTCCACAGTCATATCTCCTGCCTGCAGAGCTGGTTATTTCCGTGCGTCTTTATAATTCACTTAGTTACTGTCAACACTGTCAAGGCAGCTACAGGATGTTTATTTTTGATGCGATTTCCGTACTCCTAAAAATAAAAACATAAATTCTGTTTAAATTATCAAAGCCCGCTTAGTTTTTGATAATATTTTCCAATCCGCAGACGGCCAATGTAGCAAACAACGTAATTCGACACGTATAATGTAACAGAGTGCACCTGAAAGGTCATCAAACTTTGTGGTACGAGTTAACTAGCCGCGATGAATAAACAAACAGATGGAACGCTTTTTAATAGTGCATGTAATCGAAACTCGTGCTCGGGTTATGTTAACAATTTGTAAATTTGTATGGAAGTAATGTCTAATGAACACTTACATAAAGTCTGCTAACGGAGACTTCTGAACTGGTCATTCATGGGAATCTGAGGAGTAAAACACTTTAGGAGGGCTTCAAACAGGGCTCTAAGTTTAGGCGCATTGTAAATTTTGTTTTATATACAATAAGGTAATGCTTGACAACGATCCCACCTGATGTGAGCGGTGATGAAGTCTAAGATGTTGAACGCACTAACTTATAAAAGCCTATTCACTCTCCTCTCGAAGACTCCCACATCGTAAGTAGCCGGGAACACCGACGCCGGCAAGTTATTCCAGTCCTGTGCAGTGCGCACAATGAAAGACGACGTAAACCGCGCCGTCCGTACAGGCGGTACGTTCACTACGTAAGGATGGATACCGCCGTACGTCGAGTTGTTCGATGGAGGAACGGCGATGGGGGAATCTAATGATTGAGATTGATTGATTTTTTACTCTGTAATGATTTAGTTTGGTATTCTGTGTCTAGTCTGTGTGTAATCCTGCCAATACGATACCAATGTGCAGGCGGCGCGGGCGGCGGGTATTTTCGTCATCAAAGACGATAGATCACTGTAAATTCTTGCACTATACTGCGGTCTATATAATGTTTAGTAAATAAGACACGAGCTCACAAAAAATATATAGAACAATAGTAATAGGTAATATGATATAATTAGAAAAAGGTTTCCGTTTCACTAACTAAACATAAATTGCAAACAATAAACAAGTAAGTAAAAAACTATTAAAAATATATTCTCGTAATAATACCCACTGGCCGTTTTTTGTAGGTGTCTTATTTATTAAATAAACAACAAAAGATTTCCTTTGTTGTTAACAAACAAAAAAGTCTAATTTATAAACTTACTAGCTACCGAGAATGTTGTCTTATTGTAACATGACAGATTTAAACCACAAAATCTCCACTACTTAAAAAACAACATCACAAAAAATTGCTGCTCTTGTAAAATTGTATATTAATATTTTTAACCCGGTCAATCGACGAAAATCTTGCATTGTCATACTTATTGCAGATTCCAGTTTCTTGGAAACTTGGCATTTTGTATGAAAATATTGTGAAAAGTATCGATGCAAATATCAAATACCGATGTTAACAAGAATGAAACAAATAGAAAAAGCAAATTATACAGATTACTATTCCTTCAGCACTTCAGGTTAAAACAATTCACTGAATAATATAAATTATTAGACGGTAGCCGCGACGCCCGTTATCATAATAATGCACTAGCGCGCCTTAGGTTAGTTCTCACTTTGTTTTAGTGGGGAACACGTCGGCTTTTGGTTTAAATTTGCTTTTACACCTGCTCTTAAAGGGCGCCACGACCTTGTCGTGATAGCCCTTCGCTGAATACTGAATCATTGGGATTTGTTAACCTAGTCCCTTGTAGTCACGTAATAATGGACAATGGCAAGTTAGAGATACAAAAAAGCGATCGCTTTAATGCAAAAATTGCATACATTGTTAAAATACTTTGTGAATTTCTTTGTAAAAAGATAATATACGAGTAATAGATTTACAACTTGCTCTGTTTGTAACTAAATAACTGCATTTAAAGAAGGCAACAAGCAAGAACATGAGTAATGTCATAGAACAGAGAGTGTGAATAGCCCTTGTACTAGCAATTATAGGGTGCCAGTGTAATTACATTTGCGAGTGTAATCACTCTGCGCCGTAGCACTTCGAACAAGAACAAAGCTGCTTTGTTACAAAGAAAGTGTAATTTGAAAATGGTTACTTATGATTTATGGTGTAAAACTGAGATTGATTCTAATTATTAAATAAGGACGGGACTAAATGTCATTGACGCATGGGATGTATAGTTTTATCATGTTTATGCATTAAAATAACTCAAATCCCCAGATTAGAATTCTGTGTTGCGGCGTGGACAAACACACAAATCATATAACATACACCCACGACAAAATGAACAAAAGTAATTTATTACTCGAGAATCGATTTAGCGACATTTCAACAGGCAGGCAAAAGTATTACCAATAAAAAGTAACCTATATAAAGTATATATTAACAAACTTGTGTACCTACAAGACGATATGATTATAGAAAGAGAACGTGCCGTAGATATCCAATAATCATTCATTATTCTTCAGATCGTGAGATCATGCTACGTTAAATTGTCATGGAAGAAAGCAAAAAAAAAAACAAATACCTTAAAGCGTTCTTAATATATGTACCATAAAATAAGTGTCACGTAAGATTGCTTTAGACGTATTCACAACAAAAAAAGTTTGCTTGAAAGCCAGACCTATTCATGTCAAAAGGAAAGAGTTATGGCCGTATATCATGTCTCAGACAACATACACAATACACCTTTGTCACAACTTCTCAACTGCTTAAAAGATTTTCGAATGTTCTCTGATTATGATGACACTGTAACCCATCTGTTAGATACAAGTGCTTCGAGTTCGGCCGGGACATGTGATTTAAATGTTAGGTGACAGATAAACTGTAGTCCGACTAAAATCCATTAGTACACCACGAGCCCCATGAAGTCTAGATCTATTCCTCGGCAGTTAAAAGCCAAGAACGACGTATAGACTTCTCAATCAAGGCACATACAGTGCATCTTTTCTTCAATATCTTATTGTTATATATTTTCCTTTACAACAACCAAAACATGAAGGACATAAGGAATATCGAAAATTTTCTAAAAATATGAGGCACTGAAACTTGGTACTGAGGATCATTGAAGTGGGAAGTGGATATTCCCTATTACGCGAGACATTTTTTATACTTAAAAAATCAAAGAGGTATTGAGCATACTTTGTTAGGCTCCAATACTAATCGGTGGAGAGCTTGACGCCAACTCACTACTGTTAGTCTTTTGTCCCTTGAAGAACAAACAAAATCACACTTTATCAGCTCCATGTTCGAAGCACCGAAGTATTCTTGCAGTTGTTACCTCTAGCGGTAACCCATCAACTCGCTTAAGATTTACATAGCGATGGCTATGCGTTACAACCCTCTGAATCTAAAACGGCCAAATTCATTCCATTCCGTAATCGGGATATACGCCGAATGACATTCACTTTATTGCAGGGATGTTATGGAGCTCCGTAACCGTAACCAAAACTATCGGATATCCTATATATCGGATATAAAAATATATCCGAATCCGTAACCGAATCCGATAAAAAAGTTTCGGATTATTTCGGATAGAGGCAGAGTCTAAATAAAGCATGTTATGACTGGTTTACGCTGACTGAGCCCGATAAATTGGTCGCGTCGTTCTCCTTTTAGATCGTTTTTATTGTTTAATTTGCTTTTTTTGTGATTATAATACCACATAAAACTTAGAAACAAAGTCAAACTTTGTAAATACATTATATATTTTTTCCAAGTCGTTAATCATCTAAAATCCGTAACCGAAAACCGAAATAATTTCATATCCATAACCGTAACCGAAACCGGTTAAATATTATTCATATATCCGTATCCATATCCGGATCCGATATTTCATATCCGTATCATCCCTACTTTATTGGTAGCGGTTCATGGAATACATCTTACCTTCCAAATATATATTGTGCAGTCCCCGAAATAGACGGTTATTTTGCTACGGAATCAATAAATATACGCTGAATTTTTTTATGATGACTCGCGGCAATTTTCGTGCCTATGCTGTTTAATTATAGAATTACGGAGATTATGCAATATACTTATCACGAATAATTAGTAATATGCTAAAACGATGTAAAACATGCGAGTTCTTATCATTATAACCCACAACTGTCTATGCAAAGCCGCCGATCTCATTTCAGATTGAGACGTTTACTGAGTTCTTATACCTACTGCGAAATGTGTAAAACCTCGAAAAATAAATCAATAATGTTATGTATTTTATCGCACAGGACGATGTACAGGTAATAAGGCGAATAGTAATGGAGGTTAACTTCCGTTACACGTTTATCGTTACACTAACATCTCAACTCCGCATTGTGACTGGATTTTTACGATTCATTGTGCTGTAGGTTTGTTCCCCCCCAC
>PDGT01000022.1:3764987-3786314 GCA_003671415.1 Megathymus violae
CCCGCCCTCCACTTCCAGAGACATAAATTAACTAGGTTATTTCGGAAAGGAAGCTGTGCGAGTGTTATTCGTGTTAGTTATTTAAATAAACGTTTACTTTAGAATTAATTATTAGTAGTAGATATTTATGTATGAAAGGGTAAATAATCAGTTACATATGCGAAAAATTAACGCGCAATGAACTAGACTAATTAGATCACAGATCTTTACGTTCAAATTTATTTACATCCCTATAGATTAGATCTTGAGTTAGGTACTTTTGTTTAATGTTACTAGACGACAAACGGAGCGCACGAGCCACCTGATGGTAAGTGGCCACCGTCGCCCATGGACCTTAGTGAGGCTATGGGTATACCTGCTGCGTTGTCGGCCAGGAAATGAGAAGAAAGAAAGAAAGATAAGACATGTAACATCCTTTTTTAATAGTAGTGAGGAAAAATACTTTAAATCTTATAAAATTAAGCTTGACACATTAATACTTGGCTCCCAGATTTCCAGTGTCATTTACTAACACAAATCATACGTCTAAACTTTACGAAAAAAAATACACAGATAGGAATCGCCAGAGTCGCTCACTACCTTATTTTATATGACATCATAAACCAAACCATAATATTCAACTACACAATTTTTAGGCAGAAAATGAGCAGACAAAATACGTGACAACGTGCACAAACTTCAATTTCCAGCAAGAAACAGCTTCTCTTATCATTAAATTTAATTATAGAGATTTATGATATGTATTTTACATGCCAGATCTCTGTGCAAAATCACTGTAATAAGTTTTAAATTACAAGATGGCGTAGGCAACATTCAAACGAAACGAATTTCTCGGTCATAAAATATTCATATTTTTTTTCCTAATGTCTTAAGGTTACTGGATTCGTCTTAGTAGTCACTCACAGTGGTCTCGAGAACCATTCTGGGGTTTGAGATGTTTGGTAATTTCTAACCTATTGACGTCACGTCAAAAACAGTTAAACCTGAATCATGCTATCGAAGTTGCCAACATTTCTTACCAATATGTTAGTTCCGAATTTCAACAATTTGGGCACGGTCGCTTCGCACGTATTTCAGTCTTTTCATTGTCATCTCATCGTTGACGGCTCTATAGATTAGTTAAAAGTGATCTTTTGCTAAGCGACAGAGTTCGATCTCTGACTGCAGCACATATTTTATGATACATGTTTTTTCCTCCAGTCTTAGTTCTTTGTGATATCTTATTTTGTGTATGTATACCACGACACGTAATGGTTAATGTTATACCCAGCGCACTGGTACCTAAACTATTTTTATGTAAGTACTCGAAACAGGAGACGAGCCACCTGATTGTTATGGTCACTGATACCCATGGGCATCACGCTAAAAGCTTTGTTGAACCGGTAGCGAACGAAAACTAAGCAGGGAAGCCGCAATATACCACCGGCAAAATACCACCATGCAAGTACCCTCGGGATTAAACAGGGTGGTTCAGAGCCTAGCGAGCTCCAACACGATGGACCGTCCGCCATAGCTTCGACCATTGTTCAGTTGTGTGCATCACAAGCAGGGGTGTTCGCTTACACTCAAGGATGGATGGCGTCCCTTACGCTCTAAATTCCAATATTGTTACCCCTATGATCTATTATGGAAACTAAATAAATTAAACCGTTATCTATCCTTTGTGTATTATTTTCTAAAATATACTAATTTTTATTGCTACCCTTCTTAAAATATTTATTTCCCCCTCGGAATCACTGCTCTACCACTGTGGAATTAACGCGGATAAGAAAACTTGGATACTAGACCGTTGGAGTTAAGGTTTATCATTTTATGGATTTAAATTGATCTTAGACTAGTAAAATAAGTGCTGCGTTTCGTTCTTTAACCGTATTTATGACCGTCTCCATCTTACATCGTGAAATGACAAATCCGTCTGGAATAAATGGGAAAATAATTTTTCAAACAGTCTTACTGTACACTAATTACACCCCGCATACACAAAAATACATAATATTTGCACTGTTTCATGATGTATTAGTATACATATAAATACAGAGAAAACTATGTATTTTTGGCATTTTCAAGAGAACGTAATGATTTTCTGAACTATTGTTAGCAACCCAACCGCCAAGAAGACTTAAAAGAACGTCTCATTCTCTCCTATTTCCTTTTTAGACTCAAAACATAGTGCATTGACGAAAGATGCGTGTCACTTAACACGTTTTAAGACGACCGACACCTAAATAGATGGAATACTTTAAAAAGTTAAGTCTATGTATAGCATTGTGCTAAGGAAGCGCCGCCGTTTGACCTCGGCTACACCAGTGGCAAGTTCGAAACGCGGTCACGAGAGATTACATCTGAGAAATCACCCAGCGATTTCTGTGATCAACCTCCGGTTGTTTCAGTACACCCATGTCGACTTAAGGCGATTTTTTCTTTTGTTTTGTATTCAGTCTTTTATAAATTAAAAATTAGCTTTTAGAAAAGATCGATAGAATAGAAAATAATAGTATTTGTTGTCATTAAGAAAAATTACAATAGACTTATCGTTGTCGTTAAAGAGAGAACTCTTCCAACGAATAATTGGGAAGAGAACGAAGAGATGTACTTAATCAAAAAAAAAGAAAATTAGTAATATCAAGAAGTATTCTTTCCCAGTCAATCCTTGGTCAACATACAAATATTCATCGACATGAGTATTTTTACCAACAATGTTTTTGTAATAATTTAATTTGTTTTCATCAACCCATAACTGTGCTGCTGCTGATATTACTCTCAATATATGATAAGGATTTAATTTCATAAAGAAGCATTTCTTTGTTTGTTAAATTTCAGGTCAATCAAGGGCTATCTTATGCAATCTATATTTATGTATTTCAATCCAGCTTCTCCTTCGTATTGTAAACGGTTACATCAGAGGCATTATTGACGGCCATTAGGCTTTTTATCGAGCTATATAATCCTTACGTAGTAAAACTTTCAACTAACTTTCTCTAAAATTAACCGTAAAATATATTTGTAAAGCGTGTTTGAATTGCAAGCACTCGCGCTGTTCGATTGAGGTTTATCGTTTCAACGTGGCCGGTAATGCTGCAGCTTCACCGCATTTACTATCGATGATCACTTACCATCACGTAGTCATTCTGTCGATACCGTTTAACTTTAACTTAAGCATTGACATGGAGTGCTTAGTTCAGGTAACTTAGCTCTGTTGTGAACGAAATCAATCATGATGAATTGTTTACAGCAACCTCATTTTTTTTTTCAATTTTTTTTGTCCGTTGCCTACAAACTAACGTCATGATACAAGTGCCCGAAAATCGTATCGCTCATGCCAGTGGGTTACCACTACTACCCAAAACCACAATCTCGCCGATTTGTCACTGCTGCACGAAATCGTTTACGAAGCTCTCATGAATCTATTCCACATTTCTATGTACCAAGTATGTAAAATCTTACATACTTTTCTTAATTCTCAACTTGATTACCAAAAAAGGCTCCTGTAGGGTTTGCGACGTTTCTACTGAACTTTTTATGTTCTATATAATTACACGCACGCACTCGCTTTCGCCTCGCTTCAGTGCTTTAAAAATAAAGCACTTTTAAAAAATATTACACATCAGGAGTTTAATAAATTTATTCATTGAACCATTTCATTGTTTTGGATTATCCTAGTTCTGTAAATAAGGTTATTATTATCTATACATATATATAATAAAATTCTACTAGATCGCTTTCACTTTGCTTATGTACACTTTCTGTACATAAAGGATATATTAGAAAAACTATTATTAGAGGCCTTATAGCGTTAAGCTATAGAACCCAAAACAATAGGTGTTAGAATTTTTGTCTGTTCGTCTGTGCGTTAGTTCGCGTTAATCTCACAAACGGCTTAACCGACTTCGTTATGGTTCACTATTGCGAGCGAACAAGGAATACCCAGTCCTAAAACAATTTCTAAGCGTTGTACCAGCGGCGTGCACAGGTTTATGACACTGGGTATGTGGCGGAGTACTCGGTCACAAAAACTTTTTCTTTTATAGATTTTTAGCATAGCCACAGCCACGCGACGGATCTCTAAGTCGGAAACCATGCCAACAGAACAGGTCTTAGATGTACTACTATTCATGTACATCTTCTACGGCAACGCAGACAAAACAACGATCGATCGTCGCGGCGGAAGAAATTCTAATAAGTAAAATAATAAGCTAAAATATTATGACTACTCACCTAGCCAGCTTCAATTTTCACATATTCAAGGTTCCGGCTACTTGAGATTACTATATCACCTAATCACCTATCACCTAACACAAACCTCACAATCAAATAACATTTAAAAAAAATCAACAAACGCACTAGTGAAAGCAAATCACTACAATTATTATAGAAACTCAGTAATAAACTGTTAAATGTACACACTTTCAAATGTTAAAATTAAAAATCTTTTAAGAAAACTATAAATATACTGGCGCAAATAAAATAGTAAACAATGCTTATCACATGAAAAAAGCAAAATGGCCGCCCGCGAAACACAAAACATTTCTGCGATTTAAACAAATAAAACCTTACTAAACAAAAATGCATAATGTGCATAAGTGATTCATTAGATATCTGTCTATTATTTTTATTCGGATTATAGGCAACGAACATTTCCGATTACTCCCGACAACTGCCGAATTTCCGTAGCCTGCCGCTGGAGTCGCGGCTTTCGATATTGATGGGTGTGTGCGTTTGCGAACTGTGCACGGACACCGAAATTACTTCACACATGCGAACAAATCTCCTGCGGAACGCGGCGGCATGCCTTGGTAGATTAGGTACATATTTTGCAGCGCCGCTTTCTTGTCGCCAAACGTCTAGCAAACATAATGTTTGTGTGCTTGCAAATAGGTGCTATTTATAAAATATTACACGTTTTTAAGTTATTTTTTTATTCATTTATTTACTATTAATTAAAGTCATCTAAACCTTACGAACGTTTTATTAAAATATCTGTGAATGGCAAGTAAAGCACTGCATTAGTAGCACTGTAGGCAGCTACAAGGAGCGGACGCCCCTGTGTTGTACTGACTTTCAAAATAATTAACACTTACTATCTGCGTACATCGAAATCGTAGAAAATCCTACATCTTTGACTGTTTTATATGCTTACAATGTATTATTACAATACAATGTTATTCCTGTAGTATATTATTTAATTATGTTCAATTCTGCTAGTGCAGTTGCTGCAGTGGAATTGCTGTTATTGAATAGGAAGACACCACTGTCACTTGACAGTCATTTTTTCCTGACGGGTACATTTTAGCATTAAATTGTCATTGTAACCTTGTGGTAAGTTATGAAATAACCTTTCATTCGACTTTATATCCTGATTTTTTTATTACACTAGACCATAATTTCATGTATTCGGTCGTTTGACAAACGAAATTTGACACTAGGAGGATGGTGGTAGCCAGTCAAGATCACCAACAGGACTGGCCTCCATAGCCTCGTCCTTTGTTTAGAAGTATGCACTATTAGAAAGAATTGGACTTGGAGTCAAACGTGGATGTTGTCACATCACTATGAAATATCTTTTTTTTGTGACCACGGTGCGACCATTGGTTGCAGCGTCACCATGCGATCTAAATTTTTGTCTACCTATCTTGCTTTACTAATGTACTGTCAAGCGTTTGTTCAGTTAAAATCATGTGACCAGCACCAAAATGGGAGACGCTGAAGTTTCCCTCTTTAATTAAGAATGTTAAACCTGACAGGTACCTAGTACTCGAGACGAGGGAGGGGGCCATAACTTGACAAGACTGCTTCAACCTAGTCTATTCCGTTTATGGGCCCAATAGAAGTAATTATCGACTATGTTCTTACGCATGAGGATTTTAGTTTATTCGCTTAGAAAAATCTTTAGTGACTCCAGCAACGAAAATAAAAGTGTTGTGTCATTTTCTTTAAATCGAAATTATAATTAAATCTATTAAAATTGAAACAAAAGGTTCGTTGTGAAAATTTTAAATGACACCAATGATGTCATGTCATAAGATTTATTATTAGAGTATTATGCCATACTCCTTAACGCTTAAGTCCCACTGAAGCAGAAACAAAGCGAAGGGACCATCAAAAATTTGATGTAGCTTTTGCACAAACAAAAGTTCACACGCCTATCGACGCAGCGGGCTTGCATCCACATCGCGAATTCGAACATCTCTATCGCGACGCAAATTTATGGATCACAGTAGCAAATGCTCTCACGTAGCTTCAGAAAAACTATCTTAGGCTTAGAAAAAGCATCTGCATTTTTTCGGGACTGCGTTTTCTTCGTTTTGTTAATTAGAAATGCATGTATTATTTTTTACTTTTTTATTTATAAACGGATTGCAATAGAACGAAATTTGAATATTAAGTGATGCTTATTGCATGCCGTTTCTGAGATTAGCGCGTACAAACGCACAGACAAACAGCCAAAAGTTCTAACAACTATTTTTTGGGTTCTATTACGTTAATTAAGACAAAGACCGCTAATAATAGTTTTTCTCATATATCCTTCATATACAGAAAGCGATCAGTTAACATTTTATTACATTACCAAAACTTATCTACAGTTTTATATATAAGTTTTAGATTATGTTTTCGCTTCACTTCAACTATATCTCACTGGAGATTAAGTCTTACCGAAACCGCCTGTTGATTCACACCCAAAACTTCATCCATGACACCTACAGAGTCATTAATTAAATTAATGACAGTTTCGTCAGTACGAAGCTCGTATTCGTAATGTGTATTAATAGCCTGTTTTTTGTTCCAGGGTACAGCACAACCCACAGTGCCAAAGAGAACATGGTGATGAATCATAACTTGAATAGGTTTGTATTACAGTTTATTTACACGAGACTCTCACCTTGTCTGATCTGTTTGATTGTGGACGAATGCTTTTTTATGTCTGAAAACTTTAGCTGTGATATATAACTCCTCTTTATTTTATATTAATAAGAAACGCAACAATTAATTACAAAGATTTTTTGGTACTACTGTTTGGTAACTACTACTTTTGTTTGGTACTATAGTTTGACATGTTAGTAGACATTCAACATTAGTAACTAGTGTTTGAAATCCAGGCTGGGTGTATATTGAGACGCAGGTTACACAGTGCATCTTAGCACAGAGTAGATAAAATTTTGCCATATAGGAGAAATTTAAGCCCAGACGACATATATGTGTTCTGTCATCCTTGCGGTACATTGTAGAGAACAGCGAGTGCAATGTCACTAGCTATTCTGTGGTAATTTTTTTGTAGTTTGGCGGGAATAACAATGGATCGTAATTTAAAATGTCTGAATTGTTATTTTTTGTGTACTACGACTGTTATTAATCCTGTTTGTATGACAAATATAAGAAGGTACCTTTTAAATAATCATCCCATTGCGCTAAAATGCACTTAATAGAATTTCTTCTGTTCTGTAAGAAGACCCCAGCTCGGTTGCTCGACAGTATGTTGCGCTGCTGCGCTATATATGTATTTAGATTGAATGTTGTAACTTATTTTTGAATACGTGAAATTGTCAATTAAACTGATAGACTGCGTCTACGAAACAGGTGCTATTTTATACACGCGACTTCATTTGTAGACGAGAAAACGCCTTAAGAAAAACTACACGAATTTTGCACAAGTTTATAGTTGGCGACATAATTTTATTTTGAAACCCATGCAATATTATACTCTGCTGCCTATCTTTATCCCTATATCTCGTATAATTATTGTAGAATATATATACTATATTCTTTTAAGTTTTTCAAAGTTATAAGTTTACAATGGTCAATTGTCTTTCTTTTTATTGTTTGAATAATCTAACCTTACTTTACCTAATTCGTTAAATATATTTACTGTAAAAACCAAATTTAATAAATTTAAAAAAGGGAATTCGTTTGAAATTTATATACAAATAGCGACCCGCCCCGGCTTCGTATGAGTGCAATGTAGATACTAATACGGAGTAGTGTGGAGTGATTAATAATATTATATTTAGTTTAAAAAATATTTTAATAGTTACGACGATGGGATTTTGTTTTTGCGGGCGAAGTGATTTTTGTTTTGAAACGTGATTTTGTATTTTACGCTTACTAAGTCGCGGGTACCATTAAGTGAATTATACATATATATAAACCTTCCTCTTGAATCACTTTATCTATTGCTGTAAACTACATTAAAATCCGTTGAGTAGTTTAAAAAATCTAAGCGAACAGACAGCGGAAACTTCCTTTTATACTATGTAAAGAAGATACTGTATACACAATCGACCAAGCACACACGCGTTAGGTAACCTAATATGTACACACGCGTGCGCCTACACCCACTCACGCGCACATACACACACACACACACACACAAACTTGCGACTTAAGTTTATTTATTATTAGAATATTGTTTAAAAAATGTAAATCCCTAATTGGCTGTATGATAAGCTTTATGAGATATGTATCTGTGTTAAATTAAAAGCTATAGATTTTGTATTATATGCAATAATATATAGATAAAAAAATAACTTTTTACCATCGTCACACGATTGATTCTGTGTTTCGTTTGTTCATCGGCGCCACGGAAACTAATAAATAATGGATTATTGGACAACTGGTTAATTTTCAAACTATTTATCAAATCTCTCGATACTAAATGTCAAACCAGATATTTCTAAGTGATTTGTCAACGACTTTAACCTACATAAAAACAAAGCAGACCATTTTTGCGTGGTACGTGGGGTTCTTGCGTCAACCGCATGTAGCTATACATATATGTGTAGTATATGCGGTTCGGTGATCGTTGTCGATACTAATGTCAGTGGGTTGGCGCACGGCTGAGCGCTCGCACGACGCCCTTGTTTCCCGCGCAAACTCGAGTCATTTGACTCTTTAGTCTATGGTATAGTAAACATGCCCCCTTATAATTATTGTGCCGTAGACGGTTGTAAGAGTCAAAAGAGCAACAGAAGCTTGTCGTTTTTTTCATTGCCCGTGAACGAAACAAGGTAAGCATACTCTATATTATTATTGACTAAGATCTGTCTTTCATTAGTGAATATCACAAGATAAGTTTGAATTATTTACCTACATCGGAGATGATACAACAAGATTTATTTATGTCTGTTACATTAAAGTCTTGCAACAATATAAAATGCTTATTCTCGGAAGTAGAGAGTGGTCATAGTAATAACAACTAGCGCCACCCACTCCAAGTGTCGACCGGTCGAAGTTGCGCCGGTATGATCGCTTGGGATTTACACGTGCGCGGTGTTTCATTCGTAATGATTTACTCCTACATCTATGAGACAGTGTTTGTAAACATTTGTCACCGCTAACTACATTATTATCCTTTAGTTTCGTTGTATTATTTTGATTCATTGTTGCAAAGTCTTAGACTGTTGAAAAACCAAATTTAAGCTAACGACAATAATGATTCTATTATACTTATTATAAATGAACACTAGGTACTTGACAATTTCGGTGAAATATTTTTGATTATAATTATCTAAACAATGTTTTTGCAGTCTGTTATATCAAACAAACGGACAGACTTGCAAGATATAAAAAAAGGGTTCCATTTGTATCGGAAGTATTTAAGCTTAAAATATACCATTTTAAGTGCGTAATATTAAAGACTATAGCTAGACTACTACGTACTTATAACGGCTAGAGCTTTATATAACAAAACTAATGTTAGACACCGTACGTCGTCCATCGTCGAATGTGTCAATTCGTATTTGTTCAAGCGATAAGCAACGTAGGGTGCGGCCGAATGGATGGGTGGTCGTTAATAGTAAAAATTTCATGAGCCCTTCCGTCCTTCGTGGAACAAACTGTGGGTTTACTCCCAGCAATACTGAATTGTAAATTCGATGCGAACTCATTCGTCTAATACTCTTGAATTCAACGTGATGAGTATTCGAAGTAGTCTTCGGACTTTATTGACTGCGCGGACTTGGCAATCGTCCGCAAATGCCGCTAATGCACTTTTTTAAAAGTTCTCACAGTGCTTAACTATACGTATAATGTGCTATCTAAAATATATTTTGTATAGTGTTTCACATTGTATTTTTTCATTAAAACCACGTGAATAATACGTGAAGTTTTCCTTGCTTGATCTTTAAACTGTGAAGTAGGTTTTCCGTGATACTTATGTGCACTGTCCATTAAATCTAAGAGCATGTGCACCAAGCACCAAGGCGACAAGCCTTACCTATAATAATTGTACATATCTATGCTGATAACCCGGCGTCTTATTTAGATATTTATGGTATCACCGTTCATCACATAAAGACGATGCTTTCGATAAACAGAAAACTATCAATTTATTTAAAAACTATCAATTTATTTAGTTTTTATTCCGTTGGCCTAAAACCGTTGAATTATGCAATTTTTAATTATGTGTATTTTTATTTCAGGCGAAAAAGATGGTTGCAGGTAATAGGGAGACCGGACTTAGATAATCCAAAAACTAATCCAAAATGTTATTTCGTTTGTTCTTTACACTTCGAGAAGTATATGATAACCAGTAAGCCGATTTTAAAATCAGACGCTGAACCGATAAAGCTTCTTCCAAATCAACCAAATCATTACGTTAGTACTGAGGAACATAAAGAAGCTTCCACTCAAACAACGGAATGCTATCTAAATAGTTTATCAGTAATCAGTGATGGCTTACATGCGTTCCCAGAAGTACCGATAGTGAAACAAGAAATACAAGATGAACATATATTTCAATCGGTAAACATAGAAAATATTGAGATTACAATTCCTCGAATAAAAAAAGAGTATATCGAGAATGAAACTGAATCAGAAGCGACTAATCAGGAAGGCATGCACGCCGAAAATACACAGACTCGCGTTGTTAAAAAAATTCGTGGGAAAACAAAGGAACCAAGAAAAGCAAGGAAACTCAAACCGCGTTTGAGGAAGATGATAAAAGAATCAGAGAATAAAAATAAGCTGTTACAAATTGAAATAGTAAAAATGTAGGAAATAATAATATAAATAAAATGTCAAGTTTCAGGCATTGGTAAGAAGTTACTAAGTGACATTCGCGTCAGATTTTTAAAGGTGAAAATTTTTTTATTTGGGAAACTTGCGATTTTTTTTTAGTTGAACTTCAGATCCGAAATTGTTTAAGTGATATCGAACTTTCCGACCTTTTGAAGGAAAAACAGTGTTGCGTGATTTTCATAATGTTTAATGAAAATTCCCGCCATTAAATTTTTGTGGGTTTCCTAACTACCTGGATCTCCTAAAAATAGAATCGATAACGATACTGATGATTAAAGACATCAAAATTATTATGATTGAAGGATATTAGCCAATATCATTGGGAGAATTAAAAACACAGATTTGTTAATTACTTTCTTCATTCTTTACTAACAGCTTCATAAAAGGTTAACCATCTAAGAATAGTAATAGATTGTATTTGGATTAGAGTACACCGAAAAAACCACAGCCTTTTCTTTACATTGTAAATAAACCAAGATCGGAAGCGAACACCGAGTCTTTGCCGTATTGGGGTGGCTTAGAATACTACCCCAATCCCATGGTTGCAGAACAGGGTGTCGTAAGAGGCGACGGAAGCCAGCTTGCTTGGTGGTAGGGCTTCGCGTATGGATTATATTATCAGTATTATTATTAAGTCATTATTACTGGTATTATTATCTTTCCGTGATGCCTGCCTGCTTGGCTAACTACTACCCTCCTGCTTGAGTCAGCCGCCAAACGACTCGTATTCCGGCTGGGGCTTGAGAGCCAGTACTTGCTTTCTAATCTTCTTCTCATTTCCTGGCCGACAACGCATCAGTGACACCTTTGGTCTTGCTGATGTCCATGGGCGGCGGTGACCACTTGCCATTAGGGGGCTCGTCTGCTCGTTTGTCGGCTATTAACATAAAAAGAAAAAAGTCTAACAGTAGAAGCATTCTTGTCATGACAAGACTTATCTGGCAGTCTTGTGTCGTTTTCAGACGCAGTGACAGATATTTCTTGTTAAACATGAGCACCATATTTCTATCCTTCATCCGATTGTATGAAACATTCGATTATCTTCTTAAAATTGTATCAATAGAAGATAATCTACAGTTAAACCGCTAATTTTATTCAATGACAACAATGACTCGATACGAGATATAAGGTTCAGAGAGAAATACTGTAATTTTGTATTTCGATTATAATAATAATCACTAAAATTATGCTGCAAGACAACTCTTGTCGTCTTAAGCATGCAAGGGTCGTAGAACCGTTTTCTTACAGGTAACACTATTTTTCCCTACATGATTGCACAATTTTTTTTTAATTTTTCCTATTGTTATGACAATTATCAGACGTCCATGGTGCGGTATAGGTGAGATTGGACTGAAAGATTGGAGCAGCAAACAAATCCACTATTGGATTGTAGTAAATACGCCTATGGAGTACAATAAAGTGTATGCAAATTGTTTTGACTATATGTATCGGTCAGCATACATTGATGCATCATTGTCTCTGGTACAATAGACTGAATTTATTTTCGAATGAATGAACAGGAAACGTCAAGCAAATGAACGTAACATAATTGTTTCGCCGTTAATGTAATTCGCAACTTTGTTGGTTCGTATTTCAAACGATTTTATACTTTAGTGTCTAGGACTTAAAAGCGTCTTTGTACTTCATATTAAAAAATTAAAACTGATGTCGAGAGTGAATAATTATGTAGGTAGTTAAGAAGTGTTACAGAGCCAGAATTGGAAACAAGTCTTACGTTCAGCAGCCGGTAACTGCATGTAGACATGCTCTCGTATACTAATTGCAAGCAATATAACCCCGCAAGTTCTACTTTTCATTTACAGTTTGAAGCTTGATGATTACGTTATTATTATTAGTGCAGAAGACATGCTGAAACAACGATGGCTGCTGGTGGCATCTTTTTCTTCACTTATTATAAATCAATGTTTGACTGTAGTCAAGCACGTTAGGTTGTAACCTACTATCAACAATAATAGGTCAAGGGTGAAGCTAAAGCAAAGAATCGTAATGTTAAGGTCGTTGACTCAGGAATCATAACGTTTGTAGCATACATTTTGTATCTAGCAGAGGTCAGAAACTCACGAAATTTACCCTCACCGAAATAATTATTTATAATGTATACATATGCAATGTTTTATCCGGTTTCATTACATCGTACACCAGCAGGGATCACCACGAGCATAGGAGGTTTGGTTGGAGAATGCATATGTTGCACTACCGTTTACACCCAATTTCAAAATTTAGACGTGCTTCAATTACCATTTCAAAAACTTACGATGGAATTACAAATTTACTTGTAATGCATTATTCACGTATAACTTTTACACGTAGGTAGTTAGGACAACCAGGATCTGACCCCGAGAGATCATGAATTGTCGCAAGGTTTGACATTGTATTGACCTCTTGTCATTAGTTTCAATCTATCACGTTCTACGCTCCCCTCTTGTTATAAATTTAGCTGTGAAAGTTTCGAACGAGGCTCCACATATTGAATGTTTTTTTATATTATACCAGCGGACCTCTACGACTCCTTTCATATGAACAATTCATTATTCATATACATCCACATAGTAGAATATACGTAACTTACAAATGCTGAAAGAGTTTTTCAAATAGATGCAGCGGTCCCGGAATTACTCTTCGCATATACAGAAACATACAGAACACTCTTTCTCTTTATAATATTACTATAAGTTAAATGAAACTCGTTGTAAATCTTGAAACGGCTTCGCTATTTTAGAATAGAATTAGAGATGAACAAAAGGGCAATTACGCAAAAAAAAAACGAAATAAAGGTAACATTAAGTGATTCAACAAATTCCCAGAAATCAGCAAGGTTTGTTTGTTAATATACTTATCAATACATTAATCAAACAAATAGTAAATCAAAAGTTTGTTTTAGAGGTGTTTATACATAAATTCATATCCAAGACACCGTGTTATAATTTTGTTGTTAATTGTAATGACAGACGTAAATAGGCCAATCCCTTATAAATCTAAGATATTCCTGATTTGATAATATTCACAATTAAATGCACTAGTTATTTTGAGTAGCGGAACATAATTCTCGCTTTTTTAAACGATTAGAATGATGCACTTCGTTATGATATTTTGTTGATGAGTTATTTACACCTGACATTTAATTTTGTAAATCAAAATGTGATTTGTCTGTCAAATTTCGCAAAAGTCCGTTAGTCATGTACACAGACTATCCTTCCATGCGTTTTTGTTCTGTAGAATCGCGCACTGGCCATTAAAATGTTGTTTGACGTCGTCACAGGATACAGCAACCCTTCAAGTATCAAAGAAACTACGAACAGCCACGATCTTTTAGTCGTGATAATCGACGTTGTAAGTGGCACGTGCGCTCTCGTGTTGGAGTTAAAACAAAATAAAATAAAATGTGCACTCCATTGAGTGTACTCGCTAGTGGTTAGGGCAGGAATGTGAATGATTCTGACAATTATCGATGTAATATTATTAAACGCTTAAAAAACGGTAAGAGAGTTGCCAGTGCAATTAATATACACTAATGAGACAAAACTAATACCTGCGATCTGAGAAAAAACGTTTATTTGTCACTAATTGTTATATATATATATATATATATTTTGTTATATTGATAGTACAGTACTCTGAGGATTTAATAAAGTAAATAGTTTGCTCGTACCCCTGATGTTACGAATCATGGCGCCAGTGAATACTTCTAACATTACCATAAAAATTTCTGAATCTGGCAAAGATTTGATGTCATAGTTTGGTCTAAAAGATGTATGGTATTAATTTAGTATTTAATGTTAGTATTAATATGTTAATGTATTATTTATAACGTAATTAAATAAATATTATTTTCATTCGTATCGTACGTTTTTAATTGTCACGTGGGAATATGTTAAATTCAATCACTTATTCAATTATTTATTTACGTCACATCACACTTGAAATTAATTTAATGGTAATATAAGCCGATTAACCTGAATACTTTAAACATGTAGCAGGGAGATTACATGTACCAATTACCATCAGGTGGAATTGTTCTCAAGCATAAACTTATTTTATTAAAAAAAAAAGATGCTAATAAGAAAATACAACAAAAAGATTAGTATAATAATAAAAAAATAGTAATATCTTTTACATATGCTGTACTAAATACTCACGTGACGGTTATATCACGCGAAACGGATCTAACTGAACCGAGTCAAATCATATCAATTTCCATGACCATAAATCCAGTTCACGATTTACTTGTAGTTACTATACATCACTAAATGCCGTAACTAAAATTCAAACGGCCATTATAATTGTCATATATGGAACAAAAAATATATTCTTTTAAAGTCCCATTTGAATAACCTGCACTATTGGTTAAAATATCATGTTATGGCGGCTGTAACTGGATTTTGGCGTTTCAATAAACTAAGATAGATGGACATTTCTATTAGTGCAACTGAAATATCGTTAACGTAAAATAAGTTAAAAAGGAAATAAATAAGATTAGTTAAACCGACTGATGACCAACAATAAGATATAGATAAATTATTGAGACCGGACTTAGTCTTTTACTGGACGAATATTAAAGATATTAAATACTCCGCTATAATATGTAATTGCCTTTAGCGTGAGTTGACTTAGACAATAATTTTCCCCGCCAAAACAGTAAGGTAACAAAACAAAAAGAGAGCTCAGAATTAAAACCAGAATTACCAATCACGAGTCTTATTTCAACTTGGAACTAGACTTTTTAATATTGGTAAATTTGTAAAAATTTGTTGAGATGCTCATGGCTATTTTCATGCAATCTTAATCAACCGAGTTCAATCTATCAATAAGCAACTTCGAAAGGTTTATGTTGTTAGATGGGTGACGACGGTGATGGCGCTCTATCTCTGGTTCAGAGAGCACTTGTTGATATTTTGTTATTTTTAGGAGTCATTCAACTTGACGCCAAAGTTATCCCCTTTGGCAGCCCTTACCGGAGCAGCTGGCTGCATACGCTGCTGATGTTCTCTAATTAAGAAGATTCGTGTAGAAAGTCCTGTGCTTTTCAGTCACTTTAATGAAATCCAAATAATTGTGATACGTAAGTCTAGGTTTGAATTATATCTGAATATATATATATTGTTTAAATTGCTAATTAATGGATGCAATAAACGTATGTAAGTATCTAGTATCATTAGGATATTTGTTATTGTGTTTCTATTATTGTTATTCTATTAAAAAAAAACCATTGTGTTCAAGTAAAGCCACGGCAATTATTCAAATAATTTCTTGTACAGAAAGAATAATATCCACAGACGGAAACGGTATCGACTACGAATCGAGGTGTAATTAAATTAAAATCGATGTTTATCGATAGAATGAGGGCATCCCTATGTAATATTATATCATTGCCGTGGATATTAAATGCAACCGCGATATTTCCTGCGGCGTAAGGAAGTGTAGGATGCAGGCTCTCGGCCCGCGATATATTCTAACTGTACGTAGTCATTGATAAGGTTTATAGATTGCTTATGTTATGTTCAAAGATGTTCATTTTTCAGATTATAACTCGGAAAGGTATCCCGGACATTGTATTTGACATTATTGTCTGATTCGTTCTCCTAGAGTGAGGTCACCATCACAACTATATCTGACTTGAAAAAAGTAGTTGAAGCAACTTTGTGGTTATATATAAACGCTGCTGCCCCCAATCTATTCGTCGCATTAGTACAAGACACAGAGGACATTAATAACCAAAAGTAAACTAATGTATTTAATGTATATGTATATGATAAGACTAATGTATATGAAAAATTTATATATATACATTTTTTTTTAATTTATGGACGGATTGATATGAACTTTCAATAAAAAGTGATGCCTACTGTAATACAGTAGTGATACCCGTAAGGAAATCGGATAAGCCATTTCTGAGATTAGCACGAAGAAACGCACAGACAAACAGACAAAAATTCTAACAACTATTGTTTTGGGTTCTATTGCGTTAACAAAGGCACCCTAATAGTAGTTTTTCTCATATACCCTTCTTGTACAGAATGCGATCAATTAGAATTTGATTATACGTATAGATATATATAAATAATCTCGACGAATTAGATATGTTGTTGCATTTACATAACTAAAGGCACTACACTTCAGCATGATTTCAACATATTTACACAAATTGAGCTACGCCAATACGGAATGATGTACATGTCAAACGGTAAAACTATCTATCAAGTAGGTACTGTGGTTCAGGAGATTACCCTATACATACACACAGTCACAAAATTTGCACTCTCTCTTAAAATATTAGTACAGATTTATCTCTAAATATAATATTTTAGTTCAAACAGTCAAAGCAATAAGAATTTATAAATTTTGTTGGCATGACAACGTATTAATGCATAAAAGAGGAGTCTGCGTTCGAATAAAAATGTTAGCAAGACATCCGTATTTAGCAGGAAATTATATTATTATTAGCAGGTATTAGCAGGAAATGGAGAAAAAATAGTCAATTATTAGGTCTATTAACTGCTTTAGCTGTGTCATCTTGATTCATTTTCATTTGGCCGAAAGAGATGATTTTTTCACATTATATGTTTTTGGCTAATGTTATGTGAGACTACACGGTGATAGGAGAATTCGAAGGGTAACGCCGTGCTCAAGTTATTAAAAATGTTAAATGGTTTCCGAAAAGAAATTCGATTTAATCAAACTCTCAGCCCTGTATTGACCCGATTTTTCAACTCTGCTCGCTTCCCGTACCTCGATAAATACTCAAATAATCTTCCTACATATATTTCCGGTGAATATTTTGCTACTTACGCAATTAAGGTAACCTAGAGACAGCTAGGTTAAACATGTTCCGCCCGAATTACCTTGTGCCGCTCTCTAAGCGAATTTTATACTTCTTTGGGGCACTTTAGCGTTTAATTTAGCCTGAATATGATTCAGTAGGTATTGAAATTAAATGCTTGGAGTTTTAACCATTTATTATTATTAAAATAGACCCAAAAAAGTTGTATATTTTACTTCTATGTGATATTGATAGAAGAATAAGAAGAAACAATCATAGTATCTCTACAAAAGTAACTAGTTAAATAAAGGTTTGGACCATACACGTTCACTTCATTCTATCTTGCAGTTGCAGGGGTAGTTGGCATGAAAATGAGTCACACTCAGGACATGCAGTGGAAAGGAACTACAGCGTTTGATATTTCGTTACGCGTTTATATGTAAATAATGCTTAAATTTATGATTATATAATTATTTAAATATCAACCACACTTCACAGGATCTATGTTTGTAGGATAATCTTGCAAGGGTTTCACGTTTTCATTTAGAATAATATATGCACCTACATGTCGTGATCCGATCATGTATTTGAAGCGGTCACGTTTCATGAAATTACCGATTCTAAAAGGTAGGTTGTAGCTAGCCAGACGGGTAAAGAATATTTGATATGGTCACGATTTATGAAATTACCGATTCTAGGAGATGGGCTTGATAGCTAGTCTGACGGGTAAAAAACTCACCATGCACGAGTACCATCGGAATAAACGACTGAACTGGAGAGTACAGAGTCAAAAGAGGTGATCGTTTGCTATAGTTTTATCTGTTCACCAGGATGTACCACGAGCAGGCGAAATTTATATTTAGATTTTGCATTATTTCATCATCAAATTCCTCATTGTGCATCATATGATACATATTATGTTGCATTTTTAATGGAACAAAGTATAAAGTTTTTTAAGTCAGCCGCCAAATTTGACATACAGCCATCATAAAAAATGCATCACCTTCGAAATCTCGATACTGGATTTGATGGCTTTTATAGCCTAAAGCCTAAAGGGTTATGTAAAAAAGTATGACAACATTCTATATAAATTTTGGTCAGATTATCGAAAGCTTCACTACGCAGACCTCTATATCACGGAGGATTGACATAATAAATTATTACATCGGTGCTTTTCATCTAGAGTGTTTAGTCTAACGTTATTTGAACTGCCCAAGTTGCGACGTCTGATGCTATTTTAAGGTTCAAGTAGGGAAGGGTGTGTTCATAAAGAAGTAAATAAAACATTTATTAGCTTATTAACTTCCAGGGAACGCGAGCGGCCTGTTGCCTTGTTTTCAATGTCTCTCCTCAGGCGCCGATATACTGATGGTGATTTTTAATGCATAAAAATATTTTATTATAATGACGATAATATAAATAGCGTAGATCTGACTGATATGATTTAATGTTTTATCGCATAACTTTCTACATTTGAATAAAAATATTTCAGTTTTAATTTTAGTAAAAAAAATTATAGTGATTGGCAGTTTACGTGTAAGTGAAAGTCGACTTGAATTAAAATTGAATGCAGAAATAAAATTTCATTGCCTTCATTAAAAAAGTAAGTAGGAGAACGAATCAGACAATAATATCAAATACAATATCCGGGATTTCTTTCCGAGTTATAATCTGAACAAAGAACATCTTTGAACATAATATAAGCAATCTATATACCTTATCAATGGCTATACGTTCTATATAAATTTTGGTCAGATTATCGAAAGCTTCACTACGCAGATCTCTATATCACGGAGGATTGTGTTAAATTAATTTTTTTTTTACTAAATTGTGTTTAATAAATCTCGTTTATCAATCGATGATGTTGTTATTTAAAAGTTTGAGACTAACTCGTTGAAACGTACTAGGTAAACAGTCATATCCATATAAATATAACTTTTCAGGCATGGAATCTTTGGCAGACGGCCGAAGGGGCGGCCAGTCAACGCGGGTGTAGTGGCGCGTCGGCCCGCGCGGACTGACTGACGCACTCCGATCGAAATATCAAATATTCGAAATCCGAATTAACTATTTACTTAAAGTCTAAGTATAGTTTTAAATTTGAGTTAACTTGTTCAAAATTATTTTATGCCAGCCTTTTAGTAATATAACAATAATAGTAGTATTTGGAAGTTTTCAAGCTGTGTAAGTGGGAGTGAATGAAAAAATTGAAAGTGATCCGGCAGTTAATGAAATGTGTGATATGAACTGTATTTGATATGTACTTATATTAAAATAACAATAAATTTTAACTAATAATGATCTAGATACAACTGGAGATGGGTTTCTAAAAGGAAAACGCGTTTATACAGCACTAGGCGGAATCGTGATGAAAATGTTTTTAATAGCACCCAGTGTCATAAATTTCTAAACTGTGCTATATTTAGACAAAATTCATTGACCGGTGCTTACTACGGATGTGCAAAGACACAGACGGTTTGCAAACAGTTGCAAATTGCAATTGTCAGTACCTATTTAGAGTTATGACTAATTGAACTGTGTCTATGGGAATAAAGAAAAAAAGACTTGTCTTTCACTTCGTATATGGTAGAAATTCCTCAACTGGTTTTGACATTCATTCATTAAATACCGTATTTAATTAAAAATATTACATATAGTAATTATAATTAAGATACGTTGAATGACATTGTGAGGCGTTATCTGGCCTCATTAAAAGATTTTATTCGAATATTAAATTTTTGTCTTAGAGTAAAAGCCACAGATGTTTAGCTTCAAAATATTTGCGTTTGACTAATTTGCCGTGAATCAAGAGCACTCAGTGTAGACTAATATAGGCCACGCGACGCACGCAAAGATGTTGCGAACATTATGACGTAATATTTTATCAATGAATATTTGAAATTTGAGTGATGTTATTTTTTTTCTAAGGAATGAAGGAATGTTCGGGGCTTGTGCTGAAACAGAATTTATTTACAGTTCTCCGAGGCAGTCAAAAGCACTTTGCATTCCATGTTTTGATGTAGAATTACTTACATATAGCTTAGTATGTATGCGTGATTCTTCATCATTAAATAATATAAAAACCGCTGTGCAATTATCTTAAAAACTACGGAAGGATTTTTGTGCGGGTACAACGAAGGAGGTTTAAATGCATGTGATAAGTGCGATAGATTTATAAAACACTTGATAAAAAAGAGTAATTAATGTTAAAGATGTTATTAATATATATGAACACGCGAAGCGGCAATGGGTTAACTGCAGCCTCATAAAAATAATCTCTTTCATCTCTTTTATTATAATAAAATGTTTCTATTTTAATTTATTTGTAATTCTGTTTAAAAAAATTGCTTAGATTTATAATAAATATGATCTTTGTATATTTACCAAAGTTGAGAAATTTTGTTTGTTACTATGTTGCATCCACATCATCCATATCTCCATTAGGTATTTATTTTGGCGAAAATTAATTACACAAAAATTGTATACTTAATTATTTGGCCATAATTATATATTTAGTTTTTAACATTAACGTTTTCATT
>PDGT01000022.1:3786838-3871591 GCA_003671415.1 Megathymus violae
AATCCAGTCGTTTTTTAAATTATCACTTTCCTGCAGACATCTTACTTGCATTGTCAATGTGAAAATATTGACTGAACGTACTTGTGTCGACGCCATATTAAGAAAAGAAAACAGTAGGTCCCTATGTTTTTAATTGAGTTATTACCTCAATGCAGTTCTAAAAGTATTTGTAATTCGCATTGTGCGTAAGTAACACAACCGCGTGGGGGCTTGTTTGCAAGCGCGCCAATTTACTGAATGAATGTGTTATCAGCGCGGACTAATCTAGAATGTCATTCATTAATTCATTGAAATGTTATGTTCACACATGGTCACGTCAAACGTAATACTCGCATTGTTGCCAGTGAATTAGATCACAATAGATTTTTATTTTAATAGTCCCGCAGTCTAAATTAACACGTACCTACCTATTCCGTCACATTAGAAAAATAACAGTTTAGGTGGCATACACATAATTAAGATAACTAAACTGAAACTGCTCGCAGTAGTCTAAGAGTAACAACTCGACGAGACAGTACTGGGACGAATTCATGACTTATATTCATTCCATTCCATTCATTCCATTAACCATTCAGGCTCGTAACGGTACAATAACAATAAAACTTATCGCCCTTATCCGGCTACAAATTGAAAATTAGACACAATACTGGAACGTTCTTTTGTTGAAGAAAATTTAATTGATGATTTTAATCTGTAATTATATTAATGACTTTTATAGTTTTTATATGATAACTGTGGAATCGTTAACGGTGTTAAACAAAAAATATACGGTAGTTTGTAACTTAAAAACTTCATTGTACATGAATAATGTTATATTTATAATGTGCAACTGTCGATCTACATGGCTCAGGTGTTCGCTCCCGGTGTCAGGGGTAAACACTATTATCTCTCCCACGATGAACGGTGTGCATTGATAGTTTTACGACGTTTTTATAATATGGAGAACTTACAACAGACAACACAGTTTATAATAAAAATAACAAAATGTTTCAGTAAACGAATATTTCATTTTCATGTTTGATATAATATGAACGAGATGAATTTAGTATGATCCAAGGCACATTCGTAACGCGATCGAAATGTGAGTGACCGCCAGTGTCAGTGGCACTAACTGCCCAGCTGCCCGCGCTATGTAAACGAACATAAAATTACAAACATTAGTGGACTTTGAAACAGCTGCATCACAAAACAAACAAGGGTATTCATGTATAACTTGACTCAGTTCATCGACATAAGTAATTGTATTCACGTAAAGATTTATCTTTTAATAAGTAAATTATTTAAAATACAAATAATAAGCAAAATAATATTTTTTTTTATCACCATTAGTTTGTCATCTATGCACATAATTAAATTTTAACTGATCGCTTTCTGTACATAAAGGACTAAAAAAATTACTATTAGAGGCGTTTATTAGCGCAATAGAACCCAAAACAATAGTTGTTAACATTTTTATCTGTTTCCCGTGCGTTTGTGCGCGCTAATCTCAGAAACGGTATTACAGATTTCGTTGTGGTTTTCACTATTGTATTCCAGTACTCATAACATAAAATTTAAAGTTCGTTTCATTGCTATCCGTCCGCAGATAAAAAAGTTGTAAATTAATATATTTCTAATTCACAGAACGAGAAAATCCTAAAACAATGCAGATCCTAGTTCTAAACGTAAAGCGTTGAGTTTCTGAAACGGAGCGAGGGCGGTTTGGTACTACATAAAATATTGTTTACCACCGCGACGTCGGTAAATAACAGCAACAAAACGATCAATGTAAGCCAAGCGTGGGTGTCCACAATTGTATAAATTTGTCGATTTCAATCTTGATACTTTATCGATCGTTAACAAACGCCAATAACGATCGTCGAAATCAGTCAAATCTGTCGGCACCTTTAGAACACGTTATACGACTCGTTGCGGTCCAATCGCGTGTGATGGATGTGTAATTGATACGTCTGACCGCCTCATAAATTCTATTCAATAAAATAATTGTAAAATTATATTAAAATTAATTAGTGGTCATAACGTTTCAAAATTAATAAGTTTTGGGAACATAACAGAACACTTAGTAAGAGTTTCAACCAGCAAACTAACTACTTTTATACCTCCGATCAGGCCTGTCCTCTATATGATTCGAGAGAAATTATCGATATAAATCGATACAAAAGTGAAAATGATTTTAATGTTTACTGGTTAAATATACGCCAAATTTATTATAAGTGTAATAATACAAATTTACCCAATAGGTCATGGTCACTGCGAAATTGCGGGTACGAAGAGAAACCATTGCCAGGTGACAATCGATATACTTTGTCCTAATTTATGAGCCTGAAATTTTACATCTGGTAGAACCATAACACGACCCCAACGACATCTTCTTGCACTAACTTGGCAACACTACGCCTCACTTAAAACCTACCTGCATTGTTTAAGGACTCTGATTTTCTCGTTCTGTAAATTTGAAATTCATCAATGTATTACCTTTTTACTTAAATATTAAATAATACTTGTTGCAATACATGGTGAAAACCGTAACGATATCGGTTAAGCCGTTTCTAAGATTAATACGCACAAAAGCTCATACAAACAGACACAAATTCTAACAACTACTATAGCGTTAATAAAGGCAAGTAATAATAGTTTTTCCCACATGGAGGCCATGTACCGAAAGCGAGCAATTAATAATAATAATAATAATAATGATTTATTGCCTCTCATATAAAAATAAAGGATATGAACAAAAAAAAACAACTAACTAAACAAAAAAAAACCTAACTAAATAGAAAATACTGCAACAAACACAAATAATTTGACTATTTATTTTAATTCTGCATCTCAATCTTTTTTGTCATTATTGTCAAGAAACAAATTCTAAAATCGCAATTTCAAGAGTAGATGACTGAATTTAAATCCGCAGGCTATACTTACAGCGTACATTTTAACCTTACGAAACGATTAGGTTAGGTAAAGTGTAAGAATGACGTGTGGTTATTTTCTGTCAGTCCCATCTGTATTCTTGCGGTAACTGATCCTGAGTTGTGGTCCGAGAATTCCAGGTATATACTAGTTACTTCCGCTGTTCCAGGAAAGTAGAGTGATACTCTGAAGCCGAAGACTTAGTAGATATTGGAAGTACCGAATCCTGAGATGAGCATCTACACGTATATAGCCAGATTACCTCCAAGCAGGTTCATAACGCTCCGGCCGCGGCGTGTTTATAAATACCAGTTGGACGAACTTGCTCTTTCTAGCCGTTCTTAGTGTATAATTCATATATACGCGCACCCATACCATAGTTGTCATCTCTTCGGACGGCCCGGATACAGCTCTGATGGTCGAAGCACCCTACAAATTAATACAGATGGCACGTGTGTAGGTCTCAACAACCTCGATATCGTTCACTTTCAAGAGGTTCTACGCTACGTGAGACGTAACTCGGTCAGGGATCTATTTTGCCTTTTTGTATTATCACAAGCTGCGCTCTTTTCAGGAACCCTTATGAATGAATAAATAAATAAATAAAACTTTATACACTCATAACCCCGCACTAAGATTCCCTGTGTTGCGGGTGACGTGGAAGTACACAAATATGACATTACAAACACCCGTGACCTGAGAACAAATATTTATCTGTCACAAAAATGTCTGCCCCGGCCAGGAATCGAACCCGGGACCCCCAGCTCAGCAGGCAGGGTCACCAACTGGGCTATGGGGTCGTCTAATCCAAATATCTCTATCTAAATATCCAATACTTTCATGATTACAATATATGAAATCTTAAAATCTAAAAGATTAATATAAAAATCGAATCGAATCGAAATACAATCGAAGTTATGGTGTCCATTGAAATATATTTGAAAGCTTTGTTGTTGTAAAATAGACGTCACTTTCTTACCTCGTGGATTACGTGTTTTTAGATTGTGCATAATTACGGCTATTAAAAATTCGTATGCGCACAGCGCCCGCTTTGTAACACTACGCGCGTATTACAGTACGGGGCAGAGTACGTCGGTAAGTCGAGTCTACTGGTTAACGAGTTTGCGAGTTTATAAGCTCTAAACCAATCCTTTGGGCGTGATTAAGGTACGACAAAAACGCACCTATACGACCTGCAATTATACTCAATCTTTAACCGCAGTGGTAGCTAATTGGTTTGAATGTTCAACCTCCAGCACATTTCTCAAAGATTTGAGTTCGAATCCTGCACGCTCTTCAAATTCCAAATTGTGTTCATATTACAAATTACCTACCACTTGCTTCAGTAAAGAAAAATATCGTGAGGAAGCCCGTGTACTTGAGAGTTCTCTATAATGTTCCAAAAAGTCTGCCAATCCATTCTTGGCCAGTATCGTTTGCGTTATTTGGCACAGTAGCACCCCTTTCATTGTTGGAGACCTGAGCCCAACCGTGGGTATGCCTTCTAATGATACAACTACAAACACACATTTTATATACATTAGATATGGATAAAAGTCTAATGATATTGTGGTTTTACGGGCGTTTTCGTATAGATAACCAAATCCGTCTCAAGTATATTATAAGCTCCAGTCCAGAAAAACGATGTGAGATTATCTGCTTTTAATTACATTACACACACAATATAAACACTGAAAAATACCACTGGCCTTTAACCGATGGGTGTTGCTTCCAACAACTCTCACTGCCGTCTGTGCAAAACCAAGGTCGACATCAATCCTAATTCACTCACCAGCGCCTCCAAGTGGCGATTAGTGATAGCTTATTGTTAATCAATTGACACACTTTATTTACAACAACATATAGAAGGACCGTATTAAAAGAATAAGTTACATTGTAATTATCAAAATACACTAACAAGTATGTCATTGTTTATACGTATCCTTTAAATATCCGCAATCCGGCACCGTATCACCATGATTAACGATCAAGGCTTAGTATAAATTGCCGTATTTAGTTTTAAAAGCCAATAATATAATTTATATAAAGTACATTTAGAATCGCTTTTCCATCGTAGGACACATACGATGGGCGCGAATGAAACGCACGCTTTTCAGCCAGACCGCCCCGTTGTACCTCTGCTATTCAGAGAGCACAATTAATAGATGTGGTAGGATTGAAAAGCGGTCCGTCGCGATCGATAGAGCCTCGTCTGGCCTGCATGTACTACTAGACCAGCTGACAACCACGTATAATACAGTGTTTAAGCTATAAAGTACTCAATATCTTTGATACCTACTCAAACTTGTTACCATCTGTTTAAGGATCATTTGTTTCTTTTAAAATTTGTTGTATATATATTTTATAGATAGCGAGAAAATGTTGAACGTTACTTATTTAGAATAATAATTTCTATCTATATTAGGTTAAATATGACATTATAAATTTGGGTTTGCCGTGGTTGATTTCATGATACAAATTTACTGTCTGTATTTGGAGTGAAAAAGCTTTTTTTATTACTTGTTCAGTATACATTATGGTTGTTCATTTCAGGTTGTGATTCTTTGCATTTACAAATAAAAGATTTTCTTTTTTAAGCCTTACTTCGAATATTAGAGTCTGGATCTAACGTCTGGGAGATTGAAACATGAAAGGATCCGTTCGAAGTAAGTTAAACGTTTCTATTTTTAAGCTTTTTTGCGTTCATGTTTCATCGTAGAATATTAAAAACTTCGTTCCTTTCATGTTAGTTTTTAATGTGTCTGCATCCTTAACATATTATTGCGAAGTTTCGAATGTCGTCATTGCAGATTATCTGACCCTGACTTCCTTTATAAATTTGTCAGTCTATTTCTTCGTTTGTCTGTTGTTAATGCTTGACTTCGATCCCACCTAATGGTAATGTGTACTAACTTAGATAAATCCTATTTATTCTTAACTTCAATTACAGATTATAATCCGATGGGAACACTCGGGTAGGTATCATGCTTTCAATCGTTATTATTATTACTCCTTCGGAATTTAACCCGAAAGTAAATTCCATGTTTTCGTCGATATTTCTGTGGGGTCGAATGTTACATTACAACGGATGAAGGATAGGAAAACGGAGATCATGTTTAATTAGACGTATCTGTCATCTCGTGAGAAAATCTTATAAAGCTACGAGATGAATCTTGTCGTAGCAAGCGTCCTAGGTAAAGCATTAGTATGTATAAATATATGTAACAAAATAAACTTACCGTAGGTAAAAAAAAAAATTCCATTCAAGTTAATCTACATAAAAGCGTTGGCTGCGAGATTCCCACCCAATCTCAATATTTGTTATCACTTAACACCTCGAAGCTTGCGTGGGCTGCCAACGGCTGGCTCCCACGAGCATGCGGGATCCGTGACGTATGAATAGGGCACACCAATCTGCTTAATGGCATGCACTGATAATTTACCCTACGGCTCATTTGGATTAAAAATATGTAGGGTAACTGTACCAGCTTTGGACACTTGAGAATGTTTTACACTAAAGTCCCCCGATGAACCGTTTTTTAATTCGACGAATTTGTAATTTAAACAATGTTACAACAAACTAACAATTTTTGTAAGTAGTAGAAAAAAGTTCTAAAATCCTTGTCTATTACAGTACAGTATAATTAAGTTATATATCCGTTTCCAAATATTGTATAAATTATATACAAACTGTTAATTAATATTTTCTATTATAAATCAGTCTGTGCTCACCTTACTCATGAATTCTTTTATTGTTTCTTAATTTCGCGGACTAGATATCCACTAGAAGCGACAGATTACGATAAAATTATTCCAGTACAGAGATTAATGGATATAGAAAAAATGTATTAAGCCTTTTTTAAGTTGAGGTTTTACGTAAATTGAAATCGATCGCTGGAGCAAGCACCTTAAACATAAAACATATTGCAGTCGGATGTAAAGGCAGTGAGTGCACTGTAGCGCGAAATAAATCATCAGGTTATAAATAATGTAGGTTATTAAGATGACCTAGTGATATGAATGATTATAAATGAAACATGGTAGGTACTGCAGCTCGTCCCTGTAGCCCGAGACCAGAATAGGGTTACGGTATCCCCTGACTGTCATAAGAGGCGACTAAAAGGGAGCTTCCGGGGTCATGGGCAGTTAGGGTGGGAGCCCGAACCGTCCAGCCAACGACCCCGGGAAGGACGTCCGTATGCCTGGCCGCATACCGGCGTAACACCAGGAAGCCAGGGGTGTAGTTTGTCACCCCGAGAAGAGCCTGGCGGGGCACGTGCTCATAGGACTCCGGTTGTGTTCCGTTAGAGATGGAAGGCCACCGGGGGGGGTTTTAGTGCGGTAAAAATCCCATATACCCCGGCGTCACTCCCACGGCACCGGGTAACTTTTGAAGGTTTCGCCCTCGTCAACAAAAAAAAAAAGGTACTGCAGCTCATTGAAAGAACTGATGGTTTGTATCCAACATATGTACATGTATGACATACATACTAGAAATAAATATCGCACCTTTAGTGAACCAAAGTCTCAATTGAGGACAGTTTTTTTGTTATGTCTTTTATTAGGATTTTTTTAATAATTCAAAATAAGCTTATTACGTGAAACTACAAACAATAAACAATTAATTTTATAAAGAGTTCAAACCTACTACAATCCAGTAATAAGGCAATAAATGCGAAAAAATCTTAAAAGTTCTCTTCTGTAAAATTCAAAAATGAGCTGGTGTGACTTTGTTGCACCGAGGGTACGATATGTCGTAAAGTCTACATGCTCCATAGGTTTATGACACATGCCAATTATGGTATATATATTTTTTTCTTTTTCAATAATTTTGAAAAGTAATCCCGGAGCGCTATGATATGGAATTCTTAAAGCAAGCGTAACAGCAGCTTTCCTTTAGAGCCGGCAATGTATTGGTGACTCATCTACGATTGCAATGTTGCATGTCTTAGCGCGAAAGTGAAAACGTACCATCAGGTGGCTCGTCTGCTCGTTTGTCGGCTAGTTACATAAAAAATATTACTAATATCAGAGTAATATAGGAGTATTTTATCCAGATATCCAGAGTTCGAACATTGATTGTTGAAGCCTAGAGATCGAGTTCGTAATGTTAAAAAGACCTGTAAAATTAAATATAAAACTAAAAAACATAAAATGAGGCAGTTATAAAAACTGTCAAATTATCCATAAATGCATTAATATAATACTAGTAGTATTGAAGCAAATAATATTTATGGTTAAAATGCGGGCTGGCTGTCAATACTATTAAAACATAATGTCAATTGAGATAAAATCTTCAATACAATACCAATCAGGAATACCGTTCATTGTGATCTATATTTGACTGTAAAACCAAGGATAAATAACAAAAAAATCTTTAATACAAATATTTATCTGTCAGTGTTATTTTTGACACTTACTATTATACACTTATTAGTAATTCGCTCTTACTTCGCTTCACTAAACATAATCCTTACGTTTACATAGCAACTGCTCACAAGACAATTATTAATCGTCTTTATCCGGCGTTTTACGAATTTTTAGTTTTCACCTTATTCACCTAAATCTTTATCATGAATCGTTCTACCTATCCATAAAAGTTACACGAAATTCCTTGTGCAGTTTTTGAGATCGTTTAAACAGACACACAGATTTTTTTTATAATAGACTACGTTGTGATAGTTGACCTCGTGCACTACAATTTTGAGAATAAAGACCGAGGCAACACTGAAAGTCATTGATGTTCAGAGCCTTCTCATATGCGTTAGTTGACTACTAACAGAGCGTCTGCCGAGTCAACTAGTGATTAAACAGAAACCCTTTTTTAAAAGTCCAAAGGAAGTCAAACTTGAAAGGCATTATATAGCTCCAACAGCTCTGCAGAGATGCAGTGTAAGAGTTCTGTCGAGCTCTCGCAGGACCCTTCCCTAGATTAATGAATTACGCTCCTTTTGTTGTACGCCCTTTCCCGGGAAGACACTTTTCTTGATTAGAGCGGCCGACGCCGACGCCTAGTTCGCTAATTACTTAATTACATTCAATTACCGGTACCTACAGAAATTACTGAAACATCTCGGCAACAAGTAGGGTGGTACTGTATTTGTTGTAACTTAAATATATATTTTTATATACCTCACTCGCGGCCTACCCCGGCTTCGCACGGGTGTACCTATTCTATCACTAGTTTCTGCAGCGTGTGCGATGAAAGAAATTTTTAAGCAAATTTTTTTACACCTTAGTTCACGTTACTGATGTTTTAGCAATGATCCCTTATTTTTTATAGTAATAAATGTAACTTATGTTACTCAGGGATAATGTAGCATTCCAATGGTGAAAGAATTTTAAAAATCGGTTTAGTAGTTATTGAGTTTATTCGTGACAAACATACAAAAATACAAAGCTTTCCTCTTTATAATATTAGTATAGATTTATATTCATAACGTCTACTTGCAAATACTTTCAAAATGTAACCTAACAGCCCTCGCTTAGCTTCAGTAAACCTACGCATAATGTTAGAAAAATCACGCGTATTGTTTCAGGAATGGTTTTATTTTAGTTTATTTTAACAGCTACAGCATGGTAGTCATAATTTTATTGATTACCTTCTTCATAGATCCGTTTTTCAGGACCTAAGGTATTCTAGATCATGTCCTATATTATAGTACATATATTAAATAGTCAAATATATATTAATCACCCAAACATATATCAAGCGGTTTCAGTGTGATAGGTAAGTGTTCAGACAGATAAGCAGACAAAAGTTTCAATAAAATTCAAAATATGTTTTGACCTCTATATCGCTAATAGCTATCGATTTTATCTTCAATAATATTAAAAAAATATATATGGTATAGATTCGGTTGATACAGTGTTACCTACTATTAGTATTACTAATAATAATATGCAATTGTCCAATTTGAGGTTATACAATACAGTTTTGCCGATCTGTTGTCGTTATTTTGATTTCGTACTTTTTAAATTATGTTGTAATGGTAGATATTTATCATATTAATTGTGAGCAAGTTTTTCCGTCCTTAGTAATAGTTGGAACTGTATGATGGAAGGACAGTTTCAGCCGTCACTTGCAAAAACGATAAAATAAAACTTTAACAGGGTTAAATATTTTATTTTACAAACGAATGTGAACCGACAGTATTCGAGTGTTACCTAGCAAATGAAACAACATGGCTGGATAAAACCGGATTTCACCGGACTAAACCGGTCTACTCCAACATAGTGGGCTAAATAAAACGAATGGAACTTTTAAAAGTTGTATAAATACGGCCGCTCGAAAAAACGTATAAAAATTTTCGTTGGAGGCTTCAAGTGATGCAAGGCATTCATATTTCGTATGGTTGCGCTGTTAAAACTGCTCTTTATAAGGCTTCAAAGGATTACCTTAAAATTAAATGGTACGATTTTAGTTGGTTATCTTTCAACTGAAGCTCATAAAATGGGTGCTGTGCACCTTTTTCTCTTACATTCATTTATTTTGCTTTATATTTAATAAGCCATACTAACATTAAAAATGTAATGGATCCAAAATTGTACATATATGTTTTTTAATAAAAAAAATTATGTTTTTTTAATCTTATCTGTTACGACATAATACCGAAAGCTTTGATCAGATTAAGATTATGCTTGACAAATTTATAACTTACTTGTATCTTGGCCTCTCTTCTCTTTGGAGTACCGAAACAGTAGATACGTTTACAAATAGCATTCGCACGCAAAATTAATTATTATCAACATCTTAATAAATTTTATGTTTGATTCTCCTTTTATTGTCTTGGTCGTTTAAATTATAAACATTAATTTATTGAAAGCTACAGGAAAGCAGTCAAATTTTTATTATTACCCTCTTATATCTTATATATCATACTAACTTTATTTCCCTACTAGCAAACTGTCCTCGTTTCGCTTCAGAAAAACTACGCCTTGTATAATTTTAAATTAATTTATAACTTTTTTATTTATAGACGGATTGCAATGAAACAAACTTTAAGTATTAAGTGACGCTTACGCTTACATCAGTGTAAACCCGAACGGAATCGGTTAAGCTGTTTCTGTGATTAGCGTAAACAAACGCACAGACAAACAGATGAAAATTGTAAAAAC
This sequence comes from Megathymus violae, assembly GCA_003671415.1. Lineage (NCBI taxonomy): Eukaryota > Metazoa > Arthropoda > Insecta > Lepidoptera > Hesperiidae > Megathymus > Megathymus violae. The sequence continues at coordinate 3,797,867 of PDGT01000022.1, forward strand.
TATTGTTTTGCATTCTGTTGCGTTGATAAAGGCCCATAATAATGTTTTTTCACATATATCGTTCATGTACAGAAAGCGATCAGTTATAATGTTTTTATTAGCATAGATTTTGCAGGAATAAATGTATTGGGCGTAGGGACCATTTCCGAACGTATCTAATAAAGAAAAATAAAATAAATAGAAGGTAAATAGTATTTCCAAAGCGAAGCAAACTGGTACTAGTTACAAATAGAACCAGAAAATATGATTAAAAATATAAATAAATCCTTACCATTTGCTTCTCACCTTTCCTTGTGAATGAGAAGGCTGAATCTTTTGTTACTGTTGTCATAAATCAGGAGGTCTTGTTACAACTGCTTTCATATACTAAAGACCGGGAATGCACGCTTGTTGTACCCTCCGGAGTACAAAAGCGATATTTTTTTTTGCCACCAGTATTTCATTTTAGCGATCACCAATCAAATCACCAATCAAGTATTCTAATTCTGTTCATCGTGTACGATCGACGCAAATTGTTTGACCAGATATGCTATGCTCGCCCTATATGCCTAATGCTAGTAAAGCATTTTCCCGCAGGCAATTGCTACTTTGATATACGAGCTTATTATATAGAAACCACTAGGTTGCTAAAGTAGGCCATCGTCTGACCCAGTGATCTCCGGTTTGATCCCAATCTGACTAGATTCAAACTGATATGATGTGCACTTGCCAAGATCCTCATTTCCTTGCTCGTTAGTTTGATTAGTTTTGTTTGATGACTTTAGCCCATCAGTTTTGGTAGTGATCCCCTGTTGGCTAAACGTTCATGAGTTCTATTTCAGTTAATTATCAGTACGACATACAATTGGAACTAACCTCAAAACAATTTACTTTTATGTGCTTCGGTTAGTGCTGCCCTCTATGTCATTCGAGGGAGATCTATACAGGTCGATAATACAATACTATTCATTTAAATGTAATGTTTCTACAGCGTATATAAATTTCAGTTATTTTAATATCAATTGACTGATGGAGTAAAGGTGCGACTCTCATTACGAAAACACGAGCGAGACGGATATGTCATTCTTTAATCGTATTATTAGAGTGTACATAACGCATCTGGGAAAAGAATTACCAGAAAAACATCTAATGGAGTAATTTTATATCTGTGTAAACTGCACAACTGGAATGGGTGTGATATTTGTAACATAGCGACGGTCACGTTTATTGTCAGCTGTACAAAATAGACAATAATTAAATGCCTTTGAACAACAGCTGAACTATGTCGTTTTAGCACAGCTATAAACCATCTTACCGAAACGGATGTTTTGCGATATCTTTTAATATAAAATCAACTGGTAACTTATCTGCAGAGCTCAGTTGAATGTGTGCCGAGTGAACGTTCCCAGTGTTTGATTCCCGTTCGGGTCAGACATTTATAGGACAATTGATTTAGATATTTACTTAGGATATTATAGTAAAAAGCCCCTGGGCCGTGTTCCCTTTTAGGTAATATTAAAAACTAAATCATTGGCTGTGCCCAGGGCTGACACAAATAGTAACAAAAATTGTAGTAAATAGAAGTACCGTATCAGTTGATATTCGTATAAATATAATTATGTTACCAAAATATCCAAAGTATATTTTGACATGAAACTATACTTGTACAACTTGTTACGTTGTGAGAGCCCATATTAATAGCTCAGGCTAACGAACTCTGTCAAAAATTCGCCCAGCAGAGACGTCTAGACAGGTCTGTCGTGATGCAAAAGCGCGGTGAGTCACGTTACCAAATCTCTAAAATCTTTCAAATAAATTAAAATAATGTAAGGTCATTAAAGCAAGAAGGTAAAAACACAACAACTGCATTATAATCAATATTAATTTTGCTATAATATTATCTTATTTCCTATGGCAACCCTACCGATAAGATTCAATGTCTAGCTAGATGATGTCGGGATTTCTCCGACGTAAAAAGTAATGAACCAATCCTGGTGCCGTTGCGTCCCTTACTCACCAGGGTGCGCCAACGGTAGCAGAGGTTGGCTTGGACTAGACGATGAATAAACTCTTATAATCTAGTGTTAAAAATCAGTTTTGAGAGCGAATCTCGTAATCTATAATCGCGATGATTCAAAACAGTGTGAACGGCTCGAGTAGTTAATTCGGGTCACTTGTCACCTAAATTGGGCTTAATTGATTATTCGACGTTGAGACTGCTAGTATCGAATCGAATAGTATATAGAATAGAATACGATGAACTGTGATTGCAATTAAAAATAACAATTTCTAATAATTAAAAATTTTACGTACCTTTCTAGGTACATTACTATACATATGTAGTGGGGAAAAAATCTATACTAATATTACAAAGAGAGAGTGCATCGTTTTGTGAGTTTGTGTACATGCGGAAAGTAATCTCTGGAACCGCGGCACCTATCTGAAGAAGTCTTTTTCCGTTTTAAAGGTACATTATTCCGGATGATCACAGGCTAAATATCAAGTGTATGGGTATATTAATTAATTCCTGAACCCAAACGAGGTCGGGACGAGGAGCTAGATTACAAGGCCGAATGCGTATATCGAATGTTTTTAGGAGTTAAATTGCTACACTTTGTTATTGATATAGAGACCTAACATACAATTTTATGATTTTTGTCAGTCTCTGTCCGTTTGTCTGTATGTCTTTGTATGTGAACACGTTTATCAGTAAAACCACTGAATGGATTTATATAACTGTTGGCATATTTATAATTTATGTTTTGGATCAACATCTAGGAATCTTTTTAGTAGTCTATGCTATACATAAATCTGTGGTGTCTGTTCTGTCTGTATTTCCCGTAGTTATAAACTCAAGAACCCGAACGAAGTCGAAGGGGTCGCTAGTGTATTTAAAAGACTAAAAAAGAAAAAGAAGTAACTGTTTTCACCACGTGCGAGTAGTTGAATAAAGGTACCGTTTTAATGAACAACAAACTATTTTCTTTAAAGGATAGGTATGATCACCTAACTACGACCACAGTTTGGAGATCCCAAAAACCGGTTGGGTGCTATTTTAGGTTTCACTTTAATATTCAGAGGAGACGCAGGGAGGTATAATTGTTTGTTCTGCGGCCACGGCCGGTCGACCCTGGTTCAAAGCAGGGATGTTATGGAGCTTCATAATCGAAAATAATAATCGAAATCGAAATCCTTAAGCGAAACTATCGGATATCCGAAATAAAAATATATCCGTAACCGTAACCGAATCCGATAAAAAAGTTTCGGATAGCGCCATTCTAAATAAAGTACGTTGTGACAGCCGATACAATAGCCGCGTCGTTCTCATTTTAGACAGTTTTTATTTAATTTTAAGATTTTTTTATCTTATAATATTACATTATAACTAGAAATAAAGTCAACTGTTACCTGGTAAATACAAAATTTTTTTACACGTCGTAAATCATTCAATATCCATAACCGAAATTATCCGAAACAATCGCATAATTCGAAATAATTTCATATCCGCACATCCCTAATTCAAACTCACATGCTGTAGCAAAATCTGTATAGCAAGAACAACCCTTCGGTCGGCGTATTGTTGGGATGGCTCAGTACCAACACGTCAAGTAATAAATCTAAGCAACTTAATTTAATAATTTATGCTAGTAATTAAACTTTATTGAGGTCGTATCTGTATATTAAATATTTGGCTCTTTTTGTCTCTTTGTGAACGTATCACGCTCAAACCACTGAACAGATTTACATAAATAAGTACTTTTTATTTATTTGTATGTATTTAATTATATTATAGATCAGGTCATTTCATCAAATATTAGTTGCATTTCATCTCAGAAAGTAGATTAATTCTCACAGCATATAACATAAATATTAGTCTAAAAGTTCTATTGAAAGGGTAGCAAACAAAGGTTTAGTACACCTATACCAGCCGCGCCACACTATTGGAATAAACTAATGTCTAATTAAAAACTAGGTCTACTAAACTATAGTAAACTGATCCCTATAAAAATAAAGTGCGGCAAACTCGAAATTGATTTAGTGCCTGATAATAATTAATAGCAATCGATGCTCGAATGCCATTTGTAAACATAAGGCGTAGGTTTTCTGAAGCGAAGTGAGGGTGATTTTTGTTTCTATAATAAACTTATTTGTTTAAAGAATGTTAATCTTTGATACTTCTATTAATTATAAAGAATACAAAAGTTATACTTATTCTAGAGTCCGACATGCTATGTCTGTAGTCAATTTAATAACGAATTGAATATTATGTACAGGGTTCTCTAATAATTTGACTACTGCGCCATCTAGCAGATTCTATTGAACAATCCTCTCGACGACCTAACATAATGCAGTTTTATTAACAGACAATCCGACGCTATAATTAAGATAAGATCTTTAAATTTGCATAGAACTATATATAGTAGAAAAACATGCACGAAAAAATCTGTCCACCGTGTTACAGCCTGTCCGGATTGGGTTCAAACAATCGCTCTCGTTTTGAATACAAACTGACCAAGATATTGTTAACAGCTTACATCACTCTTGTCACCAGGGAATACGTTCGGGATTCGTATAGCTGAAAGACGCAGACTTTACCAGGTGTGAGGCACTGAGTCATCGATCATTGACTCCAGTAGTCAGTTGTACCACGACTGTGGCCAGAAATTTTGTGTTAATCGGATACGATGGAAAAATTGAAATATGATTTTTGTCACTGCATTACTGCCCCCTTAATGCTGCATCGAGTCTTCTCTCACATCGTCAGAGATAAAAGGCCAAAACAAAACGTTTTCTGAAGCGAAGTGAGGTCAGGTCTACTTTGAATTTACGTCACATAACATATATGGCATGACCGATAACGTTTTTAAACTTCATTTTAAATGTTTAACCAGACCTGGCTTCACTGGCGAAGGTTCCAAATTACTTAAGATTCTTACTGCAAATCCCTAAGAACCGAAACAGCACATAAACTTTATCAAATTGTGCCCTGGGTAAAAATAATTTCTACCTCAATATTTGATGGCTAGAGTGAAAAAAAAACTTGTCGCTCCAAAAGATTATTTGAAAGGATAAAAGGACAGCCACTAGAGATCGGATGTCCCCAGTTAAGATCAGAGAAATGATCCTTAGAGGCGCAACTTAGGATTGCTCTTTTATATTTATATTATTTTGTATAAACGGACCCGGGTCGCACGGTTAAACCCCTCTGTTTATGTCTATCTGGTTAACAGTGGTAAGCGAAATATTATTTTAATTCGTAGTTATATATGTCTACGCAGAAATACTGTTACTTCACAGTTACAATCTTCTACAGTATGATATTTAATTAGCCTTTAAAAGTCTAACAATCGACCGCTCCCAATACATGATCTCCTGTGCAATTAGAATTTGCTTGTTGACGGGTATTCTAATAGCACTGCAACTGAAACCAGTCTAAGCATTTTTTTTAAGTTTTAAAAGAGATTTGCATCTGTCCAGCAGGTAAAAACCTACCACTATACGAGTAATAGAATACTTTCGGAGTAACATTGGGTAGTATAGAGCTAAGCAACCTAAAGAAGTAGAGACTCGTCTGTCGTTGGCTTGGTTCAACGATGGAAAGACTCCTTTCCATTCGAATACCTGTATTCTGTGTCCTGAACCTGTACTTACGCAGCAGTAATATACAATGACAAAGATGTTTTATAATTTGTGTTTTAATAAAATTATCGCTTTTTACGTATCTAGGGAATTTTCCTTAAAATATTAAACAGTAAATGGGAATATCCTCAAAACCCACTTACCTTGGCGACATCGATTTACACCGCTTTGGAAACGACAAACATAGTGGCACATTCACCATTCAGACGTCCCAGTTTCTTTGTTCGGATTCTATTATGACTTTAAGGGTTAGAACTACGATTGTTTGCCCTATAGAGGAATTAATTGGATTTCTGAGCCAACACCAATTTAATAGTTTGTGTTAAATTGATAGCCTAGTGGTTTGTGTGTCGATTTTGCTCACAAAGATCTCGATTTAAATTCTGGAAGCATTTGTTATTTTTAAGTCATAAGGAAACCTGCTTTCCTGAAAAATCTCCGTAGTTTATTTCTTTATAGAAAACTTCGGTGCGGTTATTTACAAAATTATATAAGAAAGAAGAGATGTGAATACATAGAGTCAATTATAAGTTTTTACATATAACACAGTTTCGAAAATTATAGTAAGAACTATGTAATATGCACAGGTTAATGTCGTGAAGTTGATATCTGCCAATACGCACTTGACCAGCCTGGTGGATAAGGATCTTAAACTCTCTAAACGAGAGAGGAGACTGCTGAGGAGGTTTCTAATGACTGTTTTGAAATGCCACCTCCCGAAGATAATTGTACATACCAGATCCAAATAAATATGCAGAAGATTTAGGATACTATTCATTTAGCGGTAATTCCTAGTCGAAGTCTTAAAAACCAAGCTTTAAAATATAAAGTGAAACTATAATACAGACTCCATGACCTTGTTTATTAAAGAGTTCGTTTGATTAATAGCTGGTTTTTATTTAAGTATTAGTATTTTTATGGACAATCGTTCCATAAAAGGTAGAAGTATTAATGCGTTCTTTCAATCGTTGAGGCCAAGACAAACTTCTTTGTCGAAAAACGCACGAGGCCAAAGCATAAGATCCCTCCTTTGCAATATCGCTGGTCTCTGTACCATGTAAATTAACTTCGATGATGTTCTGGAAAACTTGTGCGGTGCTTTTAAACTTCCTCCTAAATATCTAATATTATTGTATTAACGAATCTCGGTTGCAGTACTGAAGAGTCAGCTATTCTATTTAGCCTATAACTCCTCGATGACGCTTATAGTGTAGATGTGCATGTGCATGAATAATATACCTATTTGGAACCTTATAGCGTATAGAACTACCGTTAAAAGTAAATATTATATACCCATTTGTTACTGCGTCATAAAATCTCCTCAATGCTTCTTTACGTACAAATAGAATCTATTCGGCTGGTAGCAACCATACCAGCCGAAGTGTCCGGCACTTTCGAGTATGACAGATTTATGTGAGATGTGTTTGTTCTGTCTGTCTTTCGTACCTTACTTGTACTGTGTATGTACAGACCACCCACAACACATACTCTCGGATAAGTATGGAAGCGTATATAAAACAAAACGTAATACAAACATAAATTAGTTTTATGAATAGCAGATCATGTTGCATCGGTGCAACCGCGTTCTATGGGTGAGGAGTTACATTAACCGCATTTGGGTCAGCCGCTCAATCAAATTAAAATCTGCTCGAATATGGCTCAATGGGAATCACTGTGTGTTTACATTAAGAATTATTCACTATGCTTTCTAATAGAGTTCATTGTGAAATTGGAACATTATAATTATGATAAGATATAACTTTGTTGCCTATGTTGCTCCAGTTTAAATATTGGTAAAAAGTAGGATATTGCATGTCTGTGGTAACGTTTTTATGATTAAAAACTGTGTTCTGGAGTGGAGGAAAGAAAATTATCAATTACTTTCATCGACTTTCAACACGGTGTCTTATGCTGTGCTTAAATTCAAAGTGAAATGTCAGCTGTCACTTCAGAGAGATTATCACACTCGGCTATTTTCTATGTCGTTACGGAATGTTAGTTCATACACTCCACAGAAACAAATGTGTCTGAAGATGACAACTGACAAGCAACGCAAGCCATTAACACATCGTAAGCATAAATTATTGTTTTGTACCACCAAAACAACCATCTCAAATTAAATGGACAGTTGAAACCTATTTCATGTTTCCCTATTTTTGAGGGTGGAGTACATACGATTACTAATTAAAATTTGAAATATTTTGATGTTTGAAATAGTGATAGCTGATGATAACTTTAAAATTGTATCTCGTGGACGGATTTGGATTTGAATCATGTCCTTTATATCAAATTGGTATAGTTGAGATGTTTTTCAGTCTGTCGTAGGATAATTATAATTTTTTTTTAAATGATAAAGTTGTTGTTAAGAATTCATTCAGTTTAGTTTTTAAATTATCGTATCATAGCGCTCAGATGATTTAAATAATTCTTTCTTAACGAAAACTAGAAAGATACCATATTTTTACCAACACGAATTGCGGTTCGAAACGACCACTTTTACCTTTAAATTTTCTTATAAATTATAAATAAAATTCAAAATAATTTACATGTTTTGTAAATACACTTTCGTTATTACTAACTACCTTTTCGAAAAGGTGCTTTAACATTGAGGAGAAGAAATGGCGAAAGTTACTCCTCAGCACATCTTATAAACCAACACATGGTAATTACAAAGTAAGTTTTAACCTGCACGGAAGTGTTGCGGCGCTTTTAATTCCAGGCGTCCTTGTCATTTATATATTCATCTACCATACCATAATATCTTTTCTCTACAAGTTGTGCTTTAATGCGTTGCTTAAAAGTTCCAATTGGCAAATCACGTATCAACTTTGGCACTTTACTGTAAAAACAAACTCCAAAAAATTATGCAGAATCTTTTGAAGATGATATGAAGACGTAACCAAATTATAAACATAAGTCCCGGCCGGGAATCAAACCGGAGATCTTTCGATCAGCAGGCAGGGTCACTAATAACTGGGCTATGAGGTCATCAAATAATCCCAGCAAACAATGTTTTCATGTAATTATGTTATCTAATCTTGATTGTCTCAGTTCGTCTAAATTATTCTAATGCGCATTGCAACGTGATTTCGATGCTACGAACCATCAGGCAATTATGAGAAACATGGTTTGAACGTTTTTGTAGCCATTAACATAGACTCACGCTTCCACAGATGATAAAAATGCACCAAAAAACAAGTAGACGTAATTACCGTTGTCGGCCATCTTGAATGAGTTTAATTACATTTGATATTTAATTAATCAGAAGCGAAGCAAGTTTTTTTATATGATTATTTTTGTATTTTTAATTAATTTACTTTGTTTCTTGTTTTCATGTTGTTGTTTGTTGTTTTTACGTGATTATTCGTGACACATGAGGATTAAAATAACTTTATTCATCGCTACGGTGCGGTGGTTATGGTTTTGGGGAAGTCACAGAAAAACTGAATGTCACTTACAGGACAATTCGTTTCATTATATTTTTGTACGTCGTCATAACCCATATGCTGTATCTTACTGTTGGGCCCGGATCTCCACCCACGATTAGTGGGGGTAAGGCCAAACTCCGCCACGTTGGCCAATTTCTCATGTGGTGAATTCATATATTTTCAAGAATATTCCCAAGAATCCTCAGATATGCAGGTGTCCTCACGGTTTTTGAAGTTCTACTACTAATGGTTTTTTAAAAATTACAATTTTACTTCGTTACGCTTTGGTAAATTCCAAAGGATTCGTTCCAAGTGGGCCAAGAATCATATAAATGTGTTAAGAGGGCTTTAGTTTTATACGTGTACGGACAGACATCTAGGCCCTTATATCTATAACAAAATCTACCAAAAAAAAATTATGTGCTGATAAGTTCTTTCACCGTTTCTTCTCCTCAATATAAAACACATATTTAAAACGGTAGTAAAACCAAAATTAATTAATGATTTTGAATTGAAACTTGAACATTCGATGTAAGGATTTGTTAATGAGACGCAAAGATACCAAGGATTTCGTGGAAATATAAGTTTTACTGTATATTAAAATACACAACAGAATTTAATGTCATTGTAACCTATTGGAAGTTTCTCAAATACAATATCCCTCTTAAATTGAGAATCTTCGTCCACGTATGGATTTTCAACAAGGATCTTTCAATCATCGTCGGGCAAAGATATTTCCCGAATAAATTTTTGGGAGGAAACGATCCCTCCGTTTTGAGTTATTTCTGGTCTGGTGCAGTAAGGAATCTCAAGTGTCTCATAACGACGAAGGTGCACTGAAGAGGCAATGCTCGTCTCGCCCACGCTGTGACGTTCCATATTTGATTTTACTATTTTTTTTTGTTTTCGGACCTTACACGAGCCAAATGCGGCTACGGCCAGAACGTTGATGTTTTTTTATTAAACAAAACACGTGCTTGGCATTAAACATGAAATTATTCTGTACCTCCTATAAATGTTTTTTTTTATTTATATACAAATAGCAGTTTGTTATTACGGTTGTTGTAGCATATAAATATTTGTAGTATATGTATATCAGACTTATTTCAGAGTCACCAAGCGATAATAGAATTACATCATAAATAGAAAATCAACAACTTAATTTAATCATTACCATTATTATGATATTACCACAGAATTAGCTAATTTGAATCGTAAATTTATATTATTATTGTGTAGAATAGATTTGTGTCGAGCACATGTCACATCTACTTGCATCTTGTTATAGTTAATTGTGTGCATCAAAGTTACTTAGAACACAGGGTAGCCTAGTACGGATGTGTGACTGTGTGAGCCTTTTTTATTTTATTGGTATAAAAACATATACTTCGCTAAGTTCATCTGATCTTATGCCCGTCTATGGACATCAGAATCCGACCAGATAATCACAGACCTACCCTACCCTATCCTAAATACTCAGTTTAAAGACCTTTCAAGCCAATCTTCCTGTCACGTACATGTGACCTGTGGAACGGGCTACCATCACCATTATTTCCACGATGCAGCTATATAGCATTCAAAAACTTTGCGGCGGGCAATGCATCGTTATTATTGTGTTATGAATATCTATCAGTGTCAATAACCATTTATCATCAGATATCCCGACCGCTCCTTAATACGTAACATCAGTTTCATAGAAGTGGAATAAGTTTACAAACTAGTAACAGACCTTATTTAAATAAATGGCAACATAACTGTGAATTTACCGGGATTTAATGTTGTTTTTCAAAAAGCAAACTCTTAACAAACATTTTTGCACACTTTCTCTCCTAACCATCACAAAAGGAAATATCGACATGACTTAACGACGTGTTCGAAACTTAAGATGCTCACAGTGTGTCGGTTATTCAAAATAGGTTTGACGGAGCTTAAGCAACAACTATAGTACGAGATCTGAATACAAATAGCTCAAGTGCGAGCTCACGATCATAAAATACTTTATTATTTAGCGCTAGGTTGAGACATTATGATGAATGGTGAGCTTTGAATTTTTCACTAAAGTATCTGTTATATAATAGGTACCTCTTACTTTTTTTGTGTGATCGGTGGACGATCTTCGAAAAACATCGGGCTACTTTGAAGAAACTGAGTTTTGAGGAATTCTTAGACACTTGAACCAAATTGCTTCGTATACATATTTCACCATTGACTTCCGTATCATTGCAAAGAACAGAATTTGTTTAACAAGTTGTTGTCGGTAGAAGGTTTCCGACCAAACTTAACAGGACTTTTTTAAATCATCTGCAACTTGATTCAAGGTAAGAATACCTCGTTGAGGAAACTTACAGATCTGCAAATTCTCCGTTATGTTGGCAACGATAAAGTTTGCCACCGCCCACGTTGCGAGTGTGGTGATTAATCCTTCTCATTCCAAGAGTCCCACCGTGGAAACACGGCAGTGTTGCAGATCAAATTCCAGGGTTCCTTACTTATCAAGTGTCTCAATCGCCATTGGTTTTATGCTTGCGGACATAACACAACACATCTTCGTATACACTTTATTTGCTCTGCAACATTATTATAATTTCCACAAATTTGTGCAGTAATACAGAATATATCGAAACGCTGGTCGTAAGTTCTAATTACATTAACGTCGGCGTTTTATGAATCATACCTTACGGACATCATAAAAAATAGATGAGCTCCTTCTCTAACGGCAGGAATGCGCGTTCCGTCACGTCACGTCCTGAGGGATGGCTGAGCCTTGAAATCAACTCGGCGCGTAGTAGACTTAACGGCTTTTTTCATACCTGGCTCGTTTTGTTTGATCTTTTAGTCCATAAAACCACGACTAGGCCGGTGAATAAGCCCCTGTGATCAAGGATTTGGTTTTCTGTCGAGGTAAATATTTGCGTAGCAGTTAATATACATGTAACATTTTCTTGTGTTCGTCTACTGGTTCAAATTGACTATAATTTTTAAATAATAATATAAAGTAGCAATCTAATCAATAAAATACAATAAAATAATTAAATAACTGAATTTTTTATTCATGATACTAAAGCTCGTTAGGTTAAAATAAGTCGACAGAGATGTTGAATTTGTCCACTTGTATATATTTGTATATATATGTTTATCTCGTGCTGTGTGGATTAGAAATACAAACAAAAGCTATCAGTGCGGTAAAGTGTATTTAAAATAGTTTATAATATCAAGACATAAGATGAAAAAAAATCTCGTAACTTAATTAAGAAGTGGCAAATGAAACCATAGAAAAATTCTAATGGTTCATGGTTCAAATGGTAAAAAGTTACAGTTGAAATCATAGATAGATATAACAAATAAATTTAAATCGACACTACGTAGGTACTCGTATGTACACAGCCAAAAGTCCTCGCATATACTTATTTAAAAAAAAGTCTTGTTTTTACCGTATTTAAACTTTTAGTCGTTTATCTGCTTTAAAAAAAATTCAAGGCCTTGCTGTAACTAGTTGAACAAGCTATAGAGAAATCTAAGTAATGCAGTCTGTGAATTTTTTATTTATTTGAAACTTTGAACTACAATCATTTCGCGTTATCATTTGGCACGGTCGACTTAAAGTGTCTCGTCAAATAAAATTCCTACCCAAAATCAGTTCGTAATCTTATCTAGCAACATATCGTTAGTTCTAATTATGGCAAACGCATCCGAATTGTTAATCCAATATTGTCTGTGTTCATTTTTTATTTACACACCGTCACGATAGCAAATGAGGTTAATACGTTTGCAAAAACGATGTTAGTGAGACGTGTTTTGCTTTGCTATACAAAAAATTGCACTGAGTGTAAGAAAATAAAGTGCCTTAGCTGTGGTTTAGCTTTCGAAAATTAAAATCAATGAAACTCGTACGTGCTAGATTTAAAGAAATTCTGTAGAATCGAAATGCAAACTATTGTTTTATAGGTACAAAAGTGAACGAAGAAAATCTTAATTGGGAAAATACATCCTAAAGTGTCATGGATTAGTGAACGCCGAAAGGGAATTTGCATACAAATATTGATAATGGACTGTTAAATGTACAACGATGCCGTCAGCGTTGGACATAGATCCGTTCAGTCAACCAGAATGGAGTGATTCTAGTGATTCCACTGAACCAGGCCCACTCCCACAGCTGGGCTATTTTGTGCCAGTACGATGCAGATGTGACCACCGTGATTCGACTCATCATGTGTGTCGGAGAAACAGAAGGTACGATACGGTTTTTATCGTAGTTGTCAAAATTACAAACAAAACATGGAAGCATCTCCAATGTATTCGTGGATCATATGATATGATATGGTAACGAGGTGTTATTTTCTTTAATAAACTAAAACCTCCTTATGGTCTTTGAAAAGTACTGTTTCCCCTATCTAGGACCGATTACAATGATTCAGATTCAAACAAGACTCGGCCAAATTTCAACCATATTCCGCCTAATGCAAAAACTAAACCTTCAACTAAAACGAGAGCTGAAATATATGATTGTTAATAACTTTAAAGTGAATATAGTGAGTTCAACTTTATATCAAGTTCCGTCAGAATTTAACTGCCATATTAGAAAATGAAATGCATGTTAAAATCCGTTTAACGATGAAAGGGTATTACAATATGGATAATTGTTACTTAAGCATGATTTTGTTATAAAACTATAATAAATGTTTTCTGTAACGTAGTGGAAAATATTCTCCTGAGGGGTTTCCGTTGCTTCTTTTTCGAAATCTTTTTATAATAGTGACGCCAAAATTTGGCGTAATTTGAAATTCTAAAAATGTTTGTTAAAATATACTTGGAATTGAAATTTTAATTTATATTTTAGTTTAGACTTCATGATCATGTTTAGTTAATTGTTAGACAAAATACTTAAATATTATACTGGCAAGGTAGAGATAATTAAAAAATACAGTTTAGTCATTCAATCTAAAAGATACATTTCAGTTTAGCTTTTGAGGTGTTTGGGATTTCATTTTTTTCCCATCTTTACTAGAATCTAAATCAACCTCCGCTACTGCTGGTGTAAAACAGATGCTTCATCTGTTATGTTTATGTGTTATTGTGTTCTGTTATGTTATGTTATGTGGGCTCCTAGTCAAGGTCCCTGGGGTCGGTATCATCCAGCTTCATTCAGATGGTACCGGTACATAGTGATAGACTACCTCATCTGCCTGGGTAGCTACCCTCCTAGGATTGATCGTAAAATGTATTTACGTGTTGCGGTCACCGTATTGGACAGTCAGTTTTGACAAGGATCCGCTGCTACGGTTGAGTTATATACGAATGAAGGTATTACTGATGTCTACAGATGGTGGTGGCCACGTATCATTAGGTGGCCCGACCGCGCTTTATCGGCTATGGACATAAAAAAAACCTAACATAGATTAAATTCGATATTATGTATGATAAATTATTCTACTAGTGTTATTACACTGTTAATCTCTTCCTAAAAAGGCAGTTTTCAAAGAATGTCATAGTACCACATAATGTGCATCTTGTCCTCGTTATGAATCGGAAAATTTCTTAGCTACCTCGAAACAACCACAATACAGCTGGATATAAAAGTTGACCGAAATGTTCTACATTTTTTTAACCATATTTTACCAATTCTAAACTAGCAATAAGTACCTTTGATCTTTATCACCATTTTTCTTGTTTCGTGGGGAAGTCCATCAGGGACACCTCTACATCGCGGGGCGACAGAGAGGGTATGTCGGACTTGTACCAACTAAAATCATCACGTGTGTTCCTCTTCATCAACCCTGGTCGGGATCACGGTTACGCTCTCGCATTCTTGCGATTCCGATATAGCTATCCGACATAAGTACTTTCCGAAATAACCGTGTCCGGAAAGCACTTTCAGAGCTGTTAAGTCATGCGAAAGCCTTCGGAAATGTAACTTTTGATCTGATGGAAGGACACTCTAAACTACCTCATTTACGAAGACAGACGCGTTACTTTCAGTAGTCCTTGAGTTAAAGCCAGCGAGCTGTCATGCTTGAGGCAAATCCTTACCATTTACTTTCTAAGCATTGTCCGTATCTGACGATTTATTAGCATCCAGAATAAGTATAACTTTGTTTGTCTCCAGAGAATCTCCCCGATCTCGTCGCTCCGTGTCACAATGTTCGTGCAACAGCATTTCGCGCCGGTCTTCAGCCGCAGCGTCCCCCATGCCGCTGCCACCTCTCAACAACACCATGGAAATGTATGTGGAGCCGGTCGTCGAAGACGTGAGTAGATTTTACTTATTTATTTATTTAAACTTTATTATTATTATATCCAGTGGTATAAAAGGTGGGTTTAATGCTAGAAGCATTCTCTGCCAGCCAACCTTTGGGAGAGCAGAAAACATCGAAGGCGGTATGGAGGGGGTGATATATGTATAATGTATACGGAAATATGATAGATATGGAATTATATATTTATAACAATAACAATGAAATGAAAATGTGCAAAAGGTGTAAGACAAAGTTGCTTGAGAAACTGATCGGTGACTTTTGATTTTGACGGCTCGTTTGGTACGTATCTTTTTTATATTATTAAGGAGTTATTTGTATTATTATTGTATCACAACCTTAACTGGAAAATAAGTTTAAACGTGAGTTCATTAAAAGGTTATCTGTTTTCGTCTTGGTCGACAATGTGTCAAAGACATGATGTAGTGTTACTAATGTGAAGAATTGGTCATAACAGCTAACAATCATGGCTCGACTTCAACTTTTCATTTCCATAACACATGTTGCCATTGCCACCCTTACCACGCGCCACGCCGTCAAGTAGTTAGGCGTTGAATAAGCTTCCTAACTGATTTTCCAAATTTATAATACAATCTGAACATGGCAGTACATGTCGCCGTCAATATCAGTAGAGCGATTCCTAGCCTACCAAGTACATACCTGCACGACTCAAAATTAAATGGTACAACCTGCTGGAAGACACTTGTCGCCTTCGGGTAACGATTTCACATACGAAAGACTCCTAGACAAATTGTGATTCCCTTTCATTCGCACACTAAAGAGAACAACAGAGCGCCCTGATGTTGCTTTGAAGTAAAATACAAATAAAAGCGTTATTGTCAATATCTGCATGGCAAGATTCACTTTAATCAGTTGCTTACAATATTTTAAATCTTTTGTTAGCTTCCCCTTTGTGTTTAGCGTGAAAGGGACGAAAAATATTGACTCACTTTATATTTGTACTTTCATCATCATCATTATAATCCATACTGTCCCACTGCTGGGCTCGGTTCTCCTTTCACAATACAGTTAAGGCTATGATCTACCACGCTGGCCAAATGCGGTTTGGCAGACTTCACATACCTTCGTGAATATTATGCAGAACTCTCAGGTTTGCAGGCTTTCTCACGTTTTCGTTCACCGAAGTGAGTAATAATTAATTTTTAATACGCATATAATTTGATAAATTAGAAATGCGTGCGGGATTCGAATTCGTGTCTCCCGTGTGGGCAAACCACTAGTGCTATCACTGCTACAATAAGTATTAAAGAGACGTCACTGATGTCAAGCCAACGGACCTATGTGAAAAGGAACTAAATCAGGGCAAGCGTAAATGTGATATCGTATTTCATAAAATCCAAATCGTGTCGTCAATACAATGAACGCCGTTTTCAATGGATTTGTTTTATACAAATCATCACTTAACAGCTGTTTATAAAACAAATACGTTGAATAACTCGAAAAATGTACAAAAAACCGATCCGACTGAAAGGCACCGATTTCAATCACTTTAATACATACAGAGTGCATATAAAATTTTATTCAAATTTATTTTGAATTTTTAGTACAATTTTTTTGTACAGTTTTTTTTTTTATGATTTCGGTAAATTTTTTTTATAAGAGTTTTTGTTAAGGCAATACATAATTTTATGTTATAGAACGCGTACGTAGGCTCTTGTATTATATGTATGTAATTGATAACCAAAAACTGTCAATACTCAAACAGCCTAGAACAAAACTTTTTGTTTTGTAATATTATTTAATTATATCTGAACACAAGTAATTCATAAATAATAATGCAATTAATAATCTGTTCAATAAATCTTAATAAACCGTCATGCAGTTTTTAAGGGGCTTATGTTTTGAATTTAACATCATTATGAATTTGGCCACTGCTAGCCTGCTAACTACAAGTACATATTAACATTCAGAGGCTGCGGTCTATAAAAACGCACTAAATTTCAATGGAATCTTTATTGTACCGCCGTAAACCGTATTTAAAGTCCAAATACGTAGCTACTACATTTATTGTTGCTTCAAATCCCAAGCGTGTTATAAACATTAGATTTATCGTAACTTCGGTTCAATGTACTACTGGTCGGTAGTTACGGAGTTTCTGTTACTGCAAAAAACTCTGTAATAAGTACTTATTGGGTAGTACAATTCATTATGAGTTACTATGGTTAAAGCTGTGTGAAATTCACCAATAAATTTGGGATTTACAAGTTTAAATAAGGTTAAATTAAGATGTGTAAAGTAGATGGTTCTGGCGTGTTTTTTCAGTAAAAGTAAGTTTTTGTAGTAAGTAGTTCAAGTTTTTAATCTTCTTTATACAATTTGAGACTTGTAACGCTTGGTTTATATTAATCGACCAACATAAAAATTATGGTACGTTGTCACCACATGAAATTGACCATATTGTTGAACCAAGTTCAGGATTTAGAGTTGCATATTTAGAAAATTTTACTATAATACATTACTTTAGTTACAAAATTCATCATATATCAAACTGTTCAAGATTGTATTTGTCGAGGACTTTTCTCATGGACTTCGCGATCTGCTCGGGGCGGCTGTAGAAAAACTTGTGTTGACTGCTTCCATCTTCGTTGTAAATATCGTGATCGACTAGTCCATTTGGAGACATAAAGAGAATTCTGAAATTAAATTGCAAAAAATAAAACAAAAAGAGGTAGCAGAGAGTAGTAAAAGAGAGAGAGAGAGATTATCAAACACACCCTTAACGCAAATGTGCCGGCGTGCACCGGATTGGTATTAAGCAAATTAAAACGAATGAAATGACTATACTGATTATAAAATCAAATCAAATTGGTTATAAAACCATTACCAACTTTTTGTGCCTTATTGTCTTTGTACTATTGGTTTACGATAGCGAAGATGTTATTGTTTCCACAATTCAAATTACCTTAAATTTTATGAATTTCTATTACCTTCCATATCAGGTGCACAGTTTGTCTGTATTATTACCTTAAAACTACAAATAACATTCATGAGGATAGTTTGAATATTTACCGTGGTATGTATGTCCCGTCTGGTGCAAATATGTTACTTTTGGGTTCTTCATCGTCGACTAAGTTCACCATCACGAAATGTTTACTCAACGATTGAATCTCGGTAGAACTAGCAAACTTAGGTTTCAAGTTCTTACAAGCAGAACACCAGGATTTATGAATGATGACCATCATTGGTTTTTTATGGTGATTTGCTATTTGCAAACCGGATTCTAGGGATCCAGCCCAGATGTAGTTATTCCCAAAACCGTTGTCCTGGGCCCCGAGCGATGAGCAATAGGTCTTGTTGAATATTAATGCAAAACAAGCCTTTGCAAAGTTTCCTGCTACCATGATGTTTATATTAATTTCTTGCAAAAGACTTTTTGAAGCCCAATGGCCGTAAAACGTGGTCGAATCATTTTATAAAATCATTTACCATAATTTAACCATTTTTGACGGATGTAGTTTGAATTTGACAATTTCATTGAGGTACAATACTCAGGTGGGTTTCAGTATTGTGATGCCATCTCGTGGCAGGTACACGAACTTGGTATAGCTTCAGAGCTCTCCGCGAAATATCATAAGCTCTTTGGTCGTGGAGCGTCGATTTGTATCAATTTGTCAGAAGATGGCGCTAGACGTTTGTAGTTTATATAATTATAAAATTGTTCATTGAAAATATTTTACGTTTTTTACTTTCGACTTCTGAAGTAAATCTAATCAAATACAACATAAATATGACTTTAACATTTTCAAATCTACGTGCTCAAAATAAACAGTAATCGTACAAAATTATTGTATAATCAAAAGTAGAAAAAGTGCTTGTTATGTTTAATAGAAAAATAAACTTTTCTGTCTTTCTTCTTTTGCCTTCCCCAATTTTCCTATTGTACGTATTCAGTTTTTCTTTGCTTCCATAATAGTACAAGTACGTTAAGCTTCATAAGCTTATAAAGCCACTTTACCTTATACAATAAGTTTTATTGTTTTTTCATTTTTCCGGGCTCCGAGCGAAACGAAGAAATTGCTTTAAAGCAATAGGAAAGCCTATTGTTTTGAGTTATTCTTGAGTTACCTTTTTCTGTTTATTACGTTGAAAAAGTTTCGGCGAGTTTTATAATATTAAATTATCTTCACTACATACAACATACAAATTAAAAAATACGATGTAATCGTAACATTGCCGATTAATCGCTCATTCCTCCCAATCCCGATGTAATCAACTGTATCTATAAGCAGTATGTGTAACTTTAACACCGTCTAAATAAATTTGTTGCCCTATTTGGAGTTGGTTACACATGTTGGATTAGCGGGCATTTCGACTGTTCCCGCAAATAACAGCCTGTTAGCCTCCCCAAAACCGTTAGTTGGAAAATCGTTATAAACGATTATTGCTTATTGATTATACAAAATGTAATTAGGAATAAACGACAAACTTTTTAAAATTGTTGAAGCATGTCCGCGCATGGCAGTGCGTGAGCGAATGTTCGTTCATCTCTCATTTTCAAACAGATACCAATGTCGATACGTTATGCTCCACGTAGTCTATTGGAAAAAGCAGATAAACTATGATAATTAATTTGTAACGTTCATGATTGTCCTCCGTTAACCGCATCTCATATTGTGAACACTCTACTCGCAGTCCACACGCTTTCCAAATGTTTGACAAAACTGTGGTAATCGACTAGGTGCTAAAGATTTAAATATTTGCTGAAAAATATTATCGTTTAGAAACCTCGTTCTTTACTTAAAATAAAAAAATATATACAATAGTAGCTTATTTTTTTATTTAAAAATAAGTTCTACTTATATAATCTCGTCTTAATTCGCGTGTGCCATCACTCCCTAATCTGTGCTGTTAAGAATTTCGCGCGCTTTCGAGTGAATTTTTTTTATTGTGAATATGGTCAAAGTTTTGACTTGTGTTCGGTTCGTGTAATTATGTATTTAAATAAGGGGCGGAATAGAAGTTTGTACGGGACGGTGAGATCCATGGCGCCTTCGCGAGCATCGCTCATGCCGTCGGGAATGACAGTTGAAGATTTGATGTTTACTCCTCCGTATTTCTATCACATACCGCCTCCACCACAACCTCTGAATACTTTTCCTGGAAGAAAAAAACGAAAACGGGTGAGTCATGTATATCCGATACGGTAACAATAGTGGTTATACAGCTGAATTACGCCCCCCGTGTACGATGTGATGATCTTTATCTAAGCACTTTGTACGTATAATGATGTTGGTTCTGATATTGGGATGAAGATAAAAACAGATGTGTCGAAACTCATAAACTTACAGTTATTTTTCGAATTAGCTTGAACAGGTTTCATTCTGTATTTCTCTATGAAAAGAGACATGAGATTGTACGAAATATAAAATGACGTAGAGAACACGAACACATCAAAAAGAAATTTTTTCGTGTTCATGTTCCTATAATTTGTAACTTATAAGCTAAATTTCATTTTTTATTTTTATTCAAAATTTACTCCACGCGCTGTTTATCAATACTGTCAAATTTATGTCACTTAAATTATTTAAGAAAAAAGCAGTATGCTGAAAGTGGTGTTAATACCATTTCAAATGATCAAGTGTAGACAGACTCTGCTACTAAAATTTCTGTAATTTTATTGTTTAACATCCGACATAATGCAGGAGTAGTTATAACTTATACCTATTTCTACCGCTGTATTAGACTGAAAAAATATTTGAATATAATCTGGTCTTATTCTAGGTGATGTAGAGGTACTCTGTGATATGATAGAAAATTTTAATGTATATGATGACTTTAATTTGTTATTACAATTAGTTAATCTGTTGAGTATCCAATAACCTGAAAAAATATAATTATTTTATTTGGACTAATTAATACAGATTATTGAGCTCATTCTTATAAATGGGTCTTGGCGAAAAGTTGTTAAACATGAGTATGACGATGAAGGTAACTTTTATTTATTCGATTTAATATTATTATAGGCATAAGTATTTTAAGTTTAGGATCGAAGTTGCAAAATTTTAAATTTGATGTTTTACAATCGCGTATTTTGAGGCGAGGATTCTTAATTTCCGCGACAATTTTGTCCAAAAAGGCAGCCAATAACACTTACGTAAGTATATCATAGCGCGTGCTGTTTTTGATACTCGGAATGGGAAAGATTAAATTTACCAACATTCGTTTCACTGCATCACACGCGTTGCAATCTTCCAACGTATTATCTATGTTCTCTATATACTATCTATATTACTATATATCTATATCTATGTTACTCACTTCTTACAAAGCCAGAAAAATAAATTGGAATAATTCCACCACATCCTCCGGTGTTTCCGTCCGATTATAGCGTGGACTTCAAGTCAAGAATCTATTGGATTGTTTTTAGGTAGCGCACTCTACCGTCAGACTGGATTATAGCCGTTGAGAGAAATAGAAATGTAGGTTGGATCATTTCACAACGCCACCGGATTAATACATCGTAAAACAGTGTTAAACTTTACGCATGACGAGCGAGTTTCGATCGATTTTTCACCTATAGAATGCAATTTTTCATATAATCATACTTGGAGAAAAGTAATTATGTAGTTATTTTAATTAATACTTGTTTATGATATTGTTTCTCCGTATAAAAAAATGATAGAACATTTTTATATTACTTTATTTCTACATTATATTTATGCCGAATTTTTAAATTGTATTTATTTAATTTACAGTAAATAGATACAATCTATGTAATGCTTTGCAAACTTTCTTACTAATACCAAAGGTTACCAACTACTAGTTAGACTGCTATAAGGCATTAAGATGTTCAAATACACAATAAACGGTAAAAAACTAAAAGTAATAAAACTGCGGCTTGGAAGTTCCAGTTGCTTTATGAAGTTCGGAAACATGGGAAAAATATCGTCTTCACTCACATCAAGCGATTACTATCATACTATCCTACTGCTGGGCACCGATGTCTTCTCAGAAAAAGAATTGGGCCAGAGCTATGAGGCAAATCTATAGGTCATTGTAGCATTATAGCACCAATACGAAATCAAAAAGTTAATCCGCCCGGTCACTTCCTGGAAAGAATTGAAAATATCCACACAACCGCGTCGGTTGTCCAAAATTGTGAAATATCTTTAGAACATCCTCTCGTTCAACAAAAACAAGAACATAACACACGGCTGTCTATGTTGAGGTTGATAGACTCTAAGAAGTTCGTGGTGAACTCTCTCGGGAGCTCACAATTCCTTACGATGTTTTACAGTGTTCATTTAGAGGGTATGCGTTAATTTCACTGGAATCTTATCACAATTTTATTTATTCTGGAGCCACATGGGACATACAATTAAAAAAAATTCAAAAGTCTGGGCTTGCTGTCACAAAAAGATTATTAATTTATAAGTAAACTATCTTTCTTCTCTTCATGAACATTTATGTAATGGAGTATAAATAGGTAGACTAATTTCCTATAACAAAAATACGACATAAAACATTCAGGTAAAGAAGGTTTTACCTGTATCCGCATTGAAGTTTCAAATTTCTTATCACAATTATTAGTTACATAGAATTCCTACTGACCATATGGGCTCCATTATATCTGTAACTCTGCCTCGTATACTCCAATAGCATAACAAAATTATATATAAAATCAAATATACATTGAATTAACGTCATAAAATACATTCGAATCTAAAGTAAATTCTTAGCACAACACGTCAATCACTCCTCAACATATTAAAAATTTGATCAGGTTTCGGACTTGACTGCGTCCCTCCATCGTTTCTATTGTCCCTTGCTTTGCTCTGGACATTTTCTGAGCTTTTATCTCGAAACGTGAGAGATGGTAGTGTAAAGATCCCGTAGGAATAGCCAATCGCCGATGCCATCGATACCACGATGAAGAGCAGTCTCAATTCTACTTTCTTGTCCATTTCAGCTACCTTCCGTTGTCAAATCCATAACAGAGGTTCCTCGATTTTGAATATTCTTGATTACAAAATCAAGGTAATAATTGAATCTAACATATTTTATTTTAAATTTGTCTTATCCCACTCGTCTTTCACATTTGACATTTGATGTAGATAACCAAAATTATTTTTTTGCAGAATAAACAGAGATTTTGCTTCTAAACGGTCATTAAATCTGTTTATGTTTGCTTAAAGTAATAATGATAGGCGGCAACTACAGTGATTGAAACAATTAAAACCTTTCCAATTTGCGCCATGGAAACAAGTGTGTCAATTGTATAGTAAAGTAGTTTTACAAATTAACTAAGCCATGACCAACGAAAATCAAAACAGACTAAAATTTTCGTTTTAATTTAATTCGTCTATTAATGTAGGCAGTTTTTTGTAATAGATTTAATTTCCCCGATTTTTAATATGACTTTCCGACTAATTATTCACTAAATGAATCATTAGAATACTGAATATTATTATTATTATTATACTAATATATTTTCAGCTGAATAAGTTCACGTTTTCGTATTAGTTAAAATTTAATCAAAGTTGTGAAAATTTTAATTAAAAAGGTGCACGTAAACTATTTGCAAAATTATGTGGGTCTAACATCCAAAATAGAAGTTACTAGGTAAATCTTTGCGTCGTTACTAAATCCGGGATAATAAAACTAAATTTACGGTGTTACTTTAAATTTATGGCATCAATTACATTTCACTAATCCCGATATACTTAATATGATTCTTTATTTCTTTTTATTATCAGGTGCACACGGCTCGGGAACATCGACACTACATTTCTTGATACAGTCATCAGGGGCGATAGTCTTCTTAATTACTGGTGAATATTTATCTGGACTGAAATAGCCAAAAGAGTATACAAACGCCATAGCCAATCCCCAGACAATAGCATTCAGCTTAAGCATATCACGGGCATTTCTCTGGTCGTTAATGTGACCTTTTATTGCCGTGAGACTGTCATGAATCCACTTTTGTATGTGTTTTCTCCCACTGAAATGCCACAAGCGTGTCGGTTTTATGCCTTTGTCCATTTTCATCTTCAAATTTGCTCTCTATGTTAAGCTTTAACATATTACTCGGTATTTCATTAGGGCCATTTCCAATTTCATGAACTTGATCAAGCTGAAACCAACATTAAAATTTAATAATAACTTTTTTTAATTAAAAAAAAAATTCTTATCACCTTTTGTGTTAATTCTATATAATTTCCATTATCATACAGATCATCTTAATATGACATTCAAGGTACATTTAACCTGCAGATCTTGCTATCAAAAATCTTAAACATTTCAACTTCTAAGATATCATACCATCACGGTACGGCGGCTTCTCGATAACCGTTGCCACGCATTAGAAGACTGCTGATGTCGCGATTATCAAGATTGGTTCATGTCTGTTCATGTCATTTTTGTGGGGTTACTGTGATTGCGTAGGGAAATATAGAATTATTGGATTGAATATTTCATATTCATTGTTGCTGCGTTTGGGGTTTGATAGCTCTGTTGACATATCACTGACAATTTATTTGCTTTAAAAATATTTAATTTTTTATATTAAAATCTTCTTTCTCCTGCCCTCTACCCCACATTACGTGGGGTTGGCACAACATGTTTTCTTCTTCCATTCTTCTCTGTCAGACGTCAACTCCACATTCACACCTTTCTTATTCATATCCTCTTTCACACAGTCGATCCATCTTTTCTTCGGTCTGCCTCTACTCACATATCCATCCACATGCAAATTTTTATATTAAAATCATTATATTTTTTTTTTATCTACAACCTTTTGAGGTATTTTTTCGGTTTCGACTTATTTTAGGATTTATCTGTCAGGTCGATCAAAAAGCAAGGATTATAAAGCCAATATAATTATGATATTTAGCTAAATTGTAAATGTGGCATTCTAAATGTGTAAAATAAAAGTGCTAGTGATCGAGTTTAGCATAATAGATTGCCACAAGGATACCAGGTAATATTATAAAAGAAGTATAAAATTATAAAAATAGTACCATATATATATATATGCTTATATTTTGATTCTAACTACAAGTTATTCGGTTCAATAATTATGTAAGGGTTTTCGCTGTTTTCTTATGATTTAAAGAAAATGAATGATCTGAATGTACAGGATATGTAAAATTTTTAGATTAACGTTATATTTCATTGATTTCATCCTTTATCCCTCGCCAATGTTTGTTGCCAGTCGAATGACCACTGCCTAACTAGGTGTGGTTTGCACATTACATTTATAAAAGTAGTATCCTACAAAAAATGCCAGTTACATAGCAACGCAACCCAGGTAGGATCCTATGTTGCATCTGTGTGCGTCTCATCCTCCGAGTGCATGTAGTTGTGTGTATCTACTAGGACCATGTGCTCGTGTAAGTTCGTCCCTGCGCAGGATTGCCCTGAGCAGAGGTTAAATCTTGCGGCCTTCACCAGGGATGTATTGGAACTGTTACGATTTATTGATTTACTAAATTATTTCGTTCGATTCGCTAGCCGCATCGATAACATTTTTTTCATAAATATGTTGTACTTTTTAACATTATAATTTACTTTTCTACAATTTTTATATTATATGACACATACATCATCAGATGCTGACCTCACGTGTTAACAAAATTCGACAAGGTAATTAGATGAAACAACAGAAGTAAAAATGTTGATGTTTTGGTATAGTGAATGACCGGCGCGTAGTGTCGATCGTGTTTTTCAACTATAACTTAACTTTCAAGCTCCGAGCCTCCGAGTCCGTATCGTGCTTTCTTGTAGTGGGAGAGCAAAACCTGTAGATACTGTTCGCCCACTTCGGGACGGAGTACCTGCTCAGAATGTTGTCCCTTTCACTCGCGGCGCGGTTATGCCTCGGCGAGAATCTCCATTTCATCGCACCACTCTGGTATGCAAAGATTGATAGCTTATATGACCATTTGGTTTTGAAAGTGCCCAGAAATCACGCACGGTTAACTTTTCGCCGCCTGGCGTCCTCAGGATCGGCCAGACGTTGTTCTCTACAAAACGCGGAACACACAATCTCTTTCGCTCGTACGAGAATCTTTTGTGGTTCATATCATTATGATATTACCGAGGTTTATCGGTTTGAGGTGCGGTGGTTTGACTAGTTTTAAGTAAGTCAGTGAAGCTTTATCCCGGTGGTCAAGCGCCAGTGCTGTGGTTGTGAGTTTTTATTTGTATCTAGTTGTTTTGTTGGCATTTGAAGTTTGCGCCGGTGACATAAGACTTTTGGAAGTTCCGGACTGGACTGTTCGGTGGTGGTGATAATCTATGACGTTGTGAGTGGATGATGATCTGGCAGAATGGATCCAATGGGCTCGGACAACGGATTAGTGGTGAATAATTTGAACCACGTCCGGAGTGACTCTCAGGTAAGCGGTCGCTTCGTAGGTATCGGAGAAAACACGTTTGCTGCATGCCTCACTATGAATAAGTGCATTGACTTCCCAATTATTTGGACTATTTTACGCCAATATTAGGAGACTTGAATTTCGATTTTTATAACCTTCATCAGTTGTTAGCTTTTTAGGTCTTGTGAAGCTATTTGTTTATTGACATACGAAGTATTTTATTGTCAATTGCAATGAAATAGTAGGCTCGTAGGTAGTGCACCTAGTGGGTGCTATGAACTCATATTACGAATGAAATATGCACAAATGCAGTATGCTGAAGTATCGCGTTTTTTCTGGATATAGCTAGAAGAATATCATGGCAGTCCGATAGTTACTACTATAATTATGGTTATTTTCTAGTAAACAATTGTTCACTGTCGTAAATTCTGCGCTTACCTTACCTTTTCTTTGTTTGCTTAAAATTATTGATAAGCTTACACGTAATATTTGGATATTTGGATATTGTTGATTTTTTGTCGAATTCTCTATATTAGTGTTCTCGCTTATTGCTCGCAATTTGTACAAATCATTATTTAACGTTCCGTTTCCAATTTTTTTTACTGATAACACTAAGGCTGGGCAATAGTTAGCGAATAAAAAATATTTAAGAAATACAGTTGAGAAACTATGTAGATTTTCGTTAGTAGAAACAAAATTTACCTACTAGGGTACTATCGGTAATTAGGTCTATGCCGAAGTCACCCTAATACTAAATACAATCAAAATATAGTTCAGTTTTACACGAATGAATAAATATGAAATACGGTCAAAATAATGAAGTTGAGCATTAAACTAATCAAATTATATGACTATGTGTTTCAAGAATTACATATGGCTGTTTTATAAAACTGATAATACCTATGCTTTTAGACAAGTTTCACACGTTAAACAATAGTGTTAACTGTAGCTAAAAATAAGAAGGTTACCCACTAACTTACTAAGAAGACACTAACTTCATTAAAAAGGCCAATTACTCAGGTGTTAAACCGCGCGTGACCATCGCTTCACTTGGTTTAATGCGTGTTTCCTCAATATTATCTTATAGCAATTAATTTTGGGACAGTGTATTGTTAACTAAAATATTTATATAATTATTCCATGTATAATAACTACCCAAACCGGCAGTCGTCCAATCCGAACGATCGCGTTTGTTGACCAGCTATTAACAGGTTCAGCAAATTTATTAAACAGTGTATGTAGATTAACTAGGTACTAAAAATATTAGTTAGCGTTTTGAATCTGCCGTTAGTACACGTTGTTAATTCAGTAGAGTGCACAAAAAAGAGAAGAAATGGGCTTGTACTCAAGGATGGATGAATCGTGTAACACCACACCTAAGTATCTAAATACATGAGTGTCAAATCAATTTCCCTATATCAATTTTACATCTTATCAATTTTTTATAAAGCGGAAACGATGTAAAGCATCTCACACTAGGAAATTTCATGTTTACAAAACATTTTTAGTATATTTTTTATGTATGATCATAACCTATTGTGTTATCGAATATAAGTACAATGTGATTGAATGCGCAATATTAAAATCCCAAAACTAAGTTACCAGTACAGCTTGCAGAAGCAGGTTTAGAATCAAATGTCTGTTTACATAGTCCCGAAAACACGATTACCGTTAGGGTAGAAAGTTTCGAAGTGCTGACTACGCTTCGACAACAGATCGCCCTTCAACCGAGTAAACTGATGACCTGTAGAAGATAGAGGGTATTTGATAGATTACGTGGTCTGAAGTCTCAGAGCAGTGTATATTTTAAAAGTTGTAATGTCCAGCATTGAACCTTTAGAGGCCAATGACTGGTCATCCTTAAGTATTGATATCAAATTACAATGTTTTTTCATAGTATACATATGTTGCCTTATTCTTTTTTTGATAGATAAATACAAAATATCTGCTCACCTCAAAACTACTTACGGAACAGTGTAATTCTTCTTTCTGATTTCTACTTCAAAAGAAGAGCCAAAATCACCTGTCAGGGCAATAAAAATATCGCACACAAAGCTGTAACATCACAATAAGGAGCCGTAAAATCGAATGGATCGCCGAAATGAAAGAAGCTCATTTTTTGCTTTAGAACGCCCGAAATCGAAGAAGGCACATGTCAGGTGACGTCACTGTTCCCGCCAAAACCTGTTCCCGCCAATTCGCAGCTGTCGACGGCAAGGCGGTTGGGTTGCCAATAATTTATCTTTTTTTACTTTATTTTTCTTGGCCTCGGGCTTTAAGCGTTCAGCCTCCGAGATACACCGTTAACTTCTTTAATTATGGTCTGTTGCCTATCTCAGATGTGTGGATACGGTAAAACGTTAACTTCATTTTCTTGTTTAATATATTAAACTAAGTTCTACAAAAGACTAAGTGTATGTATAATGAAACTATTAAACATTGTGCTTATACATGGTCCAGTAGAAAGAATGAATCATTGCTGTCACTGCTATTGAATAATCATCTATGTTCACTGCACAAAGTTCCCACGGACGAACTTCCGTTTTAGTGGCCATTAATTTGAATTACAGCCTTAATAAATATCAGTACAAAGTTAGTAAACAAAGTTGTTTTATTAAAAAGTACACAAATAGGTATAATTTAATAATTATAGTCTGGTAGAATAACAGAAACAATGTATCTCATTCATTTTTCCAATATAGTACCAAAGTTGATACCATGTATCTATTGAAAACTTTAAGCGGCGTTTTAAAGCACGGTTCATAGTTAAAAGATGTCATGTTATAGTTTAACGCTGTCCAACTTGAAGTCCGCGGGCCACGACATGACCCGTCAACGCATTTGAATTTTCCCGCCAAAAGTAATCCGCTAACCACATTTCTGATTTAATTTTACTTTCTACCTCAGATTTATTGATAAACATTGCAAAATTAGTAGTTCAAAAACCCCTACAAAGGTTTCGCTAGGTAACATTTTTATCATCAATTGAATCAAGTTGTAGGTGGATTATTGCTTATATAGCTCAAAATATATATTTTTTATTTTATACTAAGCGAAATTGGAGGCAAAATATGTGCCCATTACCAATATTGGTTGGACAGACTTAGTATAGATCAATATATTGATGACAAGAACGTCTGGAAATAACAGTGCCTCAACCGATTCCGCTGGTTAAAACTTTGTAATTGTTAAATGTTAGTTTAAAAAATATGCTGAGGAGTTACATTCGCCATACTTCTCCACATTGCTAAAGCACCTTTTCGAAACGATAGTAAAAGCTTAAAATTACGCGCATAAGTGTATTTACAAAATATCTAAATGAAAACCTAAATCATTTTGAACCTAAATATTATTATATGTATATCGTAGTTTGTTACTTCTTCGTTTTTTTATTGTATTGAATTGTAATTATTCAAATGTTATTGACATGGAAACAGCAAATATGGTGTTTACACAGTATAACTATGCTTTGAAAACCATAAAACCTATGTAAATCGGTAATCGACCTAGAACATAACAATTGTTCTGTATATAAACAAACGAGTACAAATGTTTTGTTATCGTGGGGATTGACATTTAATGCCTCATTCGTAAGCTTCGCTTCGGTCGCTGTCCATCGGTGAAACTTAAGAAAATAAGTCGAGTGCTACTCGATGCAATAGTTATATGCTGTGAAGATGACTCTTCAGAGATATTCTGATGTCAAGGGTATTTCCGCGCAGCTCTCAATAGGTCAATTACCTCCTGGTGGTGGCCCGCTTTTTAGCGGATTTGCTCCAAATGATTGTTGGAGGCCTTACCCAAATGCTAAAGAAAGTTTGCGAATCAATTTATTAGTAATGATTATGTGCGTCTGTTTCCTTTAACACTTGGAACCCTAAAGAAAGGATGAGAGTAGGTTAGCGTTTGTATAATTACTGAGAAACATGCTTAACGCCAGAGAGTCCAAAATTATGCCGAAATGCTTAATATACAAGCAGTTATATCAATTACCATTCCTGATTGAAATTTATAATTTTCAATGGATTGATGGTGTTGCTAGTAAGCAGAATATCTTCTTTTTTTGCGCCCAGACAATTGGAGAAGGGCTTCCCTCCGGATATAACCGGGAGGGGGGGTGGTGAATGCTTATATTTATACCAGCGCAGCCGGCTGCGCTGGTTATATGGGATTCCCGAAAACCTAGGAGCCTACCCACTAAACACCACCCGGTCATATGGCCTCTAAACCTTCATCGGAGGCGACCCCCCTTAGGGAAGAGGAGCGCTACAGAATATCTGCACTTGTTGTCCCACTAGGTCATTTTGCATACATACATTATTACATATAGTATATCCATAATCTCAACTTTGAACAGCTATAAGCTTAGCTCATCCATCATTGAATCCAAACCACCTGTGTGGTGGTTCTTCACATGTCTGCTACAACCGGCTTAAAATTAAGCGTAAAATTTTTGTAGCGCGTTCGATTTCATAGAGCCATAAGGTAGTTCACAGCATGCTAATCGGTCGGCAACGATTGATCAGAGTTCTGGGATGTATAATGGTCGGTGGTGAGCAACTACCATCAGTTTGTCCGTCAGCTCCTTTGCCGCCTGGTACCACAAACAATTGATCCTATACTATCTATCCGACCTGTTCTGCAGTCCTCATTCGTTTGACACAAATATCTATAATTATCAATATTACTCACTTGCAATTCTGGCAAATGCATAATGCAAATGTGCGACAACAGCTGTTAACTCCCGAAATATAAGGTGTTGGACAAACACTGAATATAAATTAGGACGTCGGTAAGCTACTTACGTTTCCTGAGTTACAGGAATAACTCACGTGGACACATGTAACTGGACTACGTAATATAGACCAGTGTGATATGTGTACAATCATTGCCCAAATAAAATTATATAATGAGAATATCCTATTTAATAATGCTACAGACTTTTATGATAGCAAGTTTAGTTTTAGCGTTCCAGTAGCACCTCGTCAAAGCCTACTACTTAGAACTTAACATTTTAAGTCTTTTTACACTTGATTCTGCAACCGCTAGCCATTGAGTACTGCTCGGTTTCTAAACTAATACCAACTTCTATAAAGCAAACGTTCTCTGGATATTAAATATTTTTCCACCATTACAATTTTTGTAACACATTTATTGTTAATAATAATATATAGTAAAACCAGTCACTTATTTAATTTATGGCCGTCTGAAAGCCTATAACGTGATTAAAATGGAATTCATATAAGTAGCTTCCTATCCTGGGATATGAATAAGATTTCGTAGAACAGGACGAAAAATTTTGCATCAGAACCACGTTTCCGGCTAAAGAGTAGTATCCGTTTTTAACTGGCTCACAAAGATTTTTCGGTTGATTCTAGGAGGAAGGTACATAGTCAGGATCTCTACCACCATGCACGACCATAGTCGGGTCTAAGATGGGTAGTATGGGTGTTGGAGCTCAACGACCTCCAACAGGAAAATCAGGTCTCGTTAAAGACGTTGGCTGGGGAACAAGGGAAGTTGGATTGGACCAAAGTTAGATGAAGCGTTGAGAAGACTCGTTTTATAAAACAAAAATAGATTAACTATTGCTACTTCTGCCAACAAATCGTTTGGCAGATTTGGTAAATATTATAATCATACTTTTTTGTTGAAATAAATAAATAAAAAGATGTTGCCTGATTCTATGCAAGATCGGGTTACTCGTTCTATAGACTATTAATCCCTTTACGCTGATCAGGTTATTTTTCATTAATACGACAGTAGTAAATGATCCAATCAAAGTGTGGAAAGTTTGTCGATTTTACGTAATATGATTTCCTTGGAAAAATTGAAATATAACTTTTACTTTCTTCCGAACCGGTCTCAGTCGCACCTGGTCGATTTGAATATAAAATCTTTAGGTTGCAGCGTCTCTTGTCGTTTGGAATAATTAATATATAAAGTTATGTCTTTATCTTTTAAAAACCTTACCAGTTCGTTTGTACTTCCATTCATAAAATATTAAAAGTTGTACTTTGATTACATATCCAAAATGTCTAGAAAGCCTAACTATTAGAAAAAAAAACAGTTTAAAATTCCATCAACTATAAGTATTTTGATCATAAGTATATCTAAGCATAAGTAATACGTAGTACATACATATGTTTTGTTTTGTTCAAGGCTCAATTCATTTTTAACAAATGATCAATGATCAAACTTTAAAAAGACCACGTATCGACGCCTCAGTTTTATAATAATGAAAGAATATTCTTCATGCTTTTATTATTCGCTAGCAACTGGACTCACACCAGCGTCACAGGCTTGTGAGACCGAATTTCAAGTTACTAGGCTATCATGTCTTTATTGACAAACCATAAAATAAACCCAACACAGGCATAATTTGATATAATGCATAACAGTTACCTGTAGGTACATTGAACGATAATAATATTTCATGTGTATTGGTTCTTGTAGGCGTAGCCAAACATGGGTGCGTACAATACTACGATGTCATCATATCGTTCAACCAGAACCGCTTAACCATATTTTGGTATACATCTGTACAAAATATTATAGAATTGGATATTACCCATATTTTTTTAAACTAATATAAATTACAAATTCAGGGTAAGCTATTTTACTCCAAATAACTTGTTTCTCAGGTTTTGATTTTGCTGCAGTTTTGTTTATAATATAGCTTATTGCAACAAGAAATAAATATGTACACCTTTTTTTAATTAAACAATACGAACTAGAAACTATGAAACCAGATTTTAATAAGTAATTACAAGTAAATATTACTTAAAAAATAGCTTTAATTTTTGCAAGTATTGAAAATTGACATTTTAAATCATACGAAACTTTTTTTAAAATACCGTAGTAACTAGATGAATATCAAAAGTATGTATATGGTCATAAAAACTTTAAAGTAAAACATCAAAGTAAATTTCCAAAAATTTGTCTTCATAATAACATACGCGCATGCGCAATGCAAGCATTAGTGACCTTAAAAATTTTGTAAAATAAAAATTGCTGAGACAAAAAAAATCGATACAATAAATGGTTTTTTCTATAGAACAAACGGTATTTATTAAGATAAAAAGCCAGTAGTAGCGAAAATAGTATAATCCGCACATGGGAGGCAAATAAATGTTTTCTTAAATAAACAAAACCCAATCAAACAATAATTATGACCGACAATCAAAAAATACGTTTGTTGTTAAACAATCGATGTACGGAAATAAAAATTCAAAAATTGAAAATAAAAAAATTCGAGGGCTAGGTTCCGTGAGCCGAAATCTTTCTACTTCTCTTTAGTTTAATTATTTTACTAAAATAATTTTAGCTCAAAGTTATAATAAACTCCGTTCGTTATATTATTCCTATCCTACAGCCCGTTCGCTGTTCGTTTATTAGTCACAGTGTAGACAACATAACGCGAGCAAATCCACTAAAACCGGTCCAATGACGGTTTTTATATTTAAAGAACACAACTTCACGCTGAATGTGTAATGTTGGTATGCTTGCTCTTTACGAACATCGAGTCGTGTCAAATTAAAAACTACTCTGTGGTTTGAAACAAGAATGAAAAGTCATAGCAATGAACTTCAGTAAAGTGAAGTTGGCGAAACGTCCATTTTGTTTGACATGTCGGCTCTAAGGGCTATGTCTTTATACTGTAATAGAAGCACGTGAATTGTTCAATATATTTACGGTGTTTTGATATTGCTTTTGAAAGTCATGGCTATGTTAGCGGAACCACGTCGTAAACAAAAAGTGATTAACCTACGTGCTAAAAACAATGCCTGGAGTAATGACAATACCAAATTTGGTCAACGAATGTTGGAAAAAATGGGATGGACATCAGGAAAGGGGTTAGGTGCCAATGAAAATGGAATTACTGAGCACGTTGTCGCCAGGTACAAAAATGATGAAAAAGGTTTAGGATTTGAGGATAAAAACGACCAGTGGACAAAACATGAAGACGACTTTAACACGCTACTGGCCAATTTATCAAACGGTACGTCATATATATATCATAGGGTACTTTATGTGATATCAATTCGTCGAGTTAAATTTTTTTTGTAAATCAGTTGTTTTTTTAATTGATTCCTTCAATTTAGCTTGCTAAATAAAATTTTGTGATAATGTATTAAAGTAATTGTTTGCAAATAAAATTGTAGCTCTGTTTTTATTGACTTATAAGTAATGTTCTATTATAAGTAATCAATATATATTGATATCTTACTTACTAGACTACTACTATGATTACTTATATACTTAAAGCTATCTCGTAAGTTATTATTTTGTTTTCATAAATTAATTCATTCTTGTACAATGGCTGTGGATGTTATTTTGGTAAATATAAGATATAAACAACACAGCATTTTAATTTAATATAAATTATTTACCTTTATTATTATTAAATAGCTTGCATAATATGTTACTAGCAAACATGTCTTGCAAGCTTATGTTACCATGTCATTTTTTTTTACAGCAAGTGATAATACTGAAAATCTTCACAGTGGAATTTCATTAGTAGATAAATCTAAGAAGAGCAAAGCTAGAATACATTATCATAAATTTACATGTGGAAAGGACATCTCCCGATACAGTGAAAAGGATTTGGCCAATATATTTGGTAAGAAGAGTCTAAAAAATACAGAAGAAGCTGCAGAGCCTCTAAAAGAAGATGTTAAAACAACACAACAAATATTTACTGAAAAAGGGAGTATGGAAGACTATTTTAAAAATAAGGTAGCAGTATTTAAGTCAAAAAGTATAAGTAAAGTTCCAAGTGTCAATGAAAATAATCAAGAGTATTATGAACCTGGTTATGGTCTTTGTGGATTTTCACAAGAAAATGAAATTACAGAATTTTGTAGTGCAATAGAGTATAATCAAGAAAATAAGAGTAATAATGAAAAGCCCAGTGTTAACTATGCCACATATGATTTAGAAAATTTAAAAAAGAAAAAAAAGAAATCTAAAATGTCTAAGTCTAATTATGATATCTGTAAAAATGTCAATCAAAATTCAGATAATATAAGTCATGAGCAACACCAAATATATCAAAATGAAGTTTGTGTTGAAGGAAAAATTAAGAAAAAAAAGGAAAATGAAATCCTTTACATGGATAGTAAGGAAGAGGTGTGTCAGACTCAGAAATCTGGAAAAAATAAAAAAAAGAAGTCAAAACATAACCATAATCTTAATGACAATAATGGAGAGGAACAATCACATGATAAATTAAATGGTCATGAAATCTCCATACTGAGTACTAGTACAGATCAAATTTTGAAGCACAAGAAAAAATCAGAGAAAGATAAAAATAATTCTTTTTCCACAAATACACAAATCACCAATGTAAGTCATGGTGAACTGAATCGAGCCCAAATAAACTATAATATGAAAAGGAAACATTCCAAAAATGAAAAGCTTTTGGAAGAAAACTTTATTCTTCATGATACTAATAAAAAGAAATCTAAAAGAAAAAATGATCATGAAGCTGAAAATGTTACACATGATACAGATTTGTTACATTTACCCAAGAAAAAGAAGAAAAAAAAAGAAAATAAATGTACATAAAAATAAAGATATAAGTTTTTATTCACATTATTACTTATACCTTTTACTCAACATAAGTATTTTTTGTAGTATACATTAATTGTATAAGATTTACATATATTTATTATATTTTGTATATAAATTGTGTATTTTACAGGTTAAATTATTTGTAAGTGTAGCTTACACTTGATGTCAAATAAAATCTTAAAAATATTACATATATTTAAAAACAGCACTGTGATATTGGATATTCAATGACATACATAGCTATCGTATGATATGAAATTGTTCGCTAGTATTTGAATAGTTATACAAATTATCAACCATGCGTCATGCGCGAAAGTAGTGCCCGCCCCAGACATCACGCTTAAACCGCCATTGTCCGTCCTCTGCACAGAGTAGAACTGACATAAATTATAACACCGCTTCGCCGAGTTGAAATGCGTATTGGCGGCCATGTTGTTTTGTAAGCGATCTTGTACAATGTTGAATCACTAGATTTCTACATTTATAGAAACTTAAGTTCACATTAAATTTCGTTTCAAATTTTGCGTATGGCAGTAAAGTGAATGAAATCTATTATACAACAATTGTGAAATGTTGCAACACTGTTACATGCTGTCGTAGTTATTTAACCTCAACAAAATAAGTGTGTTACGTTTACGTTATTGTTAGCATAATACAAGTGACTTGAGTTTTATAAAGTGAATTGAACTATTATATGTAGACTGAAGTGATCTTAAGTTATTCGAATAGTCACTTTAGTGACCAAAATTTCTGTTATGGTCGTACAAGACGAGGATGATACTCCCATGGAAGCGCACTTCTCAAAGCAGAGTAAAAAATATGTTGTCGTTAAGAATCACGTTCGTGAGTTATTATCGGAAGACGAGGGTTCCCTAGTGGTTAAAGATAGTAAACCAGTAGATAAGTCAAATAGTGTAAAAAGAAAAGTCCTGAAGAGGAAGAAAGACTTACAAAAACAGTTACCCAGTGTTTCTGAAACGGGCATTAGTAAAAGTGACTTGGAAGAATTAAAAACTGTTTATTCAAAGTGCAAAGCGGTGATACAGAAGATAGAGTCGAAATATGGCCATTTATTAAATTTAAAAGATAATGAAGTTATTGAAAGTTATAAAAATACGAACAGTGAAGAGCGCAGTTGTGATTATTGTACTGGTTCACAAAAAAAGAAGTTTATGTTTGATGAAAACGGACAACAGATAGAGAAAGAATCTCATTCGGACAATCACATTTGCATAAAAAGAATAAAAAAGAACCATAGCGACTCACAATCACACACATCATCTATACAAATAGAGTATGACAACATTCAAAATTTACCAAACAACTTGCAAGAGCTTGAAAATATATTAAAGGACATCAATATAAACAAGAGTTATAGACGAATGGTGATTGATAAAATTTACTTGTTAAGACAAGAATATTTAAATGAAATAAGATATGAAAAACAGGATATTATGAAAAGATTAAGAGAAAATCCAGATGAGGTACTGGATTTTAAGGGAACAAACCTATCTTCACTGCACGGCTATCCAATAAAGCCAGTAAAAGAAAAAAAAAATTTGCTAAAAATATAAATTGTCTGAAAGACTGTTCCCGAGTTGAATGATTATTTTTTATTTAAAAGAAGGCTTTTCTTTTTCAGGTTTGCTCATCTTCATTCATTATTATTAGTGTATTTTACATTAGTAACAGAAGATTTACAATGGTTAACAATATCTTGCCATTTACTTGTTAAAATAATTGATTGTTAACTCTTAAACGGTTTTATTAATACAGAGTACAAGTACATTTTTAAATGTGATTTTATTTCTATCACAATTGTTAAATATTTCATCATTACTCAGTGACATAAGTGTACATACATTTTAATTAAATTGAAAACTGGAATTTTAAATTTTGATTTGAAAATAATTTTACCAACACCTTACAAAATAAGGAAGCTTATTATAGCTGGTAATTGAAATATTCAGTTTGACAATTTGTTGTTATTTTGTCCAGATCAAAATGAAGAAAAATGTTATTAATCATAACTGTAAAATGTTTTTGATGTAATTGTGTTTAACAGTAACTTACTTGATATTATGAAATAAATAAGTAAATACTAATTTTTCTGTATTATTTCATATAAATATAGAGATATTATATTTAGAAAGAACACATCTAAGACTGCTAATGAAGTCAATAAAACCTTAAATAGATTAACAACAGGAAACAAAGTGTATGTAAATAAGTAACTCATAATTATTTACTAAACAATCGGCCAAAAATCATACTAAAAGCATAAAGAGCATTATCTTTAGATCACAATTGAATATATTTATTTCTATAGTGTTGGAGTGTGTTGGAGTAAGTGTTGGAGTAAGCAATGTTAATTGATAAAGTGCTTTGGTTGTCAGGAAAAGCACAAATAAAACTTTTTTTTTAATGTAACTAAATATACCAGCAGATGAGCCACCTGATATTGAATGATCACCATCACTCATGGACCTGAGTAACATCAAAGCCATAACCAAATTGTTGCCAATGGAAAAATAAGTGTGGGAGCCTCATTATTACTGGCTCTCCAGCATTACGACCGAAACACGTATGAAACATTTTACAGTTGATTTTATAAGCAAGGTGGTAGGTAGCCAGTTGGGCAAAATCCTACTGTACCATTGGGATTAAACTGGGTGGTACAGACCCCAGAGACCTGCAACAGAAGTGACTGTTTGCCATAGCCTCGTCTGTTTTTTAGCAGGGTGTACCATGACAGAGGCGGTTGACTTGGACTCAAACACAGATGGAGCCCTTACACACTCAATTCCTTAAAAATGAATAGGCAGCTTATTTGATTGTATTTGTGATTTATCATTTCCTATTAATCTTTGAAAACAATCCTTACCCATTCATGAAATATTACTTTTCAAAATTCCAAACTGGCTTATATTATTTTGAAAGAGGATGCTCTAGTTCTTGCTTGAGATGAGTATTAATAACATGGACACATTATTCATGTAAACAGGATTATAACTAATGATTTAAATGGGGATTGTTGCACAATGGCAGATGGGTAGATTAATTCCATAGCTTGCTCCTCCAACATTTGATAGTGAGTTCATGGGCTTTTGAAACAAATACCTAGATATTCAATATTCGTGTCGACACCCAGCAACCTGAGCACTGGCATCGTAATTCGGAATATCAGCATGTTCCATCGAAATATGTACCTTTTTACATGGAAATAGGGACCAACTGACCATGCCTACGTAAATGGTATCTCTAGTACCGCAAAGGATAGAATGTCCATTGTCTGTTAACTGACACACAATAACATCTGCATGCGTGAAATAATTTTGCGTTCTAACTTACACCCTATTGCGTTCCTGTAAAAGCACATTGTCCTTGTAAATTATAATTGGGTATAGTTTTTGTAGCCTTTGTAGGTGTATTGAATTGCAAGCTGAATAATGATGTGACCACATACCTATGGAGCGGTATTCTATGTACCTGATTTGTCAGGTTATGGTATTCGATTTAGAGCGATGTACATGTTAAGGTTCTACGGCAGGTGTTCCGCGAACTGTGTGTTCCGTGCACTAAATACATGTTCCATCCCAGTTAGTCCTGTGATGTAGCAGTAGAAACATTACATACTACAGATTTTACCTTCTTCAAGACTGTAGCTTGACTGACAGTAGGTAACCATGTCTGCGAGCCGAAATGTCTCGGATTCGATCTTGGCCGGGGTAGATGATGATGTGAAATACTTTTAATATGACTATCGTACTCAAATTTAACAGTGTTTTTAAATCATTTCATTATCGTCTAATTTAAACACATCTATGTTAATTTGAATATCTAGATGCGGGTATGTCATTACCTACTACTAATCAGCCCGATATTTATGGATAGATATGTTTCCGATTAGGCCAAGCGATGGCAATAGGTTTCGTGAAACTATAGGTCTGTAGCACACCTACCAATGAATGGTAAATTTGGAATAGATAAAGCCTCCAAGTTGATACAGGAGGTAGTAGTTGGCTGATGATATATTTTTATATATTTCTTAATGTCTCAACCTAAGTTTTATCAATAATACTTCTGTTGTTATGGTGGCAGCCTGTATTCGCTGAAACGTTATGGAATGTTTGAGGCCATGTTTACAATCCGCTAACTTCTAGGTAAACAGAACGGTCATTTGAGTTTTGTACTCGATAAGTCAATAACCGACCAGTTTAAAAAACCACAGGCTCTATTGAGAAATTAATACGATATGAGACTGTTTGAACTTAGTGTTGTAAAATGCTTAGAGCCTTCGTTCGAGGTTCTATAATGTCATACAGCGCGAGTCGGCGTCATCGCTGGACGCCACGATACAGCCTTCGGAATTGAATTTAAATATTTTTAATTTCGCTCTCGCGTTATTATAAGTATTTTGCCTAATTGTATGAACTAATATTAATTTATATAATATATGAGTATTTGCAAGAGAATATATTTTTTTGTGTCTTTAGTGTTGTGAATTCTGCGATTTTTCAAAAATGAGCAGCTAGTGTTGTGAAGTGTTTAATCGTTATAGTTAAAAAAATTGTGGCAAATGAGCAGCGACTTCTATGCGATGAAACTGGATAATTTTGGATTCGAAAAACTGCGGGTCTGTGGATTTTTTATAATTTTTCAATGCCTTCGGAAACAAAAAAAAAGTTAAAACTTATTTTTAGTATAATATGATAGTGACAGAGGTAAGTCACATCTGTAGTTCAAGATCCCAAAGCACTTTTAATAGGTATTTTATCATTATTATTATATAAAAAGGCAAGGGATTATTTCTCGCATTACGATCCTAAATACATGAAAAAGTGTAAAATAAATGTACATTAGTTATAGATCACACCTTCAGTGAACTGAAAGAAAAACAGATCCTTACTGACATTAGCACAAAACTAGCTGATATAAGGCGGTAAAGTATCTCTAAAACTTTACAAAGATTACTATCTGATAAATACTTACGTGTTTATCAACCAGAAATATAAGATATAATAATATAAGATTTATAATAGGTACAAACGCTAAACAATATAATCATAATATAATCTAAAAAAAATTAGCTTAATTCATAAAACCTTGATAATTTGCATAATTTTTACGTAATAATCTACTTACGACCTTGATCCATGAATTTTTTGTCCGAATACCTCTGGATTGTTTTTGTGTACAAATACTTCAGAAGGTAAGGTAAATAAAGTGTATTATACAACATATCACTCACTTGATAATGGTGATTTAATGAAGATTTAAGAAACGGTGAACTTAACTTTTTAAAAATCTCACAAAATTAGTTTTTATTTCCTACAATAACTTTGTTATTAATTTTAAGTTGGTATAAGACACTTTTATTTAAGGTTCACGTGAAATCAAACCCCCAAATTTTGGTGTAAGTTTTTAATCGCTTTAAATGATCCGAATAAGTCACCGGAAACGATAAGTTTTATTCCCAGGATGTCTTATCAACGGTTATTAGTATTACTGATGCAAGTCTGATTTTGGCGCCTTCGAGACGTATCGATAAATTCAATCTTGTCAATGGCCGGAAATGCCGATAAAATTTAAATGCATATTATTATACAGTGTGCGCTATTTAATAATAGTACCTCGTTTATAACGAAAGCCCTCTAATATATGTTTTAATATAATAATAATAATAACATTTCAACTTCAATTATCAATGTAAAAATAACGCGTTTAATCGTCTCTTGGAGTGTTTTATTCAAGTAAAATATCCTGTATTATTCTTGAAATAATATTATGTAAAATATACTTGCAAATATCATGTACCTAAATATTTACAAATGCAGTAGGTAATAAAATTCAGACAAATAGTTTTCAATAGTCCCAGTAAAATACCCCACAGAATAGTACTAACCACACCTAACAATAGGCACTGATAGTTATTTAGAACTAAATTTACTATCATTAACATAACAATTAGTACTCCAAAACGGAGTCTAATTGTGCAACCATTAAAGGTATAAGAGATAACTTATTTACGCTTTGGTATTTACAATCCAAACGTCAGTACTTCGGTTTTACTTATCACGTTCAATATAGAATGTAGATACGT
Source organism: Megathymus violae (assembly GCA_003671415.1). Taxonomy (NCBI): domain Eukaryota; kingdom Metazoa; phylum Arthropoda; class Insecta; order Lepidoptera; family Hesperiidae; genus Megathymus; species Megathymus violae. The sequence continues at coordinate 3,840,183 of PDGT01000022.1, forward strand.
TATACTTTTCTCAATACCTTTGTTATTAGTATCTACATTTATAATATAAATAATATTTTTTTTTATTTAAATAACTTTACAAAAAAATATATAAGTATAGATAAAGGAAATGAAATTTTATAATAATTAGTCTTTGAAATCAATAATGGAACCATTGTTTGTGATTTAATTACACAAAAAGTGTTCATAATACAACTTTTTTAAAATTAAAATTGAAAGACAAATAGTAGGTACTAGTAAACTGCCCTCGCTTTGCTTCGGAAAAACTACGCGTTACGCTGAGAAAAAGTACCTACATTATTCTAAATTAATTTATAACTTTTTTATTTATGAACGGATTGAGATGAAAGGAACTCTAAAAATTAAGTGGTGCTTACTGCAATACATCAGTGAAAACCAGAACGAAATCGGCTAAGCCGTTTCTGAGATTAGCGCGAACAAACGCACATTGTGCGTTAATAAAGGCCCCTAATCGTATTTTTATTTATATAGCGTTCATGTACAGACAACGATCTGTTAGAATTTTATTATATGTATAGATATCGCAGATGTAGATAATCGGACCAGCGCGAATAGCAATATACCAGAGGCGTTCTAAAGTTCATAAGATCATTCGACATAGGGCATTGCTATTTCGATTGCAGATGACCAGAGCTAAGACAATAATATCCAGGAAAATTCATATAATATAATACATAATACATAAGCCGATTGATGACTGACTGACTTCAATTACCTGTCTATCCCTAGCTGCTGGTTAAAATATCATACTATACTGGGTGTCTCTTATCAATCTGAAGGTCTATCGCTTACGAAATAAATTTTGATTTTAAAGATAAATAGTTCAACAGTGATTAACTAGTGGATAAACGTTGGTCTTCCGCACGGAGTACAATTTATTTACCACTTGATTCCGTGAAGGAAAATATCGTCAGGAGACCTGCATCCCCAAGTATTGCATAACGTTCTCAAAGGTGTGTAAACTGTGCCAATACGCACTGGGTCAGAATTGTGGACTATGGCCGTAACCCCTGTCGTTATTTGAAGAGACCCAGCCCCAGCAATGGGGTAATTATGGGTTGTAATAATGAACAAGTGGAGGCAAAAAAGAAATGGACAAAATAGCAAGGGATAGATTACTGAGATCGGGCGTTAAGTGTGTTGGATGTAAAGGCTGGTTTATAGTACATTGCCTACGTGGCAATGGCTATGTCTTTGCAATCAAACATTGTAAAAGCTACCTGGTGCTTCTATTTACCTATTAAAATTTCTTTATGCGAATCACACCGTAGTCGAATTTGACCAAACATTCCCGTGTAAATCAGTACACATATAAGCGATACAGACTATTTGCAGCTCAGCAAAACCTATCTTAGCTAACTTTAATCTCGTATAATAATCACATAAGAATGCGTTCTCAATGGAAGCTGCATGCGATTCGCAATTAGTTAGTCATTCGTAACATTGTTGAATTAGTTAACATCTGTTTAGAAACTGCTATTACCATTAAGAAAGTAGGTTTATGCAGTAACACTTACATTACACACGTCGTGTAGAAACTAATATGCTTTACTGCGGTTGTAGCACCAATATAACTTTTTATGTCTGCACTCGACCAGCGCCCTAAAAGGGTTACTTGATGGTAAACGCTTAATGACACTTTAACTGGCCCTCGGCCAGAACAGTCGAAACGCGTTATAATAGTTCTAAGGTTTTTTTAAAGAAAGAGGGTAGTAGCTACCTATTTAGCTTATTTAAATAAGTAAATTAAGGTACTCTTGAAGGTTTGTAATTAAACTTGGTATTTTTATAGCATGCAGGGATAGCCAGTATTGGGAAAGAATGGGCTTTATCAATGGTTGATTTAACTACACAATCAATAATAATTCAGACAGATCTATAAGACAAACGATTTTTGAAAAATATTTTAGTAACAAAAATTGAGAACAAACGTGCCAATTCAAGTCAAATGTTCCGTAAATGAATGGAGCTTGAAATGTTCAGCTACCAAATACGGGTATATTACATCACTATAAGATTTAAATATGCAGTGACTTGATGAAATAGGAGGTACCATCCAAACACAAATCAATATTACCCAAATGTGGTATTGGTTACAGCGTGGGTGCTTCTTTATGGTACTACGTAACGTAATCATTTTATTAGTACCACGCGAAAATTTCAAATAATTCCACTTCGACGAACATCTGCTCGATTCTCCTATTATACGAGAGCGATAAGACCAATCTACCGCTCTGTCGCATTACGGCCACATTTAATGGTGCGTGTAGGATTCCAACACCAAGTCGAATTCGAAATCACATGTCTAATTAACGCTATACTTAATTATTAAATTTGATTACATTTTTATTTATTAATTAGTTATTAATATTCTTCGTATATGTAAACAAAGATTAATTAATGCAGACCGATTAAGTTCGTATTGAGGCAATATTTTGTTTTCTCAATATTAGTTTAAAACTATGTTAGAAATATAGTTCAGAATTAATTTATTTTCAATGACATGATCGATTGAGATCAGATTTGCATAATATTTTTGTAATGCTACGTAAGTTCGTAACTATAATAGGTATCTACAGATGGCCCTTAAGTAATGATGCGAAATTCATATATTTATACATTAACAAAATCTTCTACATTTATACTTCTCACTTGTAAATTTAGTATTTAAATAGTCAGAAGTATGTACAATAATGTAAATAATTATAGTTGGTACAATGTCACACTGACCGTTTTACAAACAGATTTCCTGAGGTTTCCTCAAAGGTTGGAGTCATGACCCTATGTCAAGCCTATATGTAGCCTATATGTAAACAGCGTAAGTTTACTGAGGTCATAAAGTCACGTGTCAAAAACAATTATTTAACGGTCTCATGTGGATTGTTATGGGAGATTGTTATTCAAGTTGCCTTTGGTGCGTATGCAGACATGAGATATGGTACGTGGGTCGTATACATATATTTAAAATAACGCATTTATGAATTGCATCGATCAAGTACGAGTTCTGACTTATCATTGGATTAAACGGTGACAAGTGTCTTTGAATCGCGTAATAAATTAGCATCCAGTACACACTAATTTTTCCCCTTTATTTTCTTGTCTTCTATTTCGAATACTTTAGAAGAAATTTAAAAATTAAATGAGTTTTTTTGTAGTTTTAAATATCCCTGTAATTAATTTAGTAAATATGAATAAATTATTGGCTTAGATTAAGCGGTAAGAAGAATTGGGCCAATTTTCAAGTTAAAATGCAATCATAGAAACTAGAGCTTATTTGGCTGACAAAAAGACGTCTAATTAATCGATGCTAGTAAATATAGTGCTACGTTTATTTGGTAATTTCAATTTAGTCATTATTAATTATAATAGACGTAAAAAACCAAAGGTCTTTCGCTTCTTTGTGAGCCGGTAACGCGTTGCCGATATCTTTGATGTTAGGTGGATAGCGGTGCCTACTCACTATTAGGTGGTTCTACCACTGTTTGCTTATTAGTTATTGACTAGTAAATTTTGATCAACTCTACATCTCAATGAAAACCAGATTGTTACGTTGTGACAGAGTCGTGCATTTATAAGGTTTCCGTTGGCTTCCGTATCAACCTCTTCAATGTTTTAGTAAATATAATCGTACTTACTTATATTTTATAATACCTTTTCGCATCAATGCTCTAACATGCGTGCTCTAAACGAAGGTCACATTGAACTTAATTTTTTTCCACCTAGTAATACGTCGCTTTAAAACAAGATAATGTTACCTAGTAAAACATGTTTACTGGTATTTTTGATGAAAATATAATGTTATAGTGGTGTAACTGATGTATTACACCTTTTGTCTAAATATTTATTTATTTTTTAACTTTATTGACCACAATAACATCACAATATCTATTAGTTGTAAAATTTAAACTATATTGAAAATGTATCATCCAGTTAGTTCTCACACGAGAATCATATCCCCTCGAATTTTTAGTATTAACGAAATAAAATGTAACTAGATCTACAATTATATTTGAGAAAAATATATAAAATCGAATCGATCAATTGAAATGAATAAAAACTTCTTCGAACTATATTTTTTATGCATTAGGTTTTAAAATTTAAAATCAATAAAACCAGAACGGCTCCATTCGTCGTGTCTTATTTTTGGGTCTCTTCATCATCGGATTTCATTGACTTAAAAACTACGCAATGTCAATTAAATACAATATTCTAATTTATTCATTCAATGATAATGATGATGAACAGGAGGTTGGTTTTGAGTCAAGGGTAGCAGAAGAATGAATTGTGTCTAAAGAATTTAGAATTTTGTAGTTGGTAATTAAATTACAATTATAACATTAGTTACTAAACTTGAGTGGTTTTGTGCATCATTATGTATTTGTGACTTTTCCAACCAGTCCAGTGTCTGGTATATTTAAAATTACGTTTCTAACTTAGAAAACGTATACCTGCAATGCAATGATGTTGCTAATTTCATAAACTATAGTTGTAATGATAAAATCTAACACAAGGTAACTTGCGGTTAGTGCCTTGCTCAGTCCTTAACGGACCTCGGTATTAAAATAAATGTTCTAAGTGACCGTACAATTATATTATAAATTATATTTTATACTTACCTTTAAGTAATGCCAGACCATTGTATATAAATACGATGAATCAATGAATCATTATCGTTTGCATCACATCTTTGATTTTGTGATAAATCGAGTCTGACTCAATATGAGTGAAGCGTCGCTCTAATTTTTAGAAAGTTTTTGTTATTGAATTTTTAAAGCTATCGTTTTTTTCTGTGATTAAAATACCAAATAATACCTAGAAATAAAGTCGAACTGTTACCTTGTAAATATGTACTATGTCATCTAATACCCGTAACTGAAATTATCCGAAATAACCGGATAACCCGAAATAATTTTATATTTGTAACCGTAACCCGAAACCAGTAAAATACTATTCATATATACGTATCCATATCCATATCCAGATCTAAAATTTCATATCCACACTTCTCTGATTCATACGTCCATACTCATAGACAATTGGAGCTTACATGCTCGTTAAGAGTGACAGCATTCTTCTTGACAGCTTCTTGACTGCTACCGCATACCTAAAAGTGATTCAAGGCATTAAGCATGCATATATCGATCGAACTTAATAAATGATGACTTAAAGACTCACAAATGTTGCATTTAAATATGCATAAACGAACAAGAGGTGGGTGTGACATGGAAATATACAGACTGTATGTGGCATCGTCCACCCACGGAGACGTTTGAGGGGCGCCTTGGAATCAACAAATTGTGTTACGTCCATTATCTCGTAGCTATGGCTTTTTTTCTTGTTTCTTGACTCAACTGAATTATGCTTTCAATCCAAATGAACTATTTTCTGTTTTTATTAATTATTTAATTATTAAATGCACACACAGAAATAGAACAGGAAATATTACAAAAGGTAACTACATATGTGTGAGGGTACGACTTATTTCATTTAGAAATCTCTTCCAGTAAACCCACAAAAGGAAACATTAAGACAGACGATATCTTAGTGCGTACACATACATATACCTACAGTATAAGAACAAAAAAATAATTCAAATACATACTATGTAACACAAGCGTAAAGTATATAAATGCAGTACCCTAAAATAACATGAACATATCATACTAAACAGATAAGTAATACAATAAAATAAATATCTATAAATATTATATCCACAAAAAAAGATTTTTCTTTGATTTTCTTTGATGACTGCTGATTTTCTTGAACGTAAATAGAAATTTAAATGCACGTTATGTTTTTGTCGGCTACGAGTTCCAGAGTCTGACCGCCTGTACAGTCAAGATTTTTATTAACTTTTTATTATAATATCTTAATTTAAGATAGGATATAAGATATATAATAATATGAAATAAGACAGAAAATAAATAAACACGTTGTTTTATCCTCTATGTCGATGACAAATATAACGTAATATATTTACCTCAGTTAAAATATTGTTACTTTTTGTTATAATTTCCTGTAACATATTTCTGTGTGTACATTAATAGTAAATAAATAAAATAAAAGCATTCAGACACAACCCTATTCTAATTTTATTATTAGTATAAACTTTGCCGTATAAAAAACATAACTGTGTTCATTAAAACTAAATTTTCTTTATAGCTAATTACAATTGATAGCTTGTTCGGATTGCGGATAGCTTGAGTATCAAGTATCCGCTACAGGCGTATTCACCTTTCGGCCTTTAAAGTCCTTGTTACTGTCGCAGTTACTAGCGACGCATATTTTATTCTATATTTATCTACACCTTCATTTTATCTAAGAGGTTGAGTAACTTAGACGGTTTGAGATTGATTAAAAAATCCTTTTTAAGCATTGATAATCTTTTGAACGCTATTTGGAGATCGAGGGATCTGGATCCAGATATTCCACATACTTCCATATTTCAAAGCAATGTGGGATTTGTTAATTAATTATCACTGTTTTTGGCGGAAAAAGTGTCATGAGGGAACCTATGACGCTTCCCTTAAAAGTTCTAGGTAATAAGATGTTTGTGTAGTCTGCTAAACTATTTTTGGCTTAATTGATGAACTAAAGCTTTAATCTCCCTTATTTTGAGAGAAAAAGCGAACCCAGCTATGGGTTGTGACAAAAAAAACCATATGTACATGTGCAAGTAGGCCTAATGACTGCATTTGTAACTAGATGGAAACGTAATATTAATATTAAGTATGTTATCATAGTGGACAGAACGGTTCCACCTGCTGGTATGCAACGAGAATAATCAACACCGGTTGTTGAACGTACCCTTCGGAGCGCGGAAGCGTTTATGAAGGTGTTATTATCAGGGCTCCAATCATGTTCCGATCTTGGATGCTGCTTGACCCTGCCAATTATTTAAGACTGACGTAAGTTTTACTGCGATTAATTAGGATTAACTGCGATCCTAGGTCTGATGATATTTAGTTATTTCATTCACGATCGTATCAGTCAGAAAAGCTTAAATGCTGTATAAATAATCCGTACGCAATGCGTTCCGCTCGCGAGTCTACACAAATCACGTGATGACCTATTGTGGCACTTGTTATTACAAGAAGTTTCTAGTTTCTCGCGCAGGAGTGGCCTGCAATACTCCTACTGGCATAAATTGCCTTGATATCCCTTTACTTAATAGAATGGTTTCCTGATGAATGTATAGGAAATAAATTTTATAATCATTGTCATGTTTTTTGACTTGACGAGTTGATTTAATTTTTCATGTCTTTTTTAAATATAATTTGAGTAAACAAATAAAACACAGGAAATTGAATTTTTTTTTTAATTTATTAGAGATGCGTAGGTATAGCATATACCCTTTATATCTGTTCGAAATTGTCTAGATGGCTAGGAAGAATGTATCTTGCTTCTCTTGTTGGAAGTATTGGCGCTTTGTCGTGGTAGAACTCATCGTCAATTTACCGTACATTTAAACAAAACACGACTCGCATCGCATGACTACGTCTCAAACAAAACAAGAGTAGCAGTGATATCGTTGCAAGTGGCAACGTACAATACGGGTGCATGTGCGTTGAGTTTGTAAACCGTTCATTGTCCTCACCGACGTTTCACATTCAACGGACTGATTAAAAATAGAGTACATGACATTCACACTGGACCCGTCCGTTACTCACGCTCTATATCACCTATTCTTTCAGGACTGCCCAGAAATTTTTACCTACAACGGGACTTTATACAGTATAACTGGTTCGCAACGAAATGTCGCCTAGATGTAGTTCGACTATAACTGGTCTAGAACACTAACTGGCAAACTTGACGTCATTAAATCAAAAGTGATGAGTTTTAGACATTTGGAGACGGAATCCTAGAATCAGCTCTTTATATGTGCAAGTGATCAGACGGGTCTGTCGGTTACATATGCACATTCCTAGCATCAGGTCTAATGGTATCTAAGAAGCGTTGCCAAAGAAGGAAAGGTGTGAACAAGTCTAGTAAGGGACTCCTTAACAATGCAAGCCCAACATTAAAACATTTCGTGGTTGACTTTAGAAGGAGTGGTTGCTAGCGAGAAAAGTGTTTTGGTTGCCAATATTAAGAGGTTCCTCCGTAACTTGGCCAGCAGCGCGTTGGTATTGAGTTTATCGTAGCGAATGTCTGTAGGTGGAGACGTTTACTCATTATTAATTGCTCCGTCTGTTTATTACTCTAATAATACTACATAGTGATCTATTTATCATGACTATTATCGTCTGCGTTGAAATTCGTTAAATTATAAGAAACGGAAGGATATTATGGAATTTATCTTTTTATACACTGCTTGTGTACAGCAACACAACCCATCTTGAAAATTCACTAGATTCTGAAATTCAAACCACACTTTTGAGGCTACATCGTTAACCTTCTGATTATCTCGAAATAGAATTATTGAATTCCAAAGAGACGGAACTTCACGCACACATAACTAAGTGCTTAGAATAATCCAATTTTCTCTACGCGCCTTTGTCCTCACGCTAGAGCGCATTTTCAATATGACAAGGCCGGCGTAATGTAAATTGTATTTAATTGAATTCATAAATCACTATTAAATTATGTTTGTTTTGCAGCATAGTAATGTGAAATATCACTGAGGAAATCAGGTCGATTTAGTTTTCGAAGATTTGTATTTACGACATATAAAACATTGTTAACGAAATCGAGTTTGCGTTTTAGTCTTGGTGATAATTCAAATTAGTTACAACTTAGGCATCGTTCTGATGTACTCCTAAAACGCTATGGCAGAGGATCTCTCAAATAGGTTCGGCGAACGAGTTAGTTAGTTAATAAATTATCCTCCAGGACCAGCGTTGCGACTATTCATCATCAGGTAGGTGGTCAGCTTCTATGTCTTCTGTTCAGCAATTTGCATTTTAACCTTGATCTTTTGAGTGATGTCGTGAACTTCATTGTAATTAATTATACCTAGATGTTATTTGGAGGGACATCTAATAGTAATATGGTTATAGATGTCTGCGGCTATTACATGGAGTATAATTATTAAATTTATAACATATTCAATCAGGGAACACCCAGTATTATATGTTCAACAACGTACATCTAAAAGGCCAAATAAAAAAAAAATCAGAACTCTTATCAGTTCTGTTGATAAATTTGTTATTTTATACTAAAATGTTTATAATTAAAATAAATTTATTATATTTATAATCGAAATAAAATTTTCTACAATGTTTATGCAAGAAATTTATGGTGATAGAAATTAATATTTTTTTTCTAATACGTCATGAATTTCTTATGGCTCTGTTTGTAGTGACTCCTTCCTGTCGAGCGAAGGATAGTAGATTCGATTTCCGGCAGACATTAATGTGTTAGGTATTGCTTTATTCTAAGGTTGTATGTGTTTTAATGGCTCATACATTATATGGCCGAGAGTTTCTCGCAACGCAGGAGTCCTAATGTAGTAATGTAGTATATGAGCTTTTTATATTTAAATCCAGACCATTGTTTTATTGAATCAATTGCAATTCAACACATGCGTAACGAGGCCTTGAGGGTTCCTTGAATCCGGCAGCACCGCAATCTCCCCATTAGTATTTATGCCGAACGCGGCGTCAATATTCAATCAATCTCACGAACAGATATTCAAATGCTACAATGAATACGCATGTTATGTTCGGTTGTGGGCTTATTGTGATACCTACATACAATGTATTAGTTAAATTTGGCATCGACGATGGTGCAAGGTTTGACACGCAATGCGTACTACCTGTATAGTTACTTTCGTAGCGTGAGAAATGTAAGTCGTTTGAACCAATGCAAGCGATATTCGAATTTGTTTCTAAGTTCCGATAATAATGCAATGCACACTCTTATGACCCTGCACTATAATTTTCTGTGTTATAAGTGGCACGATCATAGACAATTAAGATTTTTAATATGTTAGGGAACTCGCGATAGTTGTTGGATTGACCATAATGACGGTTAAACTGCGGCGGCACGGAGAAACTATTGACTGACTGAGGCTGACAGATGACATTTGATACTAATATGTAGGGAACATAACTTTCATATCGACTCATTTTAATTAGTTGCAATGCTATACTAGTTTTATTTCACTCCTTAACCACATTTTACGTCCTCAATCAACGCCAAGTGAAGATAAAATCTAAATGTCTTTCATTACCACAAGAAACTGATCCAGGCACTTTATGCAAAACTAGTTTCTATGCAAGAACGAAAATGAAATCTTGCTACTTTGTTGAACACGCTGGCCAAGCGCGGGTTGGCAAACTTCACACGTCTTTGAGAATGTTACGGAGGTCATCATATCTGATGCAGGTTTTGTCATGATAATTAATTTTATCGAATCAAACGATCATTTGGGAAAATTTGAAGTGCATTTGAGATTCGGGGCCGTGCCCAAACATGAGACTGAAGTTCAGACAACTGTATCTATACTAATTACAAGCAAACGCTTGCAACTTCGTTTGCGCATTTATTTATTTCTTCTTATCTCACAAACAACTTTCTACCATTTAAATGGTTTAACACAACACTCAAGAATAATAATTAATAAGAAAATTCTAAGCTTACAAAACTTAAAAATTGTAGAAAACCATAGTACTATTATGGCACACACATATGGAAAGTAACAATCATAACTATCTGTCACAAATGTCTACCTTGACCGGGGCAGCTAGGGCAGACAAGTAAAACCAGTACCAACTTTTGAAAACAGACTTTTGACAATTACTGGTCATGATGATGAGTACACGAACAACTGTTTCGGCGTACATGGCCTAAGGGCGATAAACGATGTCGGTCGTTTGGTTTATGGTCATTGACAACTTTCATTCCCTGCGACCGGCTCGTCGAGTTGCTCGACGTGTAAATTACCATCACTAGTACGTCGTTTGCATTCACTGCGGGTCGCAGAATAAATCCTTGTGATTTACATGCTCGAAAGCAAAATATCTTTTGCTTTACACTTCGCAGGTTAACTATTATAACGTGGCCGTTTCTACAAGGTAATTCTTGAATCTCACCTATTTAAAACGCTGTCGTGCTATAGACGTTAGCCTTTTTTAACAGGAGTGACTTTTATCTCTGAAATTCGTTGGTTTCAATCCGAAATTAGCTATTTGTGATTCGAAAGTTACCTTTATCTTTAAGTCAACTTCGACAACAGGAGTGGCGTTTGAAGTCAGTCTTATGTGTAGGTACCTTCCTTACCTTCTATCTTCGAAAACCAATGTTGATCGTTTGTGGAAAATGTCGGTGGTATCTACCCGAACGGTACAATTTTTGTTCCTCCTGGTGAAACTTACGAGATTGCAAAGCGCCCAATTGAACCATACAAATATAATATCTCTTGTTTTGTTTCGTATTTTATTATGACTAATATTTACGCGTTCATCAAAAAGTGCACCTTCTTTTCTTTAAAAAACCCTTTTCCCAAAGGTTGCCTGGCAAAAAATCTAAGCGATGAGGCCACCTATTGTAGACTACCTATCATTATTTTAGAATGTTATGTTATTCACTTATATTAATATAAAATGAAAAGTCTTTGTTGTTGTTGTTATGTCACTCCATAAATGTTTAAAAATTGAATTTGGCATGACTAAAAATTTAGGTTGTCCACCATTATACTCACGTAACATTTGAACGTGACTTGTAGGTACCTATTGCGTTCTCTAAACTATTAGCATAAATATTTTTGCTGACCATTTCGTGCGTTCAAAATTAAAAGCGTGAATGTCGTACAAAGTATTTTATTGACCTATAACTACATGTAAGATGGAGTTGTTCGCGCCGCCGGATTTATTTGCGATTAGTCACGTTGATATTAAGAACCCATACTTGCTGGGCTGACGTAACTAAATCCGACCGTGGATTCTTGTAACCATGCTATAAAAAAATTGAAACTTTTAATAATAATAATAAATTTACTTCAATTTAATGACATAGGATAGCACCCTAGTCTGTAAGTTATCTAGCCTCGTCTGAATTATTATCATCGTTTTTGACAAGCTAGACAATTGGAGCATTTTAATTGGATGCCAGGATGGATTCCTGGAGTGCAAGTCAATATCTACTAGTGGTGTATATTGATGTACATTCAACAAGGTGACTGCGTCTGGTACTTCCTGTTGGGAGGTGGCAAGGCTCTATAACTCCTAGTTTAATATAAACGGTACTTAAGCATAGAATTAACTTGCCTTCTTATCACGCCGACTACATCCTCCTAGCATCAAGTTGTTTAGGTTGCAATGTTGTTAGAAAGCGTAAATAGATACTCATAAATCTAGTTTTAATTTGGAATTAATCAATGTTATGAAATAGAATCCTTTATAACAATGTAACTTTATGCCAATGTAACTTTATAAGTTTCGTGGATGTTCGTGGATGACGTCATATACTTATCAAATCTTTTCGCATGTCTGCTTAAGAAAATTTAAGAAATACGTTGTCCAATTTGCTTTCTCCATCCAATGTCTGACTGCAATTACTTAAGTTTTGTGAAATATAAAAAGACTCCTTTGAGAATAAGAATATCAAAAAATTTACAGCGTTCTATTTTGGTTTTGTCCTTTGTAATTAAAATGTTAACCCGCACGCAATCGCCTGTATAATGGGATTGGAGCAGCTCAAAGCCATCTGCGACAAGCCACAAAGGGTTTCTTGTGCAATAGTACCGTGGCTCGTCTTTATTTCTTTTGAACAGTGACGTAATGAAGCCGCATCAGCTTAAGACGTTTTAGTATACGTGATCGAATGGTTTGTGTAGCAAAATGCAAGAATGTATGCGTTTTCAATTGTAAACCATTCAACCTGTACTTTATTAGTAAGTGATTTTTTTCATTTTTAGTACACTCATACCAGGTACAACATTACCTGTGTTGCTGTTTCTGTGTGTGCAGTGGCATGTTCTTGCACAAATAGTAACGGAAGAAAACATATTAAAATATCAAAAGAAACATCTGTATCTGTCGCAAATCCGAAGTGAGGAATCAAAACCACCGGAAACCAATAGGACGTTCAATGTCATCAATTACTTGCGACTAAGACCTCCATTGTTTCATGAAAATCTAAAACATAATACGAATTTATTTTGTAAATTCGTTTTAAAAAGAATCATTTTTATACTAGTTTATCTTAACCGTTTTCTTGAATCACTATCGATCGGTTAAAACCGCATGAAAATCCGTGTGTAGATTTTGAGATTATCGCGTTCAGACAAACAGAAACTTATATATACTTATATTATTATATACTTAACATATATTTTGTCGTCCAATTTATGTAGGAAATAAGTTCGAACTAATCTTTCTTTTTTTTCTTTCCAGACGGCGGAAAGAAGCGCCGGTTGGGAGACACATAGAGTGCGGCTTAACCGGGTGCCGGGGTACGGATTCGGAATCGCCGTGTCGGGGGGCCGGGACAATCCCCACTTCGCGAGTGGAGACCCTTCGATAGCAGTGTCCGACGTGCTCCGGGGTGGTCCTGCCGAGGATAAACTACAGTGAGTATACAGGAGCTGTGATAGAGAAAGCAACTTGTGACGGTTTCATAATTAGAATGTCAGTCTTCGATTTCAATTCTTTTTTTATTTTAAACGAGCCAGGTCACCTGTTAGCAAAGATCACCAACGCCAATTGACGCCCATTACCATCCAAGTATCCAATGTCGAGTTTATGATTAACGCATTGCCGGCTAAGTGAATAACCAGTTCCTAATTGGCTCTGCGATGCTAAGTGAAAAATATTTCACAATTGATCGTAGAAAACAAAATGGTACCTAGCTAGCCAGGCAGGTAAAGAACAGAAGAAATTTACAGCAGAAGGGACCAGGTGCAAGTGCTTCATATGGAGTTCAGTAGGGTAAATGTTAAAACAAGTAGGGAATGTGAAGTTGGACTAAAGAATAGATTAGATAAACCCATAGCAATCGAGCAATTAATTTTTAAGAATTAATTACTTTTTACATTAATAGATTCAAAAAATATCAAAGAAAATACATGAGCGACAGTTCGTATTGGCGCGTGACTTAAAATCTCGCTTTTCGTAAGCACTGAGATTAACTATGATCCAGAGTATTGCATTTTGACTTCTGTTGTATGACAAAGAAAATTTGAATGAATGATCAATTGTATGTAAATTTAAAATTTTGTATTTTGTACATACTCTAGTCTAATTGACTGAAGGTATAAGTAATTATGAATCGATACTGTAAAAAAAAGTTAATTGTCTGAAGGTAGAAGTGGTATTACACACAATTACCCAGAATACGTGGAGGTAAGAGAATTAGTTTAACGAGCTGTCAAGTCAAAAAACCTGTATCAGAATCTCAACATGTTTCAAATAATTTCCATTTTTCGATTTCCAGAGTGAACGACAGAATAGTCTCGGTAAACGGAGTTCCTCTGGAGAATGTGGAGTACGCCAGAGCCGTCCAGGTGCTGCGGGACTCTGGTGCCACGGTGTCGCTGGTGGTGCGGAGACGTGCGCCCGCACCGCCGCCCACAGCACCTACTACCATCAAGCTAGCGCTAACGAGGAATGGGAAAAAGGAAGGTTTGTAATACTATTTTTAGATGACAGAATAATGCCAGGCACTTACAAACTCGCTTCTTTGTTGATCGGAACGTGTGTTACGCACTTGGTGTTAAGGATGTAGAAGGGTCAGCAGTGACCATCTACCATTATATACAATACAATTATATACAACTGGCGCCATTGGAGTGAAATTTCCTACAGTTCCACTAGAATTAATTCGGCTGCATTTATTATTTCAATTTTCTATTGTATTAAAAAGCTATTTAAATGCTGTAGACTGAGTTACCGTCTTGCTGGCCCACATGAAAATCAATGTAAATGTTGAGTGTTAAAAATTTTCTACAGTACATATTACTTTATTATCCATTAATGAATCAGCCACAAAGTACTTTTGTTTTACTCCAAGGTTCCTCAAAAACTGCAAAACAGAATTTATTAAGGCAGTGTAAGAATTGTAGGATATTTTTTTGATATTCTCATGTTTGCATTGCAGACTTCGGTGTTGTCCTGGGATGCAAGCTTTACGTAAAAGAACTCACAATGCGGGCGAGAGAGCAGCTCAATCAGGCTGGTCAGGGTCTCTGCGAAGGTGACGTGGTGACGCGAATCAACAACACCCCAGTCACTGACGCCATGACGCTGAAGGAAGCCAGGAAACTTATAGAGTCCTGCAAAGACAGACTCAATTTAGTGATAACGAGGGAGTTGATAAGGGAAGAAACGGTCACCAATGGAAATTATCAGAACAATTATAATAGTTTAGGTAAATTTGGTCGAAGTTTATTTTACCTATACAGTTATGTGTATGCGTGAAGGAGAATTAACACAATTGGTAAATAAAAATCTTGCTGTAAGTTAGGCAATCATGGCTCTGTAGCCGTGCTAAAGTATGTGTTCTATTCTTCTATTTTTAATCTTGTATATGTGCAAGCATATAGAAAACTGATACCGTGATTTAGGAATACAGTAGCGCCATATCTTATTGAATAGACTACAGTCACTTTACTTGAAATACAGCCCGCAGCACGGCGCAGGTCTCGTTTTGTAATATGTATTACCCATATACTATAATGCATCACGCACAGAGGAGAAATTATTTGGACACAAGGATTCTTGTACCCTTTCACATCCACATTCACAGGGATGCATGAGGATAATTAGTAAACAATATCTTAACAAATTTACAGAAGCATCCCCGCATGCAGTGTATCCCGGTGCAGAGCCTCTATCCTCGGCCTACTCTAGCAGTGGGCAAAATTTGTACGTGGCTGCGCCGGTGCGTGGGGGTGAAGGACGGAGACCAGGCCCACAGGAGAACCACGACCAGCCCCCCAGACCACCACCTCCTAGGAATGACGGTGAAGATAATGTTCATTCTTGTTGTACTTTTAAAGTTAGATGGCTTCATACTAATAGACTGCATCTTCAATAATTTTTTCACCTTAGTTTTATCATCCATATGTCTTTGACGTATGTATGAATAGATATTACACGGTTGAAATAATAGAATCTTTGAACTTTATTTGACTAAACTTTCAGACATATAAATGGTGTAAAAGTTTGCACTTTCATCAATAATATAACATAACTTAGTATTCTAGAAAGATCTTCGTTCCTCATCTGTGCCTACCCTTGTCGTTTTTTTTCATTCTCTTCTGTCACAGTCATCTTCATACTTACTCCTCTCTTACTATTTAATTTTGTCATACAGTCCACCCATAGCTTTTTTTGACCATCCTCTCTTTTTTGATCTTCATTTTAATATCAAAATTAAAAGCAGATAAGAATAACCTGTGTTGTATATAATTTAAATGTTCACATACGTTGATTTCAGATTATTACAGCAGTCGAAGACAACTGTACGAAGAAGACGGGATGACTAATCAAAGAAACAAACCGCCGTAAGAACATTTACTATTTACATCCCTCCTATTTTTGCTGTATACTTTAATCAGGCGCTTTATAATTTCAAATAAACTCATACACCTAAAACCTTTTTTTGTGAATCGTGCACCTATTCATAAAAAGTGCATTTAAATTGTTGCAGTGATTCTTTTCAAGATAAACGTGTTTAAACAGAGTGACAGAGACTTTGATATTGTACAGTTATTAAATGGATTTTAGTTAACGAATACCTTTTGTGATAGAAAAAAGGTAGAAACCTGATCACATCAATACAGACTGAATCCCAACGTACTAACAGTACTGTAGAAGTAACGAACGTTGTCTCCAGGAGTGAACCGAGGCTGATAAGCTTCCAGAAGGAAGGGTCGGTCGGTCTGCGGCTGTGCGGCGGCAACCGGTCCGGCGTGTTCGTGTCGGGGGTGCAGCCGGCCAGCCCCGCCGCCCTGCAGGGGCTGCAACCAGCTGATAAGATACTTAAGGTAGCCGTCGCCATTATCGTCATTTAATTCGAGTACTAACGATTATTGTATTTTGTGTTGTGTAATTGAAACAAACATCGATATCCCATAACCTATCTAGGTATTTACATTCGTTACAAGCCATACTGTCCCGCTGTTAGGCTCGGGTCTCCTTTAACAATGAGAGAGGTTTGAAATGGTAGGCTTAACACGCCTTTATGAATATTATGGAGAACTCTCAGATACGCAGATCTTGTTAAATTATGAGCGAAATTATATGATAAAATACACATATCAAATAAAAACTGTTACACTGTTTGTGTATTATGTTTAAATAATTTTCCATTAATTAATTCATTTAATAATCCATTCATTCAATCATTCATTTATTCATATCTATAATGAGTATCAATTACATTCATATCCCGTGCCTCAGTATATCGCGACAGTATATAAAACCTTTATCAATAATTCTTTTAGGTTGAATGTATATGTCGCGGTAGTGCTATTTTCATCTCTGTTACGGTCCGAACGTCCCCGAGTGTTGCCATAATGTATACACTTGCGTCGTGTTACAACGTGCGATGTGTTGTTTCGGTGGCAGGTGAACGACATGGAGATGAAGGGCGTGACGCGGGAGGAGGCCGTGTTGTTCCTGCTCAGTCTGCAGGAGCGGATCGATCTCATAGTGCAGCACTCGCCCGACGAGTACAACGCCGTGGCGAGCGGACAGATGCGTGAGTCACGTCGTTTTATATATCTCACCGCTTACATATAAATACAAATAAAAATGAATCCCTACACATGGCACGACCGTACCAGATGGTTTACTATTCCTTCGGTACTTAATACTTCTTAAATAGCATTCCATATACATCAATGTACAGTAGAATCGATAAGCGGATAGCCGCGTTTTATATCGAGGCCTGTTATTATCAACATTATCACTGTACCATAGAGTAAAAGTTGACAGTGGTCTACTGACTTTGATGGTGTTTTGATATATATAATTTGATAGCAAATGACCTCACGCTCCTCCCGAAACTCTGTTGGAGATCCGCGAGCGATTCTCGCTTCGAACGTCCCGCACGCTCGATCCGTCTAAATCACGTCTGTGACGTCAGCGTTCGTTACTCTGTGACAATAATGTCATTTCCAGCTGGCGACTCGTTCCACATAAAGACCCATTTTCACTATACGGAGCCGACGGACGGCGAGATGTCGTTCCGGTGCGGCGACGTGTTCCACGTGCTGGACACGCTGCACAACGGCACCGTCGGCGCTTGGCAGGTGTACAGGATAGGTGAGGCAATAATCTAGGCTGTATTTTCATTACCATTATCATACAAATGACCATTTTAGGGTATTAATTTCTGTGAAATGCATTATGCAAATTTTTATAATTCAGTATTGCATTAGAACAAACTTGACCTATGCCTTAATATTAAGATAACAGGGGAAGAAATTTAAATATATATTTGGCTTGAACGTATCAAGGATTTATATAAATATATTTAATTAAAAGACATGTCCGTAACGTTCATTTACAATTTAAACACGAAACCATAAATGCTTGTGATTATTAAATTCTTCATTTATGGGTTGTTTAGCCGAGTTGAGGAGCGTTGCTTGAAAAAATTGTCACACACACAGTGACAAACAACAATGCTATTTTTTGATTTCTAAGTAAGCAACAATCATAAATTACTCGTGTGTGAATCAGAATGAAAGGGAACGTAACGATTAGTGTATAGCGTTCTCTGTCTACGGTCCGTTCGCATGTCGTCAGGCCGCAACAACCAGGAGGTGCAGAAGGGCACGATCCCGAACAAGGCGCGCGCGGAGGAGCTGGCCACGGCGCAGTTCAACGCCACCAAGAAGGAGATGTCGGGCAACGACGGGAAGCACAACTTCTTCCGCCGCCGTCGGTCCACGCACCGCCGGACCAAGAGCTTGGGGAAGGTACGTTAACTTGGAATTCATGTAACACTTAAACGGCTATTCTGTACGCTCACCGATGAAACTCACATCTGATTCCATGTTGAAATCAGTGTATTACTAAGTAATATGGTTATTGTAACGATAATTAGTGGTATAAACATAGTTACAGATAATTATTATGGTAAAATGAACTATAATTAGTTATTACATTAACTGTGATGGTATAATGATCACACGGTGAAATCAGCTTTAGATTTGTTTTGTGAGATAACAGAATTACCGCGTTCACCAAAAAAATCGAGTTTAATTTGTTGAATAATTGGACTAGAACATCGTTTATTGTCCATGACCGAACTGAATGACAATGGAAATTGATTTCATTATTGATAAAGAGTAGTATTTAACTTCGGTAACGGTGAAGGAAATTTCAAACTATAACCACATCACTCGTACACATAAATATCTTGAGCGTACCATTGGACATTGCCGTCATTTCGGCAGGACTATCGCAGGATATAAAATAAGAAATATATATAATAAAGTAATAATTAATTATTTTAATTAAGTAGATTAAATTTTAAAAAAAATGTAAACACATCTCAGTCCTCCATTAACGCTGTTAAAGACCTTTAGACAAATGGCACTCCGTACGCTCCTGATGATCAACTCTTCTAAATAACATTTAAAACTTCTGCGTTGTCCGTTTGTTACGCTGTTGGGGCTCCCCTCATTCCTATCCGGACATGAAACTGCCGTAGACGGAGCCGCTCCTATATTTATAATATTTATTGTACGCCACAGTGTTTGCACGTCACGTGATAAAATAATAGTTTGTATAACATTTTATACAACAGGCGGTCTTATCCTAAAAACGATTTCTTCCAGTTAACCTTCAAGTTAAAAGTTATATTCCTGAACCATTATCTTCTCCTCCTACGTTCCTCAAGTGGTCAAGTTTTGTTTATACATATTTCTCCATTAATTTAAAAATAATTTATGTATGTGTTGATACATATTTATTTCATTATTTTTTTGCATCAGTAATATTTATAATATTAAAAGAGTAAATGTTTACGTTTCGGTTTCATTATTATTTTTCACCTCACATTTTCACCATCACCCATAGTCAACTGGGAGAGATTGCCATCAGGCATTAAATTCACAACTCAGTAGTACATATCGCCCTATTAATATTTTTTATCACAGGTCATAGCACTGACATGAATAAAGAACATTTGTGCAACAGTTTTAGGGGGTTCCGTCACTAAAAACCGATTTGTTCCAGACAATTTTAGAGTGAGAAGTTATAAGTATATGTTATGTAGTAGTTATCTTATCTAGTAGTGGTATTCTAATGAGTGTTATCTAGTGTTATCCGTACTGAAACGATAACATCCGTTTATCCAGGAGCACTGGGACGAGGTGGTTCTCTCGGACAGTATTAGTAAATTCCCGGCGTACGAGCGGGTGGTACTTCGCCAGCCGGGCTTCGTCAGGCCTGTCATCGTGCTGGGGGCACTCGCAGACGTCGCCAGGGAGCGCCTGCTAGCCGACTCCCCGGACAAATTCGCCTCGCCCAGTGAGTACATTCATCTACAAGAACACTGGCACGAGACGATCCTCTCGGAAAACATCAACTAAGTTCCTGAAGTGTGACGTGTCTTTCGTGTAATTTTAAATTTAATCGCTGGCACTACCCATTTTATCTGTAAAGAATACTCATGGTTTTTACATATTTACCGATATATCGACCTAATGATAATGAACCTAATAACTAACGACATCTCGCACTGAACGTGACGCTGTTTTCACCTGACACAAACCTAATAACTGAGTTCCGCGCTTGAACTAATTTAAGCCCATCATACGACGTTTTTGATCTCAATGGCCTCTCAAACAAACGCCAAATCGCACCTTTAGAATGAAAGTGACTTAACTCAAAATTCCTGAAATTCCAGATTTTACTATAAATTTACTTAAAAAAGCCTACTCTAAAATCCCATGGTGAAAAAGAGCTCGAATTATGAGTAAGAAAGGGAAAAAGGGAAACCTCATACATCAGTCTCTTTAAATTTACTGAAGACCATACATTTTTGAATACTTTCTTTGTCATTTCCCATAAATTGCAATTTTTGAGTTAAGTCCCTTTCATTCTAAGGGTGCGAAATGTACTGTTCAGTCGAGATCACTCTTGCGCTATGCAATTCAATGTATGTAATGGTTTGAAATATCTTCAATGGAATGTTCTGTTACGGCCGATTTCTTCGATTCGTTCTTTTTGATTTACCTTTCACTTACACAACCAAGATTGGCCAACATTATGTAAAATTAGCCAAGTTTTTCAATTAAAATTCATTTTTTTAATAATGTAGGTCGCTCTCAATTAAAAACTCAAAAACATTTTCTATTTATCAATCCATCGGGCTTCGACTGTCACAAACACAGGCCACGCTTAATTGGCGTCACTCCGACCGGTCCTGAACTCTCAGGCCGACGGCTCCCTGCTCTGTTATTTTAGTCACAGGTTTACTTGGTCGGGAGGCGACCTGTGCTGCTTTTAGTAAAGCGTAAAATTTTCTACACCAACTTATCGTTCCAGAAATGGACAGCACCCTGGAAGATAGCAAGAGTAAGTCGACAAGTATCATTAGACTGTCCAGCATCCGCAGCATCATGGAGCGCGGCAAGCACGCGTTGCTGGACATCACGCCCAACGCCGTGGAACGACTCAACTACGCACAGTTCTACCCTATCGTCATTTTCCTCAAGGCTGACAGCAAGCACGTGGTCAAGCAGCTGCGAGCTGGATTGCCGAAGTGAGTATTAGATTAGAATTCCACTCCAGAACTTTTTAAGACTTAATTTTATTGCCTCTACTTTGCACCAATCCATGAGCACAATATGTATACCTTGAGTAATGCGTACCAAACTACCTATCTCTTATACAGAAAGATTCATTTATAATAAATAAAAGCACATACTAACTCGAAATATAGCATTACCAGGGTAAAAAGATTATACTAGTGTTAACAGCAAACATGTTTGGACGTAGGAATATTGTCGTCAAATGGATCAGTAAAGGCACTGGTTGGCTCTCAAACGCGTGTTATTTAGATGTTTCAGAGCCGACCGGAGGCGCCGATAAGAAGATACCTATATCCAAACATTAAAGTTGAAAGGTGGAAGGTGTTACTGATTATCAGCTTAATATTTTTACGGCTTACAATATACATACTAAATCTGACCCAAGTGTTAAAAGAAAGAAAAACAGTTTTGCGTGAAAACAGCGCCACCAATCTCTACCAATCCTCTCTTTACATGTATCAATCCATGTACCAATTCTTGTACCAATCTTTGTACCAATTCTTTGATGATCACTACATTTCTCTGAGAATCAGTTTTGCCAATAACTCACTAAACTTGACTTGAGTATTGAAGTAACAACAGCACAGCTTATCTGCTTAGCTGTAAAACACCAAGAGCAAGTACCAGCTCCATTTTATAGCTTCCCTGTCTACTATCTACATATATAAAAGAAATTTATAAAATGAAGCAGATACACAGGTAACTAGAAGTGGTATAGTAAAAAATTGGTATAAAATCGCAACATCCGAACAATGGACATAGGGACGTCACCTGTCAGAGAAGAAGTCTTTTTATAGCATTATATTCCTGTGCATCCCGAGCGGTAGATGACAAACCTATTTGGATACGAACATTGCTCCGGTGTACTATGTTGTCCTCTCTGTATCTCTTCAGATCGGCCCACAAGTCGTCCAAAAAACTTCTAGAACAATGCCAGCACATGGAGCGCGTATGGGGTCACGTGTTCACGCACACCATCACGCTCAGCGAGGCCAACCAGAGCACCTGGTTCAGCAAGCTCTGCGACCTCATCCAGAGGACCCAGCAGCAACAGCTCTGGGTGTCCGAGACGAAGGTGAGTGCTGTTAGGATGGGTTATGCTGCTTTGCGTTGTGATGTTTAAAGTTTTTGTGGAGTCAGTTACAAAAGTCTTTCGATGTAACGTCTGTCTGTCGTTTTTAGCTGCAAATATATATATATATATATATATATACTCAGAGTGAGGTGGTTATATTACAGCAGTTTGTAGTAGACTAGCTGATACCCGCGACTTCGTCTGCGTTGCTAATTATATTAACTGTATTTTATGTGCAGGGGAAAAAGCATAAAAAACACACATCACCAGTATTGTTCATAATATATGTATTTTCATTGAGATATAATATTGTTGAGTTGTATGCAAAGTTAATTCACACGCTTGAAATTTTTAACTTTAAATTGGACTTTAAAGTTGCTCTTCACATAGTTCCACACATGTTACTTTTGTGGGCAAGAACTAAATTGTTTGTCTAATTAGAAGGGAAAATCGGTTACTTAACTTGAAACTTACAAACTTGTTACTAAATACTGCTACTTATTTAATGTCGAAAGCCTTTTTCATGCCTTCCTTCCGTTAAGTCATGTAATATGTACATATGTATGTATCGATCAGACATATCATATTAACCAATTTTTTTCTGTTCTATCTTGCGGTGTAGCACGTTGAAATGGTGTCGGATATATACTTCCCCATCCCACCCTCGCCTTTTCCCGCCTTCTACCCAATCTCTTATCCTCTCAACTTCTATTCTCAGCGTGTCGAAAGACCGAACGTTTCACCCATCATCCATCCATCCGCCGTTGTAAAGAGCACGAAACACGATCGAGTTTACGACGCTAACAGAAATCATGTAGTCCCTTACTACTATTCAGAAACTCTAACTCCATGCATGCCTAATAATATGTATAGCGTTCCTAACACGTATTTAACTGGGCGAAACCGTCACACCCTAGCGAACTACCCTTATGACGACAGGCAGAATAACTATAGGTCTAAATTGAACACCAGACTTCAGAATATGTCAAGCGTCAGTCCGGAATTCCCAAAAGTTTTACCGAAAAGTTCGTTTCAGTCTCAAAACTTCAGACCTCATAGCGTTTTGGAGACCAGTGCCAAGTCGCCGGTACCTAATCTCCAACGACCGTCATCTGCAGTACCAGTGACGGATCAATTCAGACCCGCGTCGTCGTTCTTTGGCGCTGATTCGGATAAAGTTGTAGAAGTTCCCAGGTGGAAGGTGCAGCTTCTGAAAGAGATGCCGTTGACGGTCAAGACCTTGGACAAACCTTTCCGACAGACCTGTCGTATTCCCAGTTGTAAATGTAATGATACGCTGGCACTTGGGCCTTCGCGGTTCAGTGAGTCCCGAACGTTGCCCACTATGTCTTCCCGAAGTTTGGCCGCTTCTAAAAACTTATCCTTACCGACACTCAAGTTGGAGGAGCTAGAAAATCTCGACAAATCAGATGTAACAGAAGCTGAGAGAGACTTCGCTCCGATTACAAATCCCATTTCTGAACAAAACTTAGGGTATGTTTAGGTACGCTTATTATCGCTACCAAATAAAGTTACCAGTAACAATATTGACGTATTAGGTAATTAATTTTGTTTATTCATTATGCTAATTAATATATTTACGTGTGTATATATTCTGCTAATTTAATAATAAATTCGTTAACATTTTAACGTTTAGCATGAATATTTCAGTCGCTCACCTTATTATCTATAAGCTTTGTCTGGCTTGGTGAATTTATTAATTCTATTTAATTGTCAAGTAATGGTATTTTTATTTATTTAAGTGTTATATTGCATTGCTGTGTGTCCTATATGTGTCCTCATTTAACATACAATGAAATATCTTCATTATTACTTACAAAATAATTGAAATAACTACATAATTGAAGCCAAAGATTTATCTTAATTGTGTGTTTTGTTTTTTTTTTTTGTAAATATGATCACAAATGTGTTAAATCCCACGACTTACTATAACAATCCACATTCAATTAAGCATTATAAATTAATGCTTACAAAATATTGGTTTATTTTTCAGAGAAGTTGGTTATGATAAGGATATAATATATTGTTTGAATGTGGATTTTTAAGTGTGAAAAAACCTAAACGCATTAATCATTCACAGACGCTAGAAGTGATTTTAGTTTTTGTAATGTTTTATCTGCAATCATTCATTTGTCTTGTCTTGTCACCCCATTCCATAACCCACCCTATCGGACGCCGCTGCAATCGAAAACGGAATCACATAATGGCGGATGTGAATAAAATGGCGGAATCGACGACAATATGACATGACATTTGACGGAACAGAGGCCTGAGCCGTTGTCCGATGACTTTTTGTTCTCAATGTCATCGAGTACAGAGAACAGATTATCGTATGCGTCGAGTCCGGAAAGTGATTTGGAAGTGAGTCCACCGCCGGCCCCGAGACTGGTCAAATCATCCTCGGACCCGTCGATAGCGACCACGCAGGACAACATGGATCGAGATGACGATTTGAACCATATGGCTGATGCTGTGCCTCCGCCCTATACGGTTGGTATTCATAGCTACAAAATATGTCTTAAGCACGTACCTATTTTTCACGGAGTTGTTTTATACGAGTACTTTTAAACGTTGCTTACACGTTTTGTGCAGTCATAACGGTTTTTGATCAAACTCTGTTATGGGAGTTAAATATTTGAGTGTAATAATAGAAAACAAAAGATTATGATTTATTTAATTTAAAACTATCGTAAGTTTTGGATACGTCTATAATTTGGACAGATAACCGAAAAGGAAAAATAAGACTACTCTGTACCGTAAGACTGTCTTTATTCAAAATGATTAAATTGTGTATGTCCTTACCATCCGCTTTATAGGGAATTTTAGTACTACGGTTTAACTGTGTCAAGGGTTAAGTTAATTATTAAATTTAGTAGTATTAATGTAATGTAATACAACAGCAGAGCGGCTACGATAGCAAGTACGGGTTCTCAGCGACCACCAACGGACAAAACAATGGCGTTTCGCATAACCAGAACCACGGCATGGGACAGCAATCGAACGAAGCACCCCCGTACCAGTGTAACCCCATGACGCATTCACCACCCCATTCACCTCTATATGGAACAGGTAAATATGTTATTTTAAATCATATTAATTTTAAGTATCAATATATGTATGTAATCATATCACATCACATACATCATAGAATGCCTAAATGAAACATGAAATGTATTCGGCGATATTTTATGAGACTCGGTGCTCGTTTTTACAATAAAGCCCCAAAGTTGATACGTGTTTTAAACGACGCGTAAACGCACAGCTTGCGTGTAAGGGATGGTCCTCGACGTTGTATTTCTGTATAGCAACGTAGATAAATACAATAACAAGGACGTTTAGAAACAATAACGCCGTAACGCTTAAAAAAAAAAGTTGAATATGCATTATCTTAACTAACGTACCTCTGCACTCGGTGCGTTAATGTCATTAATGCGATAGCAATATTTTCCGTGAGAGGACACTAGTGTCCTTATGGTTTCTCCGCTGATCAAGCGGTCACTTAGCGGTTCGTTGGTAATTTTGCGCAAAGTAAATGCAGGAGATTGTTTAGTTACAACATTATCAAGGTAATTGTAACATTTTATTTCACTTGTTCTGGATAATTAATGATTGTTGTAATATTGTTTCGCGGATATAAAACTAATTTGTCAGTTTAGTTTCGTAACAATAACGACCCTTGTTTACATCACGAGTCTTCTGACGTCCAGGAGACACTCGTGTTGCGATGTACAGTGTACAGTTACTGGGTTAAACATTAATACGAAACAGGATAAAGTCTTCAACTCGTAGTGATTCGTAATATAAATGATAAAAAAAATTGACTTATTAATTGAATCTACGTTATACTATTTTTACCTATTAATGTAATATAAACATATTATTATTATATAAAGAACTGTAATTATTAATTTTGACCATTGTAATTCGGATGCGTTTTTTCTCTTCAGTTCCGGAGCTGCCACCCCGCAGCACGACGGTGACGAGACCGGCCGGCGGGGTGCTGCTGCCGGCGCCCCCTCCCGGTCGGCCGCCTCATTCACTAAGGCATAACCCCCAAGTAAGCATTTAATAAAAAATTATTGTAAAAATATTTGGCACAATATTGAAGGTTTATTACTTATTATTATTTATTAATCAGTAATATAAATATAGTTTAGTTAAAATAACTTTTAACCAAAGAGAGGTTAGGTACAACTGACGTGGTATAGTGATCCCGCTCAGTGTTATTCCCCAGCCGCCGAGTTCTACCTGTACTCTAATGCATGCATGCTCTAATGGATAAATAATGACTATGCGAGGTTCCGGTTCCCCAATTACCATGCAATGACTTCAGGAATAACATATGGATAAAACGTAACAACGTACATATGTATATACGAAGGATAATGAAATATAGTAGCAACATTTTAAAAAGGCTCACTAAAAGACGCAAGTGCTTGCGTGCGCGTGTGTTTGTGCGTGTGAGGGAGACATGATCTCGTTAGGTAATAACTTTGTAGCTTATTGTAGTCTTATGTAACAATCATATTGATTTAGATAAGAGTCGGTGCGTACGTATGTTGTTTGTTATTCGATTTGACCAGAACTCATTGAGGTCATTGGAATCATTTCCTGAACTTGTATTAAACAATGATACGATTTTATATAATCTCAAGATAAATAGTTTTTCCTGCATATCTTGTACCAAACAGACTGGTAAACTTGTATGTATATTTTGAAAAAAACGTGTTTAAATCCATATCTTTGTACGCGTGTTATCTCAGTCTCGACCGAGCGCTCAGGAGCGGCTGTTCGGGCCGGGGAAGGAGGGCGGGAGCGACGAGAGCGCCACCTACACCGCGCGGCCCACCAGCATGATCGTCCAGCCCACGCAGGGACAGGGCTCGTTGGACCGACACCGGCACGCATCTAACCCTGTAAGTAGTCTAATTTACATAAATAAAACACCTTAAAATACAATATGATACAATTTAAGTACTATAACAAATCTCATTCGAATTAATGTCGTTCATTTGTTTTCTTTTACCACTTCATTGATTTGTTTTACCGAGGCACGGTTTTTTTAGGGGACATGTCTAACGCGTTAAACATATTCTAGATCACGTTAGTTGGTAGTGACCCTACTTGCCGACCGGTATCAGGTTTCATGTTCAGTGAGGTCAGGCTTTCTTTGTACATCAGAAAAGGAATTTATCATTCGTGTCCTCTCGACAGCGATTTATCACTATCATCCATGAACAATATGGACAAAAAATCAACATTATCATCACCAACTTGTTGGGAAGTAATCGATGGAGCACGAGTAGTGAAGGACCCCAAATCATAGTATCGTAAGGACACAATGTTTGAAATGCGTTACGCGTAGAAAGCAAGAGCAAAAACCGTATATTAGATGAATGTCAAGTTTTAATATTATCATTTCGAACATTCAGAATACTGATTATTATTATTAATAGGTGTTGACCATCTACCGTCATATGTCGGTAGATATGGCTCGTTTGCTAGTAGCCGCTTGTTACAACAAAACGACTGATCGTTGGATGTGTTACCGCAGCAGAGTTCATATGACGGCACGACGTACGACTACGGCGGCGGCGCGGGCGGCGCGTCGGGCGCGTGCCGGCTGCCGCCCAACGCGCCCGACGACCTCAAAGTGGCTCCGCCTTCTATGTGAGTACAGTATTTTTATTTTATTTTAAGGTACTCTGATTTTATTCGAAAATGAAATAGAAATTAGATCATATTTTTTGCCTCTCGAACGTTTCGATCGATTTTCGGGGTCGAACGAAATCACGTATTAATTAAATACTTCTTTCAGCGAGCAACAATGTAGATTATTTATAAACATTGGCCTATTAGGTGTTTAATGTTTCTAGTGGTATCCATTGCAGTTTTTCAACTTAAAATTGTTGAAAAAGCAATTAATTTAATGAATCATTAAAATATATACAAAAATAACAAATAGAAAAATTCAATATCAAAATTCTTATGGATGTAAAATTTTTAGCAATATTTTCGATCTTGGAGAATTTTGTATATTATATTTATATATTGTGTTTTTGTATTAGTGTGTTGGTTAATACCGAAAAATATTGATAGTTAATAAATATAAATACTTCATTTAGAAAAATGGAGCCCCCTCCACCTCCGAACCCTACGGCAATGTCGTCCCAGAGCACTCACAGCCCGCACAACACGCAGAACGCCCACAACGTCCAGAACGCTCACAACGTCCACAACGCCCAGAACGCGCATAACGCGCAGAACGCTCACAACGCGCAGAACACACATAACGCCCACAGTCCGCAACGCAACTCCAATTCGCACGAACACAACTCGTTGGATTCGCTGTACCGAGCTCAGGATAACAATTACAGGTAAATATACACGCAGAGAGCTTTTTCGGTGACTATACGAATTGCTTTTTTTGACTATACAAAATGGTTGGATATAGGTACAGATAATGGAATAATATTTAGGTACCTTCTTGTTAAGTCTTTAGTCAATAAGCAAAGGGTGATCTCGTGTCAGGTTAAGTGATCGTGGCTGGGGAGCGCTCGTGCTCCGATAGATTAAATTGGCTACTTGTATATATTAATACATATAGAACTATTGAAGTCTGTAGCGTGATTTCAAGTATCATGACACATTTAGACATAAGCTTTAATATGTCCGTGTATTGGAATGTTTGCACAATTCTATAGAGAATTTTTTAATTTGTTGCAAAAAAAAAACAGATTAAATGAAGTCTTTCAGGTACACAGATTAATGTACATATAGTTTACACTTTCTTGTTTGTTACTCTGTTGTACCTGAACGAAACGTTGCTCTGGTTCTGCTTATAAAGCTGCGATATAGGATGTTGTAAGAGAACGTTTGTTGCAGGTCGAACGACACCTACCGCAGCCCGCAGGCGCGGCCGCCGCCCGTCAACGGCACCGGCCCGCACACGCCGATGCACGCGCGCGGGCCCTCGCTGCCCAACGTGCCGACCAGCGACCACGCCAAGTACAGGTACGTACACTACTTGGTACATTTGTGATTTTATTGTGAAGACTATACAGCGGCAAAAGTAATTTTTGATTTGTTGGAATCGATTTGTACAATTTATCGATTAACTCAATATTTAGAAAAAAAATTCCAATTAGACAAGTTCTACAACAGTTGTAATGCGAACAATATGAATAGAAAAAAATACACTTTTTTTAAACATAAGTCACGTTCTTGTAGGTGACGAGGCAGAAAACCGCCAGTCGCCTCTTGTTTTTACAATCGTTTTTGAAAACAATATCATAATAGTAATTTTTATCGATCATTTCAATGGTACATCATATTTCACGACGTTAGTATTTTTTCCTGGCACGGCGATCGCTTTAACAGGTTCAATTAAAAATGTCTCCGTCCGCAGCGCTCGCACCAACTCAGCCTCCCAAGCGGACTACTCAGGGCGACCGGGGGCGCCGCCCTACAAGCCAGTGCCGCCGCCCAAACCTAAACACTATCGTCCGCCCGACGCACACCCGCTGCAGCCCCAACATCCACAACATCAACAACACGCCGCCAATAGGAATGGAGTAAGATATTATCATAATAGCAGCCTTGACCCGAGGGGGCGTTTGTACGTAGCATGAACCTCTCAAAATCGTA
Organism: Megathymus violae; assembly: GCA_003671415.1. Taxonomy (NCBI): domain Eukaryota; kingdom Metazoa; phylum Arthropoda; class Insecta; order Lepidoptera; family Hesperiidae; genus Megathymus; species Megathymus violae. The sequence goes on from PDGT01000022.1 coordinate 3,870,662, forward strand.
CACGTCAAATAGACAAACCTTATAAGATTAAAAAAAATTAAAATAACTCTCAGTATCACCTCCACCGCAGTCTTCGGTTAGTAACGTTTTTGCATCGCGACTGTTCCATTGCTGGATTCGAGTCCCCTCTCACATTGAGCAAAAGGTTACTGTTCATTGTAGTCAACTTGGATTGGCAGATTTCACACATCTTCAACAACATGGATAAGTCTTAGATATACAGATATACATTGGGATCTTATTCATGGACGCAAATGATTATTAATTTTTAATAAATATTTGATTTAGTATAAGTTCAAACTCCAACTTCGACGGCCTTTTAAATAACTGTAATAATAACACACAAATACCTTACGATCTCAATTTCCTTCCATCCATTTAATAGTCTAATGTCGTTATTAAGCTGCGAAATTTGCTCATCAGGCCATAGACCCGACGGCGCGCGGCCAGCCTGGCCCACAGTACTCGCACGCGCATGCCCACTCACAACCTGCGAGACCGCATCACCACGCCTATCCTCAGGTTTGTTGGAAGAGCACTTTCGTGAATCGATATGTATCAAAATCGATATTAGTACATCAATAGTTTAATGACTCGCTTCTAGATGGCGCTGCAACACGTTATTTTCCATTCGAGTGAACCATAACACTGTAGTATATGAAATTCGGTTTTGAACAAAGAAATTCTTTTTTGTTATTTTGATTAAAGATCATTTGATTAAAGGCAGTGTAGTCTCAATAGGTACAAAAAATATTTAAAAAGGCCATCAAAAATTTAACATTGTTGAATTATCTTTCATGTTTCAACATGGAATGAATAATGGTTCTAGGTAACTTATATACATATAAGTATATTTTTTTATATACTAATATTATAAAAAAAGAGAATGCGAATTTTGTTAGGTTTGTGTGTATAAGGAAAGTAATCTCA
>PDGT01000022.1:3873657-3933269 GCA_003671415.1 Megathymus violae
CGCCCACCACCGCGCCATCAACCTGCCACACAATCCGCACCTCATAGGTGAGTCGTACTTTACTGGTTGTGTGGTTGGTGGTAAAATGTTTCCTCGAGCGGTCCGATTCATACTGGCTGACTTAGTTTTCAACTCAGCTTGTAGTTAAAGGATAGTTTTAAAAATGTATACATAAATGACAATAATGTTTGGCAACGATAACGCAGATTGGAATCTTGCTATGGAATCGATAAATGTTGGTTTAAATTATGTGCTTAGGAGATTTATTGCCGTTTCTTCTTTATAATAGAGCGCGTTTTCGAAACAGCATTACGAGGAAAAGCAAAAAATATACGGACAAGTGAATTCATAGAATACTTAATGATTATGAATTTGGTATGAGAGATGTACACCTTTATGAGACTAACCGGATTGCTTGCCCTGAGTTTTGACGAGAACATACCGGTAATTGAAAGTTTCGTTGGCAATGCTGCCGTTGGCCTCTAATTATTATGCCGTTACTTAGAATCTCAAATTTTATAATATTTATATCTGTATACTTAGAAAAAACCATTTTGATTCATCTATCCAAGCAACACATTTTTTATATTGTTTTTATAATGTAAAAGTATTATATACTTTATAGGGTAAAAAACCATATTACCAGATGTTGGATGAGGCGTTATAGAACAATAGAAAGCAATAAGTTTCATAAATTCACATCCTTTTAGGCGTCGTTATACGGCAGAATGAACAATCATTATTATTATTACAACTGATATTGTCCCACTGCTGGGCTTGGGTCTCCTCTCAAAATGAGGCAGATTAAGACCATAATCTGCCAATCTTTGACTTTGGCAATGACCTTCACAAATAAACATTCCCTTGCAGATTTAGCTGGCAGCCGGGAACAACGCGGCTCGGCGTTCGAACTTTACAGGAAACCACAGCACATGCACAACATAAGGTAATTTAACTCTCACCACCGGCCGCCACTGCTCCTCTGAAGTCTCACGATCTCTTCTAAAAGTCTGCAAAACAAACATTTCAGATCATAATTAAATTGTCTTTCAAAAATATGCATGTTCAAGATCGCGTCTCTAAAAAACTCCCTTCGCAGTCTGAAGTATACGAACCTCAGCCCCTGTACAATTTGCTCTAACATGCAAACACCGATCGCTTCACCAACGACTAACATGTCTTGTCGGGACACAGTATTAGTATGGTATTGTATGTGGTATAAACAGTATATAAATACCCTATATATTTTGTAACATATATCTTTGTATCTGGGCGTCAGTTTTGAGTTGTTTGAATAACATTTTGTGAACTACATTTGTTACTACAGCATTTAGATTTGTTCGCATTCAAAAAACAATTGGCAGTGCGTGTCTGCATTTTAGTGCAACTTGTTGGATTCAAACAAGCATATTGAATTAACTTGTCCCTTTCTTTTCTTCTTCATTATCTTCTTTGCCTAAATCTCATCTCCGATTGATCTATATCATGCAAATATTATTCATATGTGTAAATTTTATTTCCTCATATTTCTTCAATAATCTTATTGTTACGCAGTAAAAATTCCATTCTTCCTGAATTCACTCTGTCAAGACATTTATTTCAATATGCTTTCGCAGAATCACGAAATTCATTTCCTGAAAAATTTCATTTTAGTCTAGGATATTTCAGAGTTTTCAATATAGAATTCCAGATCGACAATACATAACATCTATGAAAGTAATATTGAAATATCTGAGATGTCCACGTGTTGACCATTCAGTAACTAAGTGGGTGTTTGGTTGTGGGTTTCCGCAGCTCCGACGGCATGAACTCAAGCGTGGAACCCGACGAGACGTTCTCGCCAAAAACCAAAAAGAAATTATCCAAAAAGCCGTCATTCATTAAGAACGCCGTCCTTGACTTGTTCCGATCGAAAACGAAAAACTCACAGAAGGTATCTCGGCAAAAATCACTATGCGATAGTGATATGCAACAGAGATACACGAACCAGATGCCGATGTTAAGACGAGAGAAGTCAGATCTCAGTGACATGACTGTTCACATGAAGAATACGCAGATAAGAAATCAAATGCTGCAACGCAGCAACTCGTCTTGCGAAAAACCCATCCTGAAGCCGATCCTCAAACGACAGAGCTCATTCTGTGACGATAGAAACGGCTCTATATGTACAGTTAGAGATTACGAAGCCAAACCCGTTATTAGAAACTTAAGAAGACAGAATTCAATGTGTGAAATGGAAACCGAACCCAAAGTTACCCCTTTACTACGTAGACAGAATTCCCTCATAGAGTATAATAGAAGAGGCATTTACGGCCAAAGCTTTAATATGATTACCAAAATAGACCCCATCTACCAAAGACAGCAACAAATAAAACATGAACCGTTTTACCCCACTCAACCACTACCTCCAGAACCAGTGTACCAAAGTAAAGAACACTTAGTGTACGACCCTATTCCAAAACCAAGAAGAACCTATGCTTCACTTTACGATACTTCCAGTGAAAATCCTTACGCCACCAGATTAGAAGCATCGAATCAAAGTTTCGAAAGTTCTTATGGAAACCGAGAAACTTTAGCGATGCCGCTCTTGGACCCTCCGTACGCCAGTAGAGCTGAAGTTATGCACGAAAATCCATATGCTTCTAGAAGTGAGGTCACAGAAAGTATGAAGCATGATGTTAGTAAATCTGAGTTGCTATACAATGATTCGCCATATTCCAGTAAAGAACATATGCTTCGTCAAAGAATGACTTCAGAAAATCCCTACGCAACAAAGGAAGAAATGTTGCGCCAAAGGTTTTCCGAATCACCTTATAATACGAAGGAAGAAATGCTGAAGCAAAGAATGGAAAATTCTTTATCCACAAAAGAACCTCTTTATGGCAAAAGAACGTACGAACCGCCACAAGGCACACCTTGGTCGGAAAGCACATACGCACTAAGACCTGATAGAAGATTACAAACACCGGTCAATTTCCCGGGACGAGTGTTCCCAATGACGAAGTGCATGAGTGAGCCTCCATACATTAGTAGAACAGAAATGATGGCCAGAATAGGGCCAACTGATTCTTTATATAGCACACGCTCTGAAGTAACATCAAGTTGTTCCGATCAATACAGCAGTCGTGTCGAGATAACTGACGTATCGCAACCAGTCAGGCCAGCTTCGGCAGAATGTACATACGTTTCTAAACAGGAGATTATGTCACAAAAGGCTGCATTGCTTGCAAGTAAAGATTCTCCATATGGTGTTAAGTTAGAAGAGAAGTTGGAAATAATAAAACAAAGAAACCAAGCAAAAAAAGATATGATCTATCAAACCAGAAAGGAAGCGAACGAAAGTGATGCTATGAAAGTAAGAGAACCACTATACGTTTCGAAGCGCGAGCTAAAAGATAGTGTGATATATGAATCTCATCAAGAAGCAAAAGATCCATTATTACAACCACTTGTCCAAGATAGTAGTGCTAGAAGTAGCCCTTATGAACTGAGCGATGCTAACCATTTATCTCGGCGTGAGCCTATTTACCAAACCAAGGCTGAAGCCCAAGGACATTCTGAATTTGAAAAATTTCAGGAGATCGATTTTTCAAAATTAAGACTCACGGATCAATCAAAGCTTGATGCTGAAAAAGAGAAAGCTAAAAAATCTTTAGAATCCGCTGTTTTGAAAGGCGAACCAATGTATGCTCCAAGATTACATGGAAAAGGCGACCACATATCTAACGTTTTGAAAGCGACAGCATCGCCAATGCCTTATGAATCCACAACATCAATGGAAACGCATTATGCTTCCGAGTGCAGCATGAATTTTGAGAACAAGCCACAGAGTACGCCATACACATCTCAAGACTTGCAAGAGCGGACCAAATCTACCAGGACTGTGACGTTTTGTGAAAAGATCATAGAGAAAAGCCCTGAAAGTAGTCAGGATAATTCAGAGAATCTGTCCAGTAGCCGAAATGACTCCACTGTTATAAATAATGATGCTACTGTTATTCAATCTTCTTCAGAAGCGAAGGAAGGAGAAATTAAAACCGAAGTTGAGCCTGACGGTCCGCATACTACATGGGGAATTTTTGATAGCGAAGGAGGAGTTTTGGAAGATAGGCAATGGGGTGTATCTCTTATTATTCCACCAAAGGCTATCGCTCCAGGAATCAAGCAAAAAATCTACTTTACGGTGTCAGACCCAAGACTAAGTCAGCGCGTGGGGGGACCTCCAATCGATATGGACAACGGTAATGCTTTTGTAATGGAGCACGCGATGATAGTAGCATTGTAGACTGCACTTACTAATTGGCCATTAACGTTTGTGAATGAATTGGGATTACAGAAAACTAGGTATATGCAAAGAATGGGATTTTTAATACTCGAATGTTTATTGTGACGTTTGATTTGTTTCCAGAATTTTTGATATCTTTTTTTAGTATTTCCTTTATAAACCTTCATTGCATGATAAATAATACTATATGCATGTGTTTCAGTTTTGTATAGGTATATGTTAATATAATATATTGCATTACCAGTTAATACTTTATGTTTGTAGATTCGGTAACATCCACCTAAAAATGTCATTTACAACAATTTGAACACATATTAACTTCATTTTATAATAAAAATTGCCAATATTAAGCATGACTCAATTTCAAGGTAGTTTTAACCATCCACAAAATTCACTTAGGTCATTAGTGGCATTGTTACTAACAGGAAGCACTTTATGATATTTTGTGTTTATATTTGCGCAGTTTCCTCCACACAATACACTCATACTTAGAGATAGAGGAAAGAAGACTCCTGCAACGACTGTGCTACAATCAACCGACCATATGATCGTATGTTTAACAAAATTGATTATTTTTTTGCACTGTAAACTATGTGCAAATATGTGATGTTTTTCATCTTCGTTCTTAAATACATTTTTGAAGTCAATGTTTATTCTGTTTTTACTTAGCTTGTTAAATGTTCTCAGTACGTCTTTAATTTAAAATCAAAACACAAACGTCTGCGCTTCCCTAGCTTCGTGTGGTGACTGCTTGGTTCGATTTTAAGTATTTAGTTTTTGTTTTCCTAACTCCATCGCTTTGCTTGGTTAACATTGTGCGTTTAACGATGTGTTGCGATATGTGTTTGTGTGTTGAGTTCAATGTCCTATTTTCCCCATCCTTTTTCTTATTTCATTTTTCTTTCTATCGATCATTGTTTTGCATTTCAATAGTTCCCTGCTTTTTAATTTGTTCTATTATTTTGTATTATTTTTGATAATATTAGTAAAATGATGTTTATTGAAATCATTTTTATCTTTTTGGCTTTCCGTATGCCATAAAATTAAGATCTTTCATCTTTGAAACGACAGCGGTTATAACACCTCATTTATAGTTACTAACTTTGAAAATTGTTATATTCTCACCTGGTTTCAAAATGTTACAAAATCTATTACAGAGATTTAAAAAAAAATAACGCCATGCGCTCCTATATAAAATACAAATCTGCACAATGAAATCAATTTTCGCATAGCAATGATACTTATTCCTCTTACATTACAACTTCTAATTTTAATTTCACAATGACAGGTGAAGCGATGCTCTCCCCACTAGTGATGTGCGGGCCCCAGGGCTTGGTGTTCCTCAGGCCTGTGACACTACGACTGCCCCACTGCGCCAACGCGGTTCCTTCCCTGGGCCTCACCATCAAAGCTACCGACACGGAAGCACACCTGAGTACAGATTGGGACCAAATACACCTCCCTGCTACGACCACACTTAATACTGTTGCTGTAAAAGTTGACCATTTTTGATTACACATTTATAAAAAGAATTTTCACAAGTAATGGAACCAACCGTTGATAGTATTCGTGAGAAGCAGAATTACTGCAAGAAACTGTGCGTTTCATTTGTCTGCTGTTTATTGAAAACGATTACATTCGGAAGGCGATTTGCGAGATATCCGTTTTCAAGAACTGTAATATATTTTTCACCAGCTACGGGGTAGAATGCTATTTGAAGTTAATAACAAATTATTTGTACGCGTTAATGCCTCTTACTAACAAGTGGATCGTATATTAGCTGTGTCCGCTATTTCCATATTAATTTGTTATTAAATATATTTGTTACTTTGATGTTACCCTATACCCAAAGTCATGAGTGAAATAATATGCTGTTAATAACAACATCGATTATTATTTAACTACAGTTAACGTATTAATTATTATGTGGTTACTGTATTCCTTATCAAGGATTTTATTGAAAAGTAGTTTTAATTTTTTTTATTATATATTTGCTAGGTATTTTTCTATTTTCCTATTGTTTCTGCGCGGACGAATCACGTTGTTAGTAACAATTGAAAATCACAGTTGGTTCGTTTGATATCTATGTTGTTTGTCAGGTTTTCATTAGCTGACTTATGTTTTTGTGCACTGGTCGAGAGCAGTCTGTATCAACAGCAGTAGTATACTTATAAATTGAAACATTTTTTAAAAAAATTATGAAGTACATAGAAAATTATTTCAGTTTCGACTAATTTTAATATTATTATTTTAATATGTGGTAGTTCACTCGTGACTTTCAATTAAATATTCGTTATCATGCGCTGCAAAAATACGGTTTACTTATGAGGTTATATTTTGATTTTTGGTGAAATAACTTTAAATAAAAATTAAAACGTGATTTTAATATTTGATATAAAATAGGACTGCATGTCCACGCCTTTTCAACTATGAGAATCAATTTAAGTAGAATTTATTAATCTATGGTTATTTACCGTATGTTTTCAGCGTAGTCTATGGTCATCAAAATGGTCAGTTTGTCAGCAATCTTTTGTAATATTAAAATAGGTGTATCAGTAAGTCAGTGTTCAGTGAACGTCGAGAGCCGATCTCTAATAAAATAATTAGTTGTTGTTAAATATTATTATATTTTTAACTTGACAGCGACGTCGATGCACATACTCTATGGTCATTTACTCTTAGTTTGTTCTTAATAAATAGAGTATGAATAATACGATATTTTTTTTTGTATATTCTGTGGCGATTATTAAAAACAACGGAGCGATTCTGTTTGAGTTGATACGTGGTTGTTTAGCTGTAATTGTCTCTCGGAGGAGGTACTGAAGACATTGCTACCAGATTAAAAGGAGTTAATTGGCACTTGCGGGAGACAATGAAGTACCCATGATCGACACGATGAAGCCCGATAAATTTAAATTATCTTTAGTTATTTGCAAATTACAGCTGTACGTCGTATTGTGATTCACATGGAATATTTCACATTCGTATGTATATATTCGCGGTTGTGACTGAGATATATATTTTTTGAATAATAATTGTAAAATTTAACAAAACACGGTTGGGTCTCATAAAAATAATGACGTCGTGTTGAAAGAAATCTCGGAGACTGATCAGTCAAAGATGTACATTTGTGGTCGTTATTCAGTGAATATATATTTAAATTACAGTTGCGAATCCCATTTGAATCAAAACAGAGAAAATTTGAACTTCGCGGCTACATCGAAGGAATCACTCGCTTTAAAACAGCTTTTTCCATTGACTTATCTATTTCGTTTATCGTTATGTATTTTGGCACTTTTCCCACCTAATTTTAAACTAATTGTGACATGCTAGTGGTGCTAAACGAAACGTAAGCAAAGGTTATAATAATTCGACTTTGACTCACTTGAATCTCTTCAGTTCGGTCATAAGGGGTGAATACTTTTAAAAGGTATGAATGAAGAAATATTTTAGAATGAACGATTTATACACTGTAATGTTAGTCAAGGGATGAATGGATAATGAATAATCAAATATATTACTTATTTTTAAGCGATGCCTTACCACAACGTAGGTTATGCCTAGCAGTAAGTGACACTATGTCTATATTATGTAATGTTGATATTTAATTGCAATTGTAATTGTATTTTAGGAATAATACTTACATTGAAATGTTTATTAGGAACTAAACGAATAATGGCTTCGTCAATAATCAATCTGTTACTTTATATCCGTTTGAATCGGTTCAATGTATGATTGTAATTTTTTGCGCCTTAACCGTTTTCGTGGTTGACATTATGTCTGTCTGTCAGTCTGTCTATGGAACAGTGGGATCATGGATTGTTTGTTATACGTGATCGTTCACATGGCAAATGGTGTTGTATGTATATTTTCTTGTTGCTAGTGACATTGAATATCTTCGAATCGACTATTAAATTTTATATGAAAATCAAGTGCCTAGTGTTATTCACATATCCCAGTTTCAACTTACTCCTGTCTAAGATTCATTTACGTAATGTTCCAGTTAACTTAGAGGTCATAGTTTTTTTTACATTATATATTATAACGCTTAGAGGCTCGCACTCACACCTATATACTAGGATTATGTATTGTGCGTGTGTGTTGCCGTGAATACATACAAATAAAAGCTAATAAACTTCAACGATGACGGAGTGTCGACTGGATCGGAAGGTTCATGATATAAAGAAATTGAAAACATCAAACCGATTGTAAGTGGCCGTCGTATTCGGAATTGCATGCATCTATTACTTAGTTAAAAATACCAAAGCAGTTTCTGATAGCGCTCTATTTGGGCACTTGTATATCAAAAACGATAATTCCCGGAAAATATTTGGTGATACAACCAAATCGAATCATGTTAACATAACTTATTGGTATATACGAAATTGTATTACTGATCCTTTCAACTGAGTGAGGGAGTCCGTTTGCATAAACATTGGGCATATATTAAATTAAACTACATCGTGCATTCATAATTTTTGTATTTCATACCGGTATTACGAGATAATTATTCAAAAAATTAAGCATTTTTACGCCAATCTTCAAAGCTTAGCGAGTCGCTCGTGGCCAGAGATTTGTTGCAATGATGTTTCATCAAATCTCTGCAGTATATAATACAAATCATAGATAAAATCACTTGTTATCCACCGTAAAAGTTCATGTTATTTATAACACTGCAGCAGTTTTGTAAGTGCTGTCCCGCGTCGGAACGCGACTGACAATCTTGCAAAAAGTTACTTCGATTTTATTAGCCAAGTAACTAAAGCTAAATTTTCTTGATCCGTTTGATACTATCAAAATTGTTTGTAACAAATTAATGGGTGCATCTGACTTAGAGATAGTAAGCGATCTACTCGAAGTGATGAAATGCACAGTCTCGCATGAAAGCGCCTAATTGGGTCTTAATGAGATGTTTAAGTATAATTGTGAAACGATCTTATTAATTAATAGTTAAGTTGTCCTGTAGAATTGAAGCTTTAGAAGCAACGCAACTAAGCATCTTAAATCTACGTGGTTAATGGTACTCAAGATATACAAAATTGTATATTGTAAAAATAAGCCTTGTTTGATAGTTTGAGTCTAAATGGTTACTTCTTGTATGAAAACTTGATTTTAAACCCACTGTGTATTAGTTAAATAGGGGCAAGCTAGATTAAGCGCGCTAAAATCATATAGCAGCTGAACCCTTTGCCATCCAGTCTACTGGGTTAACGTTGATTGTATGATGTAAAGATGTAGTATGACTAAATGCGATGAATGAATGACCATGTATAAGTATAAGACCATGTATAACCTACAAAAAATGATGCACGTGTATACGATTATAAACATATTAAAAATCTCAATTTCTATCAACACCTCCTTAGGTACCATTTTGGGAACTCTCAAAGTAATAACATTTTCGTTATTGAGTCAGCTTTTCCAGATCCACTGTATTATTATATCAGTTCTTTTTGGAGATTTCTATTGAAATACTGACTTTAGAGGAGAATTTCCTGTTTTTAAGCGTGGCGGTCACATAAACACTATTTATTTTGAAAATATAACATGGATCAGGATACGATATTTAATGAGAACTATTTTATGCTCATGATCTGTTGTATTTTATTCGAAAGCATACAATGCTTTAATATGTTACAATAAATTTATAAATCTTATCTAGGTGACATTTTGCACTTAGATCTCGCACTCGCGTGGTAATTCCTTACTCGCACAGACCAAATTAATTGATTCACCCTTAATATTTAAGGTTGAAATAATGTTACCTACTGCGTGATCACTAATAAAATTGAACTCTTGGATTAAAGAATTATACTACGTACTTGTTCGATACGTAAGTTAACGATCCATTGAAGGAGTTTAAGTATTTTTTTCCCGTAGAGGATAAACATAACCTTGTGTTACGAACGAATGACCTCGAAATTGATGAATTCTTTATTACATAAGTACGCGATAGACGCACAAATGATGGTTTAATGCCATGCTTTCTAACTGCAGAAATAGCAACGTTCTTCCATGTCATAGGTGAGTCGTAATATGCGCTACGTGATGAGAATTGCGCATTATTGTGGCTATTTGGTTTACAAGCACGGCGATTTCTGTTGTGAAAGAATGCATATTACATAGAAAGTATCCAGTAAATGTATAAAATTTTACTACAGGGTGCGTTTGCATTATTCGCTTGGAGGGTGGACATCATTAGAGCTGTTAATTCCGATAAGCATGTCATGCGTCATACTACTAACAGTTTTGATTATGGATGTAATGGCATGGTTCATGCTTACATACAATAATAGAGCATTGAATCACTATTATCAAATTCATAAGTGCCGCGATGCCGGCTTGGTTACCTGTTAAAGTTTACGATGGCAAATTCTTTCTTTTACCAGTAAATCACAACATTTCCTGTACATTACCAACGTACTTAATGCCGGTAATAATTATCGAAAAACTAGTAATAACAGACAATGGTGTCTGTTTGTATAAGTACTGACTTATATCTAGTTATTATCATACATAATAATGGTAGATAACTGTACTCATTCACAACCTTTCTTTTGGGTTCGGTGTGGTGGGTGGCATAGACATACACCAAGGTGACATCGCAAACCCTGAAGAAGAAGAACTAAGAATGTCTGGCGATCCCAGTACCCCTCGTTCGTCTGGTGGTGTAACTACCAACTGTCAGCACTCGCCGGTCCATATCAGTGGCTATTTTAATACCATAGTTTATCTAAATAACCTTACTTTTAATCTCTCTTCGGTTAACTGTTGTATTCAGACCAAATACAGTTACAGTCTATTTTGTGAACGGCTCTCGACTTTGTTATCCTTCTTGTTTTTACTGTCATCGTTTTGTGTACACAAACACCTAATAAAATAATCTATTTCAAAATCAACAGTGAAAACGTCCTTCCTGGGGTCGCTGATTAGACGGTTCGCGCTCCCACCCGAGCCGCCCACACCCCGGAAACCCCCTTTTACACACTTTTTACGGCAGGCAGGAGATACCGTATCCCTATTCCGGTCTCGAGCTACAGGGACATGATCGGAAACCTAGATCACAATTTAAGTTCATTGCCTGTTCATATTTCTTATAGGTAGTACTTACAATAACAAGTTTCATTTCAACTGGCATTGGCTATTGAACGAGTGAATTGTCGCCGTGCGAGTGCGGAGTTCAATAAAAAATCACATGTATCACACCAGATATTGATCTATTGTTCAATTGTTCGCTGTACGGGCGGTGGGTAATCTTGTTCAATTATGTTTTGAAATGCTCTTTGATTAGCATTATTCGTTTAAGCCACGATAAGGTCATTGCAGTTCTTAATCTTAATTCTAAAAAAGGTATTAAAATAAGGGATTAAGAAATGTCAAAAGATATTAAAATGTATATTATCTAGATTCTAGAGTCAATACTTTCACAAAGATGTACATATCAAAGCGTGTTCTTTCTAAGGTATTTTATATTTCATCATCATAATCAGTTGGAAGTCGTGCTGGACATAGGCCTCCCCACAGGATGCCATTTAGAACGGCTACTCGCCTTCTGCATCCAGCGGTTCCCTGCAATATAATTATGGCAACAAGCTATTTATGTACGTAATATAAATTTATTTCACTCCTGAGCACCTACTAGGATGAAACTGTTCATATGTGCGCACCCGTCACACACGATTCTTATAAAATGAGGAAGTCGAAACAACTTATTTCATGGGAGAATTATCAGAAAGACTACACTTTAAAAGTCAATCAGGCTTGATTGGATTAATTATAGCTCAGTAGAATTAGCATTCGTCCTTTCAAAAATACCAGCCAAATTAAATGCTATAGGAATGTATTAAATCATTCTACACTGCCCGCAATTGTCGTCTCGACATGTTAATACTAGGTTCCTATTGCCCTTTCCTTGTTGTTACGTCAATCTAATTACAATGCCACGGTAAATGACTATGAAGTCATTTACCATGCGGCGGCGTTGAAAGTTCATTAGTTAAATAAATAATGCCTTGGGAGATCACCACTATATCCATGGTATTCGCTGGAACATGCGCTACCATACTGCATCGACAAAGTGAGGAGAGAGTGGGGGTAATAATTAACTAGGGTCCAAAGTTTTCAATATATGATTGCAGATTAGGCGGTTAGCAATAACTCAGTTGTGTGTGAACAAAATACCAATATGCTCGTATGCCTAAAAGCTTAGACAATGTGCATTCTGTTAGCGATGACAATAATCTAAAACTTGAAAATGTTTGGTGATTATATGTGATACGTATGCGTGACGTACTTCACATACTTTGAAGTTTTCGAATATCGTCATTGCTAACATAATTACACGTTTTGTCTCCAAGCCCTGACATGATACAACAATCCTGACGTTTGGTAACACTAATCGCTGCAGATAATCAGATGCGGTGTTTGTATTTACGGTTACATAGTACAAATATTCTTCAATTGGTAAAAACATATGCTATCACACTGTAAGGGCCCCGTCAAGCTGCAATCACGTTTCAATATAATTCTCGCCTCCTGCTGCTACCGTCGAAGGAAAGTAATTATTGTCATCGATACAAACCTTTCGCGGCCTTGTGGCGTCAATGATGTGTAACAAAACATTGATTGTAACTTGATAACTAACAGAATTACGCCAATATTCCTATTTAGTATATTCGCTTGAATGCCGACACTGATTGCAGGTAGGTAAAAGTATTGGATTATCTTTTGCTCATTTGAAATGTAATACTTCAATACGCCTATAATAAAAATTCATTCAGCTTTAGTCCATGGATACAAAAACACTGAACTGCTGCACAAAAAACAGCCGATAGGTTTATTTACTACTCTTTACTGAATTTGCATCTTCTTCTTCTTCTTTGTCGTTGCGCTCTTGGCAGAGCGGTCGTGGTCGTCATTATAGGGTTGTGAAGGCCCGCTTGAGTATTCGCCGCCATCCTTCTCGGTGATCTGCCTTTTTCGTACATAGATGTAGTGGTACGTTCATTGCATCATTAATTTGAATAATTATTAAATTTGTATAGTAACTTTAATTCAATATTCCTTAGCAGGCGGTCCATTATCTGTGATTGGAAAAACTCCTAAACTATGATCCGTAATAGAAGCGGTGAATATGCCATGTAAATCAGAAAGCTTCTGAATTGTTTTCACGTGATAGACACATAGAATATGCTATGTTTTTTGTATCGACAAAATGCCTACGTACATTGAAATGTTCAAAAAAATATATTTATTAGATATTTATTTATTTTTAATTATATGTTTTATTATTAGTTTAGATTAAGCGGGCAAGAAATTTACCCAACGTTCTGATTCAATGCGGATTTGTCACAAGTAATCCTCACGAGTTAGTAGCGAACGGAATTTTTAATGTTAGTTATACCATCTGTAGGTCGGTCGTTGTCTTCCTACGCGGCCGCTCGCTTGCGCGATGGGAGCCTGGGGTATTCGGGTCAGAAGAGTCACCTTTTTACCCAGGTTGTAACTCCAGGAGAACTAGTGTCTCCCAGAGGAAAGGAAGACCCCGACGTTAGGTTGGAATCCAAAAATCAGTTTATCCATGCCGATATCGCAGCCAGCAGTCCCCCAGCTGGGTGGGGGAATAGTTCGACTCTATGGGCTTCCGCGGAAGTGAGAATCCCTCCGACGGTCTCACATAAAGGGGTGCAAATCCCCTGAGTGCCACGTGTGACCCGTCGTCGGCTTGGTCGAACAACGATCTCGCCAACTGGACCACATAGTCCTCGGTCAACTACACTCGGAGGTCGCGCGCTATGATGTCGTTGCGCACATAGCGACCCATCTCCACGATCGCTTGCAGTTTTGAGTAATTGCTGCAGCCGCTTTCGCTGACTGATTGATTTAAATGATACTTTTCATATTTGTAACTTACATTATAGCACATATTCAAGAATAAGTTGCATCCCGGAAAATGGACCTGTTCCCATAGAATAGAAACCCAAAGTTCATAAACCCTTGGAACGTTGTAGAGAGTCAATAATACACCTTCATGTAAAAATCTTTTTTCACTACACTTCACCAAAATAAGTGGCAAATAAATTTTACTATGCACATAATTTCAAGTGAAAAAAAGGGTGCGTTGAGATTTGAATCCAAAACTAGGAAAGAACTTGCAAACCACTTGACTATTATTGCTTTTCCATTGAATACACATTTGTACAATAAATTTTAATTAAAAGAACAACATAACGCTACATTACACCTCATATCGCTGATGGCGTTACAGATGGCGATACCTCATTCAGCTAGATACAAATGGCCTTACAGCTGGAGCCGATAGCATCGCCTGGGAAACGCGTTAATTAAACAATGTATCGCGTTACACTTAGCTCATCACGAGCCGAGAGTGACGGATGAACTTGCGAACCGATTAAAGTGTCTCAATAATATCTAAAATACTTAAATCCTTTTATTACTGGCAGTGATGTGTGCTGGAAAACATTATTTCATAGCTCAATGGTGATGGTTTATCATCGAAAATATATATATTGTTGGAGAGTGCATTTTTTACGGATGCGTCTTTAAGTTCTGCAAAAATGCGCAATTTGTCAATGATAATACTTGCGTTTTAATGATGACGTATTTTAATAGATGTCGTATTTGTGTGATTGCATGTGTTACTCATTAATAAAACCAATAAAACATTTAGTTCGATGGCTCGCGGCAGTCGTACTGCGATCACGGTTGGGAGTTTGATGTGTTTGGGCGATTATATTTCGTAAAGTATGTTAAGCCGTCGTTCTCGGTAATTATCGTTAGATCGTTAGATATCTTTTAACCAAGTTAGGCTTTCCGTGGCATAAGATCTTGCAACCAGCTACCGACTCCAACATTGCAGTGCCAGCGTAAAGCGCAAGCTTCTCCACTTTCGAGTAAAGATTCGTGACCTATCGTGGGTCATTAATGCTGTTGAAAGCAGACTGATTCTGTCTGTGCTGATTGGAAATATTATTGTAACAATTTTGATGATAACGTAATAATAATAACGTTTGTTATTAATCAAAATAATATATCTGTGGATATATATAACTATATAATCATATAATTGTAATGGAATCGAGTTACAAGGCATGGTTTTCTCAAGCGCTGCGCAAGTCGGGCCAAAGTTGAGAATTGCGACTTGCAATCCCGATCTGTGTACTTGTAACAAATAAGATTCGACGTGATGCGCGCATGCAAAACGTGCTTGTTAAATAATGCGACTGTCGCAAGTACCTCGAGCTCCGTCCCTCGTTTGGGCACCATGGACAACTTCACGCCTTTTTTTTTTAATATACGTTTACACACTCACACCCCTGCACTAGGATTCCCTGTGTTGCGGGTGGCATGGACATACACAATTATCACATCACAAACACCCATGACCCAAGAACAAATATTTATGTATCTGTCACATAAACATCTGCCCCGGCCGTGAATTGAACCCGGGACCCCACGCTCGGCAGGCAGGGTCACTACCAACTGGGCTACGGGGTCGTCAAATATACGGAATTTTTTTTATAACATGCGTACATGCATACAGATTATGTGACGTATATATTTTTTTAAGTTAATAGCCGACAAACCAGCAGACGAGCCACCTGATGGCAAGTGGTCACCGTCGCCCATGGACATCAGCAAGACCAAAGTTATCACTGATGCGTTGTCGGCCAGGAAATGTGAAGCAGGTTAGAAAGCAAAGGATTCTGAATATTGTTTGAAATAAATAATTATAATTATTATTATTGTTTTTTATTGTAGAAATTTAGATATTGTCGCATATTAATTGATTATAAATGTGTTATTTCCAAATATTTTGTTTACTGAAGACACTAAAACACGTCAATAATTACCGTTTAAATCGATTGACAGGCGGTGACAAAAAAGGGTAAAATATTTTTTTTCACATAGTTATTAATATATAGATTTTATTCGTGTGTGCCGCAGATTTTATTTTAATAATATTAAATGTTACCCCTTTATGATATAACAGACAACACGAAACGTGATTATAATAGTGATTAACTACAGCATTGGTTTAAATCAGAGGTTCCCAAACTTATTTTTCTCATAGACCATTTTCAAAATTTTGCTAGTTAAGGTGGACCCCCCGCAGCTACATTTTTTTTTATTTTTTTTTTTTTTTATTTTTTTTTATGCCTTGGGCATGCAAACGAGCAGACGGGTCACCTGATGGTAAGTGTTCACCGCCGCCCATGGACACTAGCAACACCAGGGGCGTCACCAATGCGTTGCCGGCCACGAAAGAAATGATAGACCCGCTTCTTGAAGGATCCCATGTCATAGCTTGGAGGAAACACCGATGCAGGAAGTTCGTTCCACAGTTTACACGTGCGTGGTAGAAAGCTACGTGAGAACCGAACTGTGGACGAATGCCAGGTATCCAGGTGGTATTGATGGAACCTGGTACTCCGCGATGTGCGGTGACGAAAATTAACCGCAGGGATTAAACCAAACAGTTCTTCAGAACATTCCCCATTATACAGACGGTAGACATTTCTACTATATTCCCAAAACTTGACAAAAAATGTGAAGATTAGATCTAACTATGGAAATTTGCGTTGCGTCTGCGTTCCATCCACGAATTAACAGTTTTCGAAAAAAGTGAGAATTAATTGGTTAATTAATTGATTGTGCTGTGAGTGGATGTCAAAAAAGTAAAGTTGGTCAATCAAAAAAGTAATTCCATTCAACTTCACTTTTTTGACATCTACTCACAGCACAATCAATTAATTAACCAATCAATTCTCACTTATTTTATTTAGAAAACTCCTCATTCAGTGCGGTAAAAATAAAAAGAAAAATAATATATTTGCTTGTGTTATTTATTAAAATATGTATTATTATTACACAATTACTCAGTCGAAAATTAAACATTAATAATTTCTACAATGACAATCACAAAATAGTCATAATTTTAATGGGATGAATGTACTTGATGGATTGACAGCAAATTATCAACATTTGGCTTCAGTTTTGTTAGGAATAACCGCAAATCTCCCCGTTCTCTGATATTCAATTTGCTCCTTTTTTTTGGTAAAAGGTTTGTAACGACACTAAAACTTTTTTCGACAAGATATGACGACGGAAACGCTATCAAAAGCTTTCTCGCAATTCTTCACAGTCCAGGATATTTTTCGGGTATTTCTGCCTGTAACCAAAATGTTTGATATCCTCTTATAAATTTCACCTTCAGTTCCTCATTAGTGCTAAATTCGAGTAGCTCCTCTTGTAATATCACATTCTCCACTTCCGTTTCATCAAATAGATTTATAACCCATGGTGGTATTTCCATCGTCAGAATATCTTCAAATCTGATTTTGAAGTCATCATACAGGGCAATTAAATGTTGAACGTATGTGTGAATATCCTCATCAAGGCATTCTACCTGTGACAAGTTTGAAAACTGGGAAAATTCGCGCCGACTAATATTTTGCTTCATAAATTTCAATTTTCCAAGAAAAGCTGAAATTACACCCTTAGCTTTTATTAAATTGAGGCTGTCCCCTTGTAATTGTAAGTTAATGTCATTAAATTTTTTGAACAAATCTGTCAAATACGTGATGTCTGCTTTCGAATTGATCAAGTTTTCTTTTAAATCGGAATCTTTACTTTCCAGAAACTCTAACACTGATTCAAAAAGTGAGTAAAATCTTGTGAAACATACACCTTTCGACTACCAGCGTACTTCAGTATGTAAGAATAATCGTTGGAATTCTTCAACATTTTCATCGCACAATTGTGATAATAAACGCGTATTCAATGCATTACTTCTTATTTTGTTAACTGCATTAATCACAAATTAAAGCGATTGGTGCAATCTATCACTCAAATTTTTCGCTACTAGGTGTTGTCGGTGGATGACACAGTAAATTGCAGTTACCTCTGGTATAATTCTTTTAAGATGGCTTATAAATCCACGATATCGCCCGACCATGGCAGGAGCTCCATCTTTTGCCGCCTAAATTACGTTTGTAAATGGAATCTATTTATCCCTAAAAAAATCACTCAGCACATTAAATATTGATTCACCTTTAGTGTCCGCCTCCAAAGTTTTCGCGAATAGTAGCTCTTCATGAATTTCTTCGTTCATAACAAATCGAACATATGCCAACAATAATGCTTCATTACCACGTAAAATTGACTCGTCCAGTTGAATAGAAAAATGAATTGTTTGTAGACAATTTCACAAGAAACTTTCAATATTAGAGCTTATTTCATCAATTCGTCTTTGTACAGTGTTGTTACTCAAAGAAATTCTTTTGAGTGTGTCATATGAGAATTTGTGCAGAACAGTTTTTGAAACCTCTTCAATAGCGGGTAAAATTAACTGTTCTCCAATGGTGTACGGTTTTCCAGATTTCGCTATAAGTAATGAGATATTGTAAGATGCCCTCAAGCCATCATCGTTACTTTTAGACGTTGAAGCGAACATGCCGTGCACGCTGGGTCTCTTTTCATATTTTTCTTTCAATGTTTGAAAATATTTCAAATCTTTACCTATTTTATCAAGATGACACCTTCTTAGATGATCTTTGAGCTTGGATGGTTTCATAGAGTCATTGCTCAAAACTTTGTTGCATAAAAGGCATATCGGCAATCGCTTGTCTGCCTTTGATGGAACGAAACCAAATTTTAAATAATCAACACTATACTGTCGACATTTCTTCTTAGATTTATACTGAACTGTTGTACTGAATATGGAATATGCAAGTTTTTATATGTAAAAGTCGCTGAGTTTCTTAAATAAATATTATCTGCTTACATTGATAAGTGAAGTCAAGCCAACATTTTAGTTCTTCACTACCCTAGTTAGAAAAAGGCATTTATAATGATTAAAAATATTTGAAACGATTAAAAAAGATTTGAATTTGATTACAAGATATATAAATAATATATACTTTGCATTGAAGTAATCTTTTTAAATGCCTTTTTCTAATCAGGGTATCGAAACCAGATAAATTTTCGTGGACCCCCGCTTACGAATTGTGCACCCTTATTTTTTGGTCACGGCAACGTAGACCCCCGTCGAGTCTCCCGTGGACCCCTGGGTGTCCACCTGGACCACTTTGGGAATCAATGGTTTAAATCGATCGTTATTAAGATTGTTAACACGAACGGTTCGTGATTTTTGTTCTTTAATTGAACTTAAATGGATATGAGGGCTGATACAGAACCATGATTTTAAGCCCATGTGAATTCAGTGGTATTAACAAGTATGACCAGATTGTTATTTCGTTTCATTTATCTAAATACTTCAACAGGAAATTCGTATAACGTAATTGTCTCTTACTCCTGCGTATGGGCCCGTATTCGTTTTATAAAAACTTTCTTATAATTACCTATCTTTCTCATATCTTCTTATAGTGTAGTGTGTAGTAGAAATGATATGAATTTATGTTTATTGCACATAAATGCAAGTACAGCTACTGTAGCATATTATTTTATCGTCAGTCATAAATAGGGGACGTAAGAGACGATCTCAACTATTCGGAAGTGGTTATAAGAGGTAGATAGATATTGCGGCTAGAAAAAAAACTACGAGAAATATATAATTTGGAGTATTTAGAACTAATAAGTGACACCGATCTGGAAACGGGAAACACAAAAAAATATGTAATTGAATTTTAAAAATAACGTATTTAAAAAAATGTTTTTACTACCTACAATAGCAAAATTATATTTTAGGATATTAGACGTTCCAATCTTACACGTTCTCCCAAAAAACGCGTTTTTTCTAAAAAATTTACTTATATGGACGTATTATCCATCCATTTGCGAAAATAGTCAAAATAACAAAGATAGCTAAATTCCTTAAAGAAACCAATAAACCAATAACCAATTTACTGCCTATTAATGTACCGTGTTTCTTTGTCATCGGTTTATGGTTTATTAATTCCTCTAAGTACACAATAAATTGAGCTATATTTTAAAAAGTAAATATTAGATTCCTTTTAACAAGAAATAAAAAGCAACGTGACGTAAGATTTTTAAGCTATTTAAAAATGTATCTACGTTTTTTCTGAACGAGTGATATGGTTTCATAAGCAATAAAATCGTGATGTCGGTTCTATTAATCGATCGATACGAAATTCCATAATAAGAATTTGATCGATATCAAAATATTGTAAAACGTCTTCGAACAGTTTGTACTGAGTATCCTCTGCGGAATTCGTTCCTTGATGACAAGCTGATCGATATCGAAACACGGAAGTATTGCGAAAGAGCTACGAAGCTTGTAGTATCCTTCGCTGACTTGGTTCCTTGATGACTCTTTTTGACAACCCTAATAATAGGAGATAGGTAATACAGAAATCGCTTTGAATCTGATATACAACTGGGAGGGAAATGATCTTTTAAAATCTGGAACGCGTGACGGATACTAAAGATTTTTTCTACAGATTCAACTCACTTATTTGGATATTGGTCAATTCGAAATTGGGCACATATGTGAAGTTATAGTATCGTAATATAAAATGTTAATGTTAAGATGATCATAGAGGTGGTGTCTCTACCTGCTGAGTGTTGCGTCCCGGGTTCGATTAAAACTACATGTACATATTTATTGGCCATTACGTTCAGCCCGTGAACCGTTATAAGGAACCTTAGATAAAATTCAAGTCCTACTTGGGCTTAATTAAGTGTGTCAAAGACATGTCAAGAGTTCCAACTACCCCTAAGTCTTAGTCAACCTCCTCTGCTCGCCATGCAACCTACTGAAAAACGGACAAGCCTGGTTCCCCTCGTTGAGAGTCCTAGCGATACTTTTGCACGGAAATAGAGGCCTAGCTGTCTAGCTACCACCTTTCTTAAAATTCGGTAAAATAGTGTAATTGGCCCAGTGACATCAGTATATCCGAGCAGTAGCTTGGAAAGGTCAAAAGATTTGCACTCTAATTCCAATTATGGCCATCTATGATAGAGCATTTTGGTACCATAATGTACCAATGTATGTGTACCAACACAGGACAAAAAATATATTTTAGGTATCTTATGGCACTCGTGTGCATAATCCATAAAACCAATTGAGTTAACGAAGAGTTATCATTTCAAATGATCACAATAGGTGTCTTTATATCAAATCATTGTTTTACGAACCGTACAATCTACCATCACTGCAAATGTAGCGCTTGCGACACTGTTAATTGTTTTTTACTATGTGATTAACACACTATTTATATTTTATACGATTTTAAAATGTTTATCAGTCGTGACGTAGTGTTTGGTTTCGCATTCATGAAATAACCTCAGAACTGAACAATTACAGGTTATAGAGTTAAGGGATCTTGCTTAAGCAGTCGGTCTGTTATCTTGCGTCATAAGAACTCAGAGATACTTCCACAAAAAACTCGAACTCGAATACATGTCTTCCTACGTCATTAGGCCTCAATAATAAGGGCAATAATGAGTCCAAGATAATCATTATGTTCTGGCAATCAGTCAGCGAAGGAGCAGTTCATTTAATCGTATTGTCACCGCTACCCAAGCACATCTAATTCCGCGTGCTTCACCGATGTTTCTAATAAACTAGAGAAAGATAGCCCACTTATTCATTAAGTTCTCCGTCACTGAAACTTTGAAAACTACGATTGATTTTAGAAAGATTGTATAAGCTAACAATTAAGTAAAGAATCTCCAGCGACATTAACAGGGTGCACCACGAGCAAAGAAGGATGGTTAGGATTCAGGGATGTTGGTATGTACAGGCATAGTATTCCAGTGATTCTCCAGTCTCCTTCCACGATTGAAGAGGCTTGAAACGGGCTCTACTATAATGCGTCAGTGTGAAATGTTGGTGGAATTTGTAATCAAACCGAGTCAGAAGTTCTTAGAACACCTGAAGGAGACTGAAGACATTCAATGGTAACTTAAGATTATTTTACGTCATTATATCCTTGAGATTTCACAGGCATAGATTGCAAAATATTTGTAAATATTCAACGCCAATTTTAAAGGAACATTTAGAGGTAAGTCCACTATAATAATAAGTCTTTTATCATCGTACGTAAACTATTAAAGTTTTAATTCTTCCCTTTACAATTTCACAGATTAATCTACCAAGTCTGCTGAGTGGCGACTAATCGTATTCAGTCGTCCTGTAGGAACGTTAGGTTGATCAACCAGACGGATTGCATCCTGTTTTTGAATAGATAGTTATATATTCAATATCAAAACCAAATACATTCCTTCAACCAATTCCCATATACCATTCATACTAGGCATAAATGTGAGCACATCAAAACGTGACTATTAATATAATGAGGACTTGGAAGATCTAATAATTTTGAAATAGGCATGCATTTTCTGTGAAATGTTGCACCTGGGCTGATATCTTTGTGTTAATGACGAGAGACATCCTCGAGCCACGACGCGTGTGCCTCGGGTTGACCCAGTTACTTTGCAAATCGCCCACATTTGTTACTTCGAATGATCTAGCTCATCCCTTCGAAAGAGGTGGGCGGGTGAACATAAAAGCCTGGGTGGACTACCAGCGGTTTACAGTTCGCGCGCCACGCTAGCGGCCCGTACGCACACGGTGAGTTCTATATAAAAAATCGCATGACCAGTGAAAGCTTACAGTGATGGAAAAGTGCCTTGTGTGGAATAAATTGGTGAAATTCCGATTGATTTATTTCAGATTATTTTTAACATTATTATTTCAAAAATTAATTAAATTTATTAATACGTTAAAATACGGCTTAAAATAATAATTAAATCTTTGTAACATTTATACATGATCTTAAAAAAATAACAAACAATGTTACAACAACAAGAAATTTATTTTTATTAAGTCTCTATTTATCTTTAGATAGCATAAATTATATTATTAAAATTGTAATCTATTAACATTTTTTTTACAAAAGGTTTATTACACAAAGAATCATTACTACGCCGTATTAAGTAGACAAAATACTAATGAATACTTAAAAATGTAAAACTAATTATTGAACACAGGTCCTATGCACCTTTTAGATTTCCACATATGAACTGTATCACACTAAGTCAAAGATATCAGATCTCACTTTGTAACGCATAAAGAGATGCCGCTGGGAAGAATTCTTATTACATGAATTTATGCAAATGAACTCAATTAATACAAGATTCTGTAAAAACACACCTATTGTTTTTCACACTTCGAAAGTGTTGCAATCTCTGTACTGTAATTGTTCACGAGTCGCCTTTGCCGACTGTACCCACGAATAATACCTTTACTAACGAACAACCGTCGGTAGAGGAATAAAAATCACAGGCTCGATTACTTCTATATCTTAGGATCTACTATTTGTTAGTATATTTTACAGACCTTTTTCTTCATTCGAAATAGACAAAAATGTATTAATATAAACAGGTACAAGTTTTGGAAAATAAAATAAAAATTTAGTTTTTAAAGTACGAGTGACATCAAAAATATGCCAAAACCAATTGAAAATTGGAACTTCCATCTCTATTTTACTTAAAAAATAATATACATTCTATTCAAAATAGATTCGTCGTCGAATCCAAGAAATAGGAGTATTGCACAAAATAATGTTATTATCCAATAAACATAGGTCAGATTAAGTTGCGAACAAAGATGTCAATCTAATGACCTCTAATGACCGTACTGTCTGAAAGCGTTTTGCAGATACGCGTCTGTCACGCATCACATTCCCTTTGACAAACGAAAATAGTTTACTAGTTAAAGCATTCTGTTTACAAGCTGACAATATACAATATATACGAATACAACTGAGTGTTTTTCAAAAAGTATGGTATATTGCGGTAATCTGATGGTAAGGAAATTCGTATTGATGTTAATTTGAACTAAAGTCATTTTTATTGCTAGCATTTAAAATAAATTTTCTTTATTGTTCACGTTTTTAAACGTTATTGGGTGAATATTTCATTTCGCGTCAGACGATAAATAATATATAAAATATTGATAGAATTAAAACCTAATATTATTTTCGTATAGTTTACTTGAGTCTTTACTAGGTGCAATCGTTAAAAAAGAATTTTTTTAATTAAAACAACATTAAATTTTAAAACAAAAAATAAAATTCTAATTACCAGCAATGTCCCATTTCCCAGATTTTACTTTATTGTTACATCTTGTTAGAAACTGTGCATGAAGAACAGATGTTTTATCACTTTTTAATATAATACAATAGGCAGTCTATTCATAGTACATTTTTTATGAATAGAAGAACATACTAAAGTGGTATCTTACCACTTTGAAAAATGTCCTTACAGTTCCCTGTAATTACCATCTAACGATACTTTCGCTCTGATATTTTAATATTTTCGCGTAGCTGTGTATCTTGCCTAACATAATATATTCGGCGACAGTCACCCCTTTGCCACCGAGCCAAACACACGCCTGAAAGAGAGTTTATGGCTACAGAAATTAAAATTATCCTATGAAATTCTAACGTTGTTCAAAATATTTCTACAAACCATTCATTTTATATAAAGTATTTATGTTCAATATTTTATCAATAATTAATATGGATGAGTGCTTTTTTATTTCTATAATTTTTACAAGTCTGTATACGTACGGAATACCGTTAATATATTAAAAATACTAGAAAATCTCATTACCAATCTACTAATTACCATTATTTACCATTCTCTTTTACTCGAATGGTAATTAGAAGAAATGAATGGTAATTATTTATATTAATATTTAGTATTACAATTTCCATCGGTATTAGAGTATTGACCCTAATTCCATGCTAGCAGACGAAGGTGTCGTACGAGGCGACAGAGGCCGGCACCCCTGTTAAGTGCCAATCGTGAATCAGCTGGAAGCTTGAGAATCATTACTATATTCCTTTTCTTTTAATTCTAAGCGATGCCTTTAATGTTGCTTATATTCATGAAAGACGGTGAGTGATATTAGATGGCTTGTCTGTTAGTTTGTCAGCTATAATAATAATAATAATAATAATAATAATAATAATAATAGAATATTTATTCATTACTAGTTATACTTTTCCTTCGAAACGGCTTGACCGATTTTGAGGAAATTTTATATGTATATCCAGTAGGTCTGAGAATAGGTTGTTATCTATTTTTTATACTCTTAAGTGATAAGGGTGGTCTACCCCAATTTTTTTTATTTTATTTTTTTGGATAAAAATTTTTATTTTCATGTTTTTAGGTGGTGGCATTAAAAATACATACAACCCTACATTTTCACCTTTCTACCATAAACTCCTATTTTTTACTAGCGATATCAGTAATTAATAATTTTGTTCCGGCTAATCTCGGAAACGGCTGTACCGATTTTGACAGGACTTTCACTGGCAGGTAGCTGATGTAATAAGGAGTACTTTTATTTCTACCATATAACTTTTTTGTTAAATTCCATGCGGACGATGTCGCGGGCACAGCTATTTTTTAAATAAATTTATCGTTAATTCATATCACACCATGTTTTTCACACGGAAAATTGTACGTGGCATGCTCTCGAGTGGGCAAACTATCCAGTTTGTTTGTGTTAGCTAAATATGGGATAACAAAAAATACTGTGCACTCTATTGCGTTAAGATATTGTTTTGTATACTTATTATAAGTAGCGATATATGTAATTTATAATTTATATGGCAAAACAGCGTTTACCGGATCAGCTAGTAACTATACATATAATTTTTAATAATTCTACTAAATTATTAAGGATTAATGAGCAATTTAAGTAATCCCATTATTGATTTAATTTATTTCAGAAAAACTAATTTCTTTTCCTTTTTATTCAATTTTTATTTATTGTAACTATTAAGATTTGGGATCATAATTATGTTATTAATTAAAACTACAGTTTCTATGTAAATTGAAAGTAATTATAATAAGTAAAAGGCTGATTCACTATTTTGGTTCTAATTCCCATTTTCACCTTTTTGTCATTACCATAAATTGTATCTAATCCCCATAAGTAATAAATCTCATTACCGTTTAGTAAAAAAATAAAAAGCTCTGTAATTCAATAACCGTAAGTCTGATTGCTGTCCCTTTCTAAGATTTTTTTTACTATTATTATTCACTTCTTAAAAATCGTATAAAGAACATAATAACGTTTCATTATTTATCTCTCTTCAAAAACATCATAATATGCACGAAATTAAATATTCACCCTATTACATTTTTTGCAAATGTGTTAAGTTGATATCATCAATCAGAATATATCAAATCTCGAAATCTCAGTGCCACCTACATAATGGTTATTTATGTCTGTAGCAGAAATTAAGTAATTAGATAAAAAAACTTTATTCAATATATTATTTGAATATAAACTAATATATATTTAAAGTTGTACCAATTTGAAGTACCATCCATTCGTGAATCCAACCCATATTCCCCGACCGCCAACGGACAAGTCAAGGCGTCAGATTCTTTCAAATATAGGTCGCTTCTTTCTGTACCACCCAATACAATCACCAATATTTAATTTATAATTCATTTAAAATGTAACATTTTACCTTCCGTACCTATCTGAGTAGATATTATCTGGTAGGTAGGTAAAATAGAAACCAATCCAATACTAATGCCGCTAAGAGGCATCCGACATAACACAATTTCTTAGCATGACTTATGCTAAGAAGCTCTTCCATTAGCGGTCATCCATCGTCATAAGTACCGACCTCGCTCAAAACTACTAATTATCAATTGGCTTACTTAAGACTTGAAACAGACAGTCGGGCTATGACTACTTCAAATATAAATAAGTAACTACGAAGTATTACCAACACTTATAATATGTATACCATAGCTCAGTTGGTAGTGAACCTGCCTGCCGAGCGAGGGGTCCCGGGTTCGATTCCCGGCCGGGGCAAGACATTTATGTGACATAAATATTCGTTCTCGGGTCATGGGTGTTTGTGATGTCGTATATGTGTATGTCCATGCCGCCCGCAACACTGGGAATCCTAATGCGGGGGTGTGAGTGTGTAAACGTTTATTTATTTATTTATACTTTTATTACAGGTTTAGTTTTAGATCTGGGACAGCGCCAACGCCATGCTACGTTTGTCGACGTTTTGTTGTAAGTAATACATAATTATATATTTCGCTAATTTAAAACCACATAAAAAGTAAAAAAATAGTATTTTCGAAATAACTGAGCCAAAAATTTGGAAAATCCCAAGTCAGTTCTCACGAAAAATATCATGTTTGTTAATTTGTATTAAATTTAAAGTGAAATGTTATTTCTAAATCCTCTCCACGCGAGTCTGAATCAGACATGATCGGATACGAGATTCAATATTCGTATAATCAGAACGAGATAATAAATAATGCGATTTAATTGAATTGCATACTTTCATATAATTAATTATTAACCCAGGTATATAAGAACTAATTATATACCTTTATACTGACTAATAGAGAAATATTTTGTTTGTTTTTATTACTTATCTTCAACACAAAAAGAACGTAGCGCATTAACTGCCACGTTGTACAGACAGCATCAAAAATAAACAATTAAATCAAAAATCAATAGCGGTGCATAAAATATAATGCGAAATAAATTATGGTTTTGTATTGATGCAGTGAAACTGCTGTTTTGTTGTAATATTTTAAACCTGGGATTCCCAAACTATTTTTTTGTGCAAGAGAACCCTTTTCCAATATGAAGTGATACCTCAAACCCCCGTAGACAAATTACTTTGAAAACCATCATCCACTAAATTGTAAAAGCCCCAAAAAAACACGTAACATTACAAGGGGTCGATTTTTAGACCTCGTCGAACCACAAAATGAAAACTGATTTTGACCCCCAGTACAATATACAGATACTGTATCATCTACATTTTTCAAATTGATTGCCGTAAGCATTGAGTTGTATTTCTTAAAAGTATGTTCGTATCAACCAGTAACGCGATATTTATCAGTTAATGAAGTCGTTCATGGAATCCGTGTTGTAAAGTAATTGCATGTGAATAGCTCCGAGAAACCCATTTGTTGTGATTGGTCTGTTGTTTAAGGATTCACGATTTCAACGCATTAACGAATTATACAAATCGCTCGGAAAGCTCTTGTCACAAGGACTGGCTAGAGGAAAATATCTTGTAGACATCTTACAACAATTCAAATTAAGTGTTCTATTTCTCACATGTAGTATGTATGTGCGAAGTTCTGAATTGGTATGGTTTGCGTTGTAGATTCGCGTCTTTACAATAACATAATATATTATGTACACATTAAATCCATGTAAAATAGATGTCTTATCAACATTTTTAAGGATAACTTTGGATTCAAATTCAAATTCAAAATCATTTAATCATATAGGTAATCAGTAAATATACTTATGAACGTCATTTTTTTGCTTCTACCACCGTTTCGAAAAGGTGCTTTAACAATGACAAGAAACGGCGAAAGAAACTCCTCAGCACATCTTTTAAATAACACATGGTAATTACAAAAGTTTGAACCTGTGCTGAGCTGGTTTCGACACTATTATTTCTTGGCATCCTTGTAATTAATGTACTCATCTATACCATAATATCCTTTGCCTGTAAGTTGTGTTTTAATGTGACGCTTAAAAGTTCCAATGGGCAACTCGCGTATCAACTTAGGAATCTTACTGTACAAACGAACTCCAAGCCCCATAAAGGAAAGCTGAATATTCTAGTGAAAAAAATTCTTACTTTTACCACATGAAAAGGAGCCCAGCTTAATGAAATGAAATAATATTTTATTCGAAGTTGGTTTTAACAAACACTTTTCGAACGTCAAACTTCGCTGTCGCTTCAACAGATCCCTACTGTGAGTAGTCCCGGAGGAAGCGGCAAGAAACTCCCGGGGGATTTTTTTTCCTTATTCAGAGTTACAGAACGCACTTATGGCTATATATTAAACTCATGTCCATATGTATGTAATATCTCGACAATCAGAGAAAACAGCTTGGTTCAATGATAGTAAGTTCAATTTTCTTCAGCTACTTCCCTTTTAACATCTTTATTTACAGTTTAGCTTCCCTCGTGCTCTTCCTGCACTTGCTTAGTTGTAAGGCTATATCATAACAAAAGGCCATACGATAGGAGCTGTAATATTCCAGGGCGAGTTTATGCAGCTCCCGTTACCGTACGGTTTTTGACAAACGACAATATCACAGCATGTGAGTGAAGTCTACTTCCATCGGGGACTGTACACGAGACATTGCGTAAAAGTAAGATCGTCACCTAAACCCAATGTACGTGAAGGAGGAATTCTTGTTTGAATTCGATAGGTGCTTGCCACTGGTTTCCAATTGCAAGTATTTCGTACCGCATGAACTGGCTTCTGGACAAGTCGTATCAGTTACATAGTTTACAATTGACTAATTTGATAACAACCTGCTACTTATATACCTACCTTATATTTAAGAATACAAAAAAATGTCCTTAAATAGGTACTTAATATAACTATTATCATTTCAGTAAGTAAATCACTCTGACGAGAGGAATTTTTTATCTAAGAATTTTTTTAAACCAAATGATATCGTTGAGAAAATACAATTATTCCTAAAATTTTGTACTTACTTAACAATTGGTTGTACCACAAGCGGCTATAACATGAAACGTTAAGCCCGAAGCAATGTTTTATTTCATAACCAGCAAATGCCCTCGCTTCGCTTCGGAAAAACTACCTTACGCTTAATGATAGCATCTGCATTTTTCTGGGTTTATCTCGTTCTGCGCTTAATTAATTCATAACTTTTTTATTGATGGACGGATTGCAATGGAACAAACTTTAAGTTTTAAGTGATGCGTATTGCAATACATTAGTGAAAATCGGAACAAAATCGGTTAAGCCGTTTCTGGAATTAGCGGAAACAAACGCCAAACAAACAAACGAAAATTCTAACAACTATTGTTTTGGGTTCTATTGCGTTAATAAAAGCTCCTAATAATATTTTTTCTCTTATATCGTTCATGTACAGAAATCGATCAGTTAGAATTTAATTATTAGTATAGATAAAAACCGTAATGAATTAAATATGCATCCTCCTATTTAACATTTGACGACCCCGTAGCCCAGTTGGTAGTGACCCTGCCTGCCGAGCGTATTTATATATTTTTTCATATAAGTAAATAACAATTAGTTGAGTATAAGTAAATAACAATAATTCTTGACAACATTTTCATTTTTATTTTCATGAAGGCCAGTATGAATTTCTGGATCTATATATTAATAGGCAAAGGCATAACAAATCCGTAATATTTTCTCTTCTGTCAACAGGTTTTCTTCTTTTGTATAATAGCTGGGACTGAAACAAAACGTCATTAATGTTTATTAATGAATTTTCATTACTAGGTGTACTCTAGTTATCTATACATATAATAAAATTCTAACCGAGCGTTTTCTGTGCATAAACAATATATGAGGAAAACATTATTAGCGGCCTTTATTAACGCAATAGAACACACAAAAATAGTTTTTAGAATTTTTGTTTATTTGCCTGTGCGTCTATTCGCACTAATCCAAAAACAGCCTTACCGATTTTGTTTTGGTTTTCACTGATATATTGCAGTAAGCATCACTTAATACTTAAAGTTTGTTTCATTGTAATCCGTCCATATATAAAAAAGTTATATATCAGTGTAAAATAATGCGGGTACTATTTCTTAGCGTAAGGCGTAGTTATCCAGAAACGAAGCGAGGACAGCTTGCTAGTATCAAATAAGATACCCCCAACGTCAACAGCACGCCAATTATCCATATAAATTTACATGAACACTTGTTCAATTTTTATGATGTCAGCACTGATTTATAAACTAAATACATTAACGTGTGTATATTAACAGTGTGCATAAGCCAGTGCTGTCAATAGCGGGGGAAATCCCCGATTTGCGGGGAATTGTGGGTTAGTGGGGGAGAGCGCGAGGAATGACAAAAATCGGGGAATTTCGGGGAATCTAGACCAATTTTTTCGTTGGACTATTTCATGTTGGATAATACACGTTCCGAGTGGGTAGATACAACTCGACACTATTAACATAATTATCACTCAAATGCCTGATCAACTGTTATTTAAATACGATTTTGTATTTCTGGATGCATACATTTCTACATCATCATTAATTCATTGATTATGGTTGTCAATTTCTTAAATTGGCGCGTACTGTGAAAATTTTCAATAACATTATGGAAAAGTGGTTAAA
The DNA here is from genome assembly GCA_003671415.1 of Megathymus violae. NCBI lineage: Eukaryota > Metazoa > Arthropoda > Insecta > Lepidoptera > Hesperiidae > Megathymus > Megathymus violae. Next base: position 3,905,104 of record PDGT01000022.1, read on the forward strand.
AAGTGCAGTTACTGTTAAAAACAGGTGAGATGCATGCTTGAGCATTAAAGTATGACGATTAAACTTATTTTTAATCCAATTCAATATAAAAAATCTACCTTTCTAACTTACGTGTTGTTAAAGAGATCCTATAGCTACTTCCGCCAAATTCGATGACTTGCTTGTTTTGTATAGTGTAGATGTAGTCTGTAGATGTGAGAGTTAATTTTTTTATAAGGTATAGTATTTGATAGTAGTTTTAGAAGTATATTAAACTAATTTTCTATCAAACAGTGTTTTTATTCCAAAAAATCGTTTCGGGGAATTTGTGGGGAATGAATCAAAAAGAAGCGGGGAATTTCGGGGAATTCACTAACGCGAAGCGGGGAATCGAGAATTTTTTAATGGCAGCACTGTACATAAGTTATCTAACTAAAATTTAAAAATGTTATAATCGAGTTACTAAATTATATACAAATAAATGACGAGTAACAATTGAGAATAAAAATATATTTTTTGGGCACTAATATACGTCCATGCTATAATAGATTAAATTAACAATATAATAGGTTAAGTTACACAAGACAATTAAAATATTACGAATTATTGATACAAACAACATGAACCATCACAAAACGTATGTATGTAAATAGTTCGTATTGATTTTTTCTAAATCTTTTTAAATGGTTAATTATATATTATCTACACTATTTTTCAACGTACCCACAACTCAAAGCCATCAAAATTGCAAGCATTAAATTACAAAATTGTACTTAGTACTTAATAAAAGCAATATCCTAGTATATGATTTTTTATTTATAGAATATAATAATTCAATGACTTGATGCCCAGTTCATCATCATAAGGGATTACTTTCCCACTGATGAACTAGAATCTCCTTCCATAAGTTAAGGGGTAAACTGTCCACCAAGTCAGCCAAGCACAGATTGGCAGATAGACCAATAGAAGGTAGACCGCCTTTGAGAACATTATACGGAAACCACACACGCGTCTTTTCACATAATGTTTTACTTCACTAAAGCAATTATTTCTAATACATTAACGTTGAAAAATTAGATGCCTATTCAGGGCGAAAGTGCCGCAGGTTAACATCGAAACGTTACAGCCTATTTCTTGTTACCGAGTAAGAATTAACTAAATAGTTAAGATTAAAATCTAGGTAAACCGTCGCGTCGCAGTAAATGCGAGCGATCTTCACACGTTACTGAATGGGATCGACATTTGTATTCAGCTGTCGCACGCAAATTGCACAAACGAACTAGATTGTCGTCCGACATGAAACTGAACTGATGGAATCCGCTCAGACTGTAGTGATGGGAAAAGAATCGGTAAAATCAGATTCTAATTGGATTGATGATTTTAAATGTTCAGTATTTTGAATTGGATTCAATTTTTTAAATTTTTCATGTGCAGCTAAGCTTATGTTACTTTAAAAGGTATTCGATATGGAATTGATATTCGAAAAGTCGGATAATCAAATGAAATCATTTATTTTAATGAAGAAGGCAACTTTGGATCGCCAGTTATAAAATTATGTAACTACAACTTAGTGATGCACTTATAATAAACGTATATGATATATTTTTACTTCCTACTTTTAATTTGCTTGTTCAACTGGGTTGTCTAGAAAAAAATGGATTTAATCGAGAAGACCGATCAATGTTTTTTTCTTGTTATTTATATGTGTATATATATATATATATATATATATATATTTTATACTGCTTTACTTTGTGTTGAAGTGTACATACAAAAAAGTTGAATAATAATTATTATATGTAATGGGAAAATAGATGATTGCCAAAAACTTCTTATAATTTCAACTTGTGACAGTTCCAAAAATATATTTAAAAAATCAACTATTTCTTCATTTGAGAATATAGTTGCTGGCCAGTAATGTTTACACCGTTCTGTGCTTAATTCATCACCTCTCTTCTGAGCTCCGTATAAATATTGGATTAAACTAAAATAAGATCGACAATTTTATTGAACACCATCGTTTTCAGCGTACAGTGGGACATCTCTAGTGTTATGTCGTGTTCGTTTTATGCTTCCTAGTTCCATTGTTCTATTTCGTGACGCAGCAGCACGAGAGCCACCACGTGGTACCGACCTACCTCTAGGGCATTCTGTGGGACTTCCCTATTTGAATTTCGATTTGTAGTAGGTAAACGTATTCGCGAGCAGTACCGGTTAAGTGTCCCTTCTTTCAGTTCAGATAAAGGGTACATTATTTGGAAAGAACTGCATTAGTAGTTTGCAACGTAGCTAATAAATATTTTTTGCTTAAAATTTTTTCTCTTACTCAAGGTAAATTTCTGCTATTAATATTAATTATATTATTAATAATATTAATGATTCAAAGTGGGCTCGCACGCTCTATTTCTATTTTTAAAGTACCAACTTTTCAGAACAGAAGATACAATTATTATAAAGAATTGATATTTGTCTTGCGGTAATTATTATGGAATATAGGTCTCCGTAGACCAGTTGGTAGTGGCCCTACCTGCCTGGACCCCTAGGCTAGGGTTCGAATCTGCAATATTTATGACAGAGAATATGTTGTTACCATGAGTGTGAGGATACGGCCTGCACCGTGAGTTACTACCACCAAGTTGGTGTAGAAAAAATCCAAAAGGAAAAAGAGTTCACTTTTTATTAAGTAAATATATAACCGATTAGCCGATTAGTGCGCAGTAACTAACATAGATGATACAGTATAAACTAAGTAACTAACTCGACTCCTCGCATTCGTCACGCTTGGACACAGATTATCTGACTGACACAGGGATTCACACTACATTATCCCTACAAGAGAAATATTTGTTCTCGGGTCTTGGGTGTTTTTGATGTCATATTTGTGTACGTCCATGTCATCCACGGAATCTTAGTGCGAGGGTGTGAGTGTGTATGAACGCTTTTTTTTTTTATTTTTTTATATATGAGTGATGGTTTAAATAATAGTAATTCACAAATATTTGTAACAAAAAGGGACAGCTGCTGCCTTGGCTAAGGTTGGCAATTCATTGATGCCTTTGGTATAACCAATGTCCATGGATGGTGATCGTCTGTCTGCTATTGACAAATTTACTATGAATGTTCAACAGCCAAGTTGCATGTCTATGCAATGCACAAGTTATTACCCCGTTTACTGAAGTATTCTCACAATACCATAAAACGCTTAACGATCGAGCAGCCCAATACAATTTTACTTGCACCATTATAATAAAATCGCAATAAAACGTACTAGCCTCTATCATTATTGACGGGGATTTGCCAACATTTCGTACGGACAAAAGCATTCATGATGATTTTAAAACAGACATTGTAGTGCGAAATATGAAACTTGCTGAATTACTACCCTTAAGGTTGAACCGCACAATTATAACCTTTATGATTGGATACTGTCGGACCTAATGGTCGCGCTGGTCATCTTTGTGTAGTGCGTTTCACAAGGCGTAATCTTCCAACCATTTGTCATGTCACTGACCGCTCAAGTTAATGACTCGGTGCGTGCAATAGTAGCTCAAATACGAATGATAAGAGGGTTTTGGTGTCATTAAAATGTAATGGTACATTAAATATGTCCAGCGATAATCGTGGTTTTGCAAGTGTGTCAATGTCAAAGCAGATTCTGAGAACAATCATACTTTTCTTGAGTTTCAAATCTTTTCTATAGCGTTAATCTAAAAGCATTCCACTATTGTGAATCTTTCTGTAATCACTGTCGAATTAGATTAACATTATGCTTGAATTATGATTTTATTTTTAAAGGAATTAAATGTTTCTCAATTTGTACTCTTCTAAGGTTCAATTCGTGTAAGCAACAAAAAATGTGGTCACGGTGTAACGTAATTAGGGAGAATCAATTTGCGTTTATAAACACACATAAAATATCAACATTTTTATCGATTTACTTTTACTGTAACATGTATGTACATATATTCTAAAACTGCATAATGTGTGTAAATGAATATGAAGAAATAAACGTTATTCACTAACTTAGCCAAAACATTTTATTGCAACCTCATGGTGACAATGTAGCCAGTCACGTCGTATAAAGACGCGCTAGTTTTCCGAAATAGGCAGGCTGCGTTCATTACAATTCCGTTGAGAAAAAGTCAGTCCCGCGCAGGTCCCACGCGATGTCATCTGCGACCACGAGCGACTGTGGCGAGGAGAGGAAATAGACAGCGCAGCGGTGACGAATTCAGGATATATAAATTATGGCAACTTCTACAATGACGGTTAAGTTCACTTAGTGCGATTGAAAAAATATGGGGTTTTCCATAATTTATACTACATTACAGAGCGGCTTCAATGGTCGCTAGATAAAGTATTCTCCGCTACCATTTTATGAGAAGATATTTAATAAGAAGATATTTCACATAATTAATTAAGGAAGAGTCTACCTGTAGGGGAATAATAATATCGTTACAAAATAAGTCACATAAAATCACTAATTAGGTACACAAGTGACTAGTGAAAGACCAACGCATTTTAAAGTGTTCACAAAAGCAGACAATTCTTTTCTAAATCAATGAAAAGTTATCTAATTGTCAAAATTGCATCCAAATATATTGTATAGGTAATTCAATAGAATTAAACGCAGAAACGGACGAACAAGAAGCGATTTAATTTTATAGGATTTACTGATATCATAGTCGGTCCATCTGTTTTTAAAATATTACCGCATATATATTTTGTCACTCTTAAGGGTTGAGAGAATACAAATTTAATATTTCTTTATTCTTCTGTTTCAGTGCTACTAGCAGTAGCCGTGGCTGATAGCGGTTACGAATACAACAAGCCAGGCCAGCCCTTCAGCCAAGGCCAGGGAACCTCGCCGGGCCGCCCTGGATACGCACCGACTCCAACCAGCGGCTATCCTAACTCGCCTACTTCTCCCTCCTACAACCCACAGAATGACTACCCCGGTTCGACACCAAACTATTCGTCTGGGTCGACCAGTTATCCTTTAGGAAATCAAGGCTACCCAGGCGGAAACCAAGGCTACCTCAGTGGAAATCAACGGCCACAGTTTACATACCCAGGGCAAGGGTCATCTTACTCTGGACAAGGACCAAGCGGTCCGGGTTTTCCTGGACAAAACGGTCCTAACTATCCAGGACAAAGCTATTTAAATCAAGATGGACATGCACCCGGACATCCTGGAGGATTCCCCGGTTTAAGTCCAGGAGCATCTGGTTTTGGTCCAGATGGTGACTCCGGCGCATACGATGGAGGCGATTACTCGGCCATTCCTGGTGAACCAGATAAAGATTATCCTATACTATCAACTATCCCAGAGACTTCTTTCAAATGTGACTCTCAAGCTTATCCAGGGTACTACGCGGACGTCGAAGCTAGATGTCAAGTTTTCCATGTATGCGCAAACAATATAACTTACGACTTCCTCTGTCCTAATGGTACAATATTTTCTCAAGAAGTTTTCGTTTGCGTTTGGTGGAACCAGTTTGATTGTAACTCGGCTCCAAATTTTTACGAGCTTAATGCTAATCTCTACGACTATTCAATCACTGGATCGCAAAGATTCCCGAACCTTGACTTTACACAAGGCCAGCAGGGCGCTAACTTCCCCGGCGTGTCCGGATCCAAGGGTCCTTCTCCTATTTATCAAGGAAGTACTGGACCTCAAGGGCCTTCAGTAGGTTATCCTGTAAGTAATGGAGTTCAAGGTCCATCTAGTATTTATCTGGGAAATACCGGACCACAAGGTCCTTCGGGTGGTTATCCTGGAAGTACTGGCCCTCAGGGACCATCGACCGCCTATCCGGGTGGTAACAGACCACAAGGAACCTCTGGTGGATATCCAGGAAATGCCAGTTTACAAGGGCCATCAAGTGGCTACCCTACTATTAGTGGGCCACAAAGCCCATCCGGTGATTACCCTGGTAGCACTGGATCACAAGGACCATCAGCTGGCTACCCCGGTAATGCAGCACCCCAAGGACCAATAACTTCATACCCAAGCGGTTCTCAAAGACCTTCTTATCCTGGCGGTTCGAGTCAGAATCCATCAGGTTCCTATACTGGCTCTGGATACCCATCCCAACTACAAGGACCAAATCAAGGATCAAGCTATCCCGGATCACAGGGCCAATTGAACTACCCAGGTTCAAGGCCAAGCAGCAATCAAGGGTACTCGTCAGGAAAACCATCGGGTCCTGGCTTCCCCGCTGGTAACGGACGACCACAAGGAACAAGTGATTCCAGATTTCTCGCTGAGAAGCCCAACAGAGAATATCTTCCACCTAGAAATTAGTCATACCCTATTATGTCATCGATAGCAGCCTTAACTTTATAAGACTTACAGATAATGTACTTATTTAAGTTATAATTTCGACTAAAATTAAACAATTTTGCCAACTTCATTTAGCATTGTAATCCTAATAATGCCTAAGTATTGGCCTGCGTAGCATCACAGTTGACAAATGTACGTATTGGTGTTAGTGCACACACAAATACCTACACCTGCCGCACACATGCTCACAGAAGTTTTTAAAATCAAATCTAAAATATCATTTAATGTTACCAGATCTAATATAATTTAAAGGCACAGTATATGCAGTGTAAGATCTTCGGCAATCTATTCCGTTTCATATCCGAAAAACCGAGACCTTTTAAACATTAATTAATTTCGGCTGGATATAATACACTATACTACTATAGAGTAATTATAATGTGGTAATGTGGGTATCATTTTACATGGCGTTTACTCCATCCTCAACATTTACCGAAACTGACAGAATGCGTTTCATCTGTACGACCCGCAAGTCGACCTGGCCGGATGTGTTCATTGGCAGACTTTATGACTAATTAAGCTAAGATATATGTTTTTGTAAAAATACAACATTACAATATGTACTTACCTTTTTAAAAATGTGATGGTTTCCAATCCAACAAAAGTTACCAAAACTAGTGTTCGTAGTTAAGCACAAAACTGAAATTTACATATAAATTCCTAAGTAGGTTAATAACATTTTATTCAATATAATCGATCGTATTACAATTATGTGTAAATAGAAAACGTATTAAATTAGATTTTTTGAGCATTTTGCGTTTTATTTATAACTTTTGTTAAAGAATTTTGCTTTGCCGCCGCTTCACTTCAGTCTTGCCAGTAACATTTTTAATATTTTTTCCAAACAATTCGTCTAATAAAATTAATTCTTTGCACATGGGCAAGTTATTGCCTTCAATTATAACTTTAACGAGACCACTTTGATTGATTTTTTTTGTAACATTTTGATACATCACCACATTTAGTATTTTTTTTATCATTAAGAAAGACAAATTATTATACGCTAAATTTAAATAAGAAAGCACCATATTCCCTATACAGTAATAATAATTATCGCGATGTTTTATTGAATTGGAGTCGAAAGGATCAGTAAATTCACCCAAAATTTCATTTGCCAGTATTTCAGCTCTTTCTCTAGCATCCTCATTTGAGTATTTTCTTAGTGGATCTTTTTCCTTCCTAGCAGATTTTCTTTTTTTTACAAATTTACGACTCGCTTGACTTAATTCGTCGAACGATCTATCACGTTCATTTAAATACTTGGAATACACAGCCTGTTTGCACTTCAGATATTTCATATACCTTATTCTCATATACCAAATTTCATCATTTGTTAAAGGAAATTCTGTTAAAACATCAAGTAAATAGCCGGCTCCTTTATCATTGATAGAATTATCCGCTAAACTTAAATAGCGCAAACGTCTATTATTTCTCAAAGCATCACTAATATATTTAGCTCCGACGTCCGTTATATGATTAGAAGATAGATTTAAAATTTGTAAACTTTCAGCAGGGGCACCTTGATGTAATTTAGCAGCAAGTAGCTTACAATCATTATCGTCCAATTTACATTTGCTTAATGAGAGGCTCCGGAGACTAGACTTTTCATTGAGAAGCCCTTCGTACGTATGTTGTAATACTGGTGAATTATCCAAACTGACACTAGTTATGGTGGAAAGTTCGAGTATTTTACTTATTTCGTGTATGGTGTAGAAGTTAATACAACACTGTCGCACTGTTAAAGTAGTTAAGTTTTGAAAGTAAGGTGCAAGCAAAGCTATTACTTGCATCAATATTCTTGGCACTTTTATTTCGTTCAACAATATTTCTGTTAAACAGTTGTATGTGTCGTATAATGCTGTAATAGTGAGAGTGTCAGCGTCAAAAGAAGTCTCGGATTCTACAGATTTAGCGTCATCTACTGTTTTAGAATGACTTGGGTGAGAGACTACCGTTGCCTGTGTAGGTAAGATACTCAATCTTCTACGTTGTCGTGGTGTTGCGTCTCCGCGCTTAATTGATTTGTAAAATTCATCTGAAAAATAAAAATAAATATTTTTCAAAATGTGTACAAATCCTGATTGCAGTCAGTGAGTTTTATGAGTTACTTTCTCATTTATATTATGTTCACATTTTAAAAATTCATTTTCAAGCTGCTCCCTCAATTTTCAAGTCCAAGGCATTCTCCCCTGCGCGAAGTACGTCCAACTGCACAGTGGACCAGGCTATGCCATCAGGTAGGTACCTCCTGTGATAAGTGTCAGGGCTTCGTACAACCAAGATTAATCTCCGCAGTCCTCGTGCTTGGTGGTCGAGCTGTTACATAGTTAGTTACCAGTACCACCCTCCTTTTATAATTTACCGGATTTTTTCTAAACTATTTCTAAGTGTCACTGAGACATTTAATAAGCAGACTTGTCTGTCGGTCGGCAACGTGTCGGTGAAGCAACTGGTGTTATTGGTATCCATGCTTAATGATAATCCGTATATTATATATCCGTATATTAAATAATACATTGAAAATTTTACTATAGGCCGGGGTTTTCATTTTGCATCTCGGAATTTGGATCTATTCCCGTGGATAACAGTTTAATCGAGTATGAAAGTTCCATTAAAGTATTAGTAAGAACTGTTTTAGCTATATTTTTGAATATATAACTTCCTTTGTTATTTAAGAAATTCTAAAAATCGAAACCTAAGAAAGAAACGAGGTAAATATGAAAACAAAACTGAATAACGATGTTTCAATGCGGCTACAATTTGTAAACTTCGCTCGTCCTTAACCTTTTTGACTTATAATATCGAATTTATTCCTTAACTGACTACAATTCCACCCTTACATATGCCAATTCGGCGCTTCTTTTAGCAAAATCTTTTCCACGTCGAATATTTGAAAAGGGACACCGAAAAAATCAAGGAAATATGATACGCCCGACTGTAAAACGTAGCTTTCTTATAACCACACCCAAATGAGTCGTTATCAACTTTTATTAGGCATTTAACAAGTAAATACTTTACTAAAACAAAAACGACTGCAATTTCAAAAAGTGAATTTCTTAATTTCATGTCCTTGTTTCACGCTTACATGTGGTATTTTTTCTTCAAATTTAAGTGATGTATAAATGACGAAGTTCTGAGGAAACAAAGTAACGAATTGAGAAGGTTATCTTTTTGAAGTCAGTTACTAAAATGAATGTCTGCCCCTTTTATTGTTACGGGGTCGGATTTTCTAATAGATTGGCAAAAAAATCTATAAAATATTTTTTATCTTAACATCGATAACAAAGTTTATTATTTACATAACGTTATAAAAAATATATAAAAAAAAGAATATATATATTCCGCTCAGTTATAATTTTATTATTAGAACGCTACGGCTTACCATGTTGTTGTTCTTTCTTCACAAGTATGCTGTAAGGACATTGTAATTTGGCGCAAACAGTGGGCAATACGGTACCCAGATCTATAAATTCACCAATATCACCTCTTTTACTATCCAGATTTGTTCTTATTGATTTCGTTGATTTCAATGAAGTCATAGATCTAATAGATTTGGCCGGCTTCATTGTATTTTAGACAAAAAATTGTAATAAAACAAAATAAAAACTATCAAAATACAAACATAATATTATTAATATCAATATACATCGTAAACAAAGCAATTCAAGTGATTTGCGGAAACATTCGTTTGACAATTTTCGTTTTTCTTTACATAATACCATTAGGATATTAACAGCCAGCATTTTGAAACATACTGAAAACGAACTCTTTTATGTAAATGTAGACAGCCTGTTCTAAAGCAGTCTCCGACTCCTACTGAATATTACCAGTAAAACTAGAAACTGCTCTACGACGACGACGACGTCTTCTGGCGAAAAGCTTCTGAGTATGGGCTGTTAAGTGGCATTCCAAGTTAGACGAGAATTGATTGGAGAGTGACATAATGTAACTCTATGGTTTTTTCACTTTCTGCAAGTTTGAGTAGGATAGATACTATGTGCAAAACGGTTAAAATAGCAACACAGATTATTGAAAAAAAAAACAATTTGCGAAAGACCGATTCTCATTCAAGTATAAATACTTGTAAAGTATTTATGATGATAAATTCCTAGTAATACCACTCGAAGCACTTGGAATTTCCTTCCTAAAAGATTTACCCCTGATGCAAGACCAATAGAAATAATTATTACTTTTATCGCAGTATTATTGTTTATTGTCTTATTTAAACAATTCTATTCATTTAAAAACTAACATAGACAACATAATCTGGTCATTGTTTTTTTCTGATAAGAAAGTAGCACATGGAATGCATTGTAGTCTGAGCTTGGTTACAGATGAAATGCCACCCACGTCTGGGGATGGAAGAGAAAAGGCTCATTTTTAATGAAATATAAAATATTGTTTTGAGAAATTTGCTTCATACCAATATTAACTGAAATAGCGCCAATACAACACCAGGCGAACCTTACAACTGTACCACATAACACACTTAATAACAGTTTAATGATAAACATCACTGATGACGTCTGGGTGTTTATATCTGCATAAAGGTCCTCTGCGACGGTTATACTCCTTTGCAAATTTTATAATTACTCATATAATGCACATTAGTACAAAGTCAAACCACCTCCAAAGAGAAGACCTAAAATCATTGTATTTAGATTAGATTTTATTTTTTAAATTTACCTATATAGTTATCTTTCCTAAAACGGTATTTTTAATATTGTAGAAAATAATTTTTTTGTAACTATTTATAAAAGAGCGCCATTTCCGTAATCTTATAAGGTACTTGCATTATTGCCAATGAATAATAATCTACAGGTACCTCAAAATTTTATAAGATGGTGCTTTATGATATAATCCGGATATGTTCAATTAATCTCTCAGGAACTAGACATTTATATGCCCATTGCAGTAATAAAATTTTCCCATATATTTAAAGATAAATTGTTTCTTAACTAAAGTGACGAATCTTCTCGTTTCTAGAAATTAAAAATAAATATAATTCGTTCCTTAATATCCTATCAGTCTTAGGGGTGTGGAAAAATTATTCAGTGAAATTCTTGGTTTTCAAGAGAGCAGTTTGCCAGGTAACGATAGTTAACAAAGTAATCATTGATGAATATGGTAGAACTTAATCAAAATATAATATTCTAACTTGAACTAAAACTATAAAATCCTCACTTATTCTTAGAGGTAACAGCTTAAAAGTTAAAAAGCCTGCTTTCGTAATGTCTTCTCAGTCATGTCTGATAATGAGATGGGGTTCTGATTAAGTTGAACGAATGGTCTCTTTTTACAAGCGCTCTTTTCAGATATAAATCTATTTCGTACAGTTCATCACAATGGGTTGGAATATTATTACCATCTATTACTATTCTCAGTAGCCCTGTATTTGAAAATAATTTATTCTGACTCTGACATTTTAATATTTCTAATATCTTCCTTACTGAAAGAAGCGATAAGTTATTGTAAGCTAGATTAAGGGAAGTTAGAGTTAAATTCCCTATAGCATATGCTAAATCACCTTGGCGTCTTATATATTGTTCTGCAAAAGGATCTTCGAATTCTCCCAAGATTTCTGTTGTTTTCGTTTCAGCATCTTCTTCAACTGTTGTCTTTTCCACAATGAAAGATGGAACCGCTTGTTTTTCCATTTTCTTGCGTTGAATTTGCTGCGGAATGTTTATCATTTGATTGATTTGATCATTATTGACATTGATATCATTCTTAGTTTCACACTCAAAACGAGTTCTCTTGACTTCTTCTAGGCATTTCTTGTACGTGATTGATCTAGATATCAAATAATCCAGACGTCTACGCCTTGCCTCTTTGATATCATCAAAAGTTAAAAGGAACTCTGTCAGATATTGGAAAACAAAAGATGCACCGGCGTCCGTTATACTATTTCCAGATAAATTTAAGTGTATTAGATGCCTATTACTTTTTAATGTTTCACCGAGAGCTTGGGCTCCTCCATCCATGATATTATTGGAAGTTAAATCTAAGGCCAACAAACTCTTCTTAGCAGATCCTTTTAAATCTAATGTTGCCGCAATTTTCTTACATTCCTCATCGTTAATACTACATCGCTTCAAAGATAAGTATTTGATTTGAGATGGACTATGCAATAATATAGAAAAACTTCCCCCAGGCACACGGGAATCATCAAGACAAATTTCAGTTATGTTGGAGTGAGGTAAAAGTTTACTTATTTCATGAAGTATGATCTGACATAGACCACCATTTTGAATGGAAAGCTTGAACAACCCAGGATGAAATGGAAGACAGAGATTGAAAGCTTGAATTACTTTTCGAGGTATTTGGAAAGGACATCCTACAATAGAAACTTCAACTAATCGGCCACGTTTATCGTAGCATGTCGTAACTGGTATCGCATCTGTAATATCTATTGTACTAGTGGCGAAGGAAACTTTGGGTAATGCTGAACTCTTTTTTCCGTCTATGTCATTATGAAGAGCGCTAGGAGCAAGTTTCATTTTAGTGCTCCTAGATTTTAATGACTTTCCAGAGTTACGTTTTGAAGATTTCGAATCACTTCGCACATATTCAGCTGGAAAAAATTAAAAACCTATATAAATGAAACATTTTTTTTACATTCATTCATATAAAACTCACAAAATAGGCAACCACTCTTTAAAATATTATAGATCGATTATTTTGGGTATCCAAACAATCCGATAAGTTAGGGAATATAAATGAAATAAAATTAATTAATTCTATACATATTTTAAACACTAAAATATGTATCTGTATCATGTGTTAACTCGAAAACTAGGACAATACAGAAACTAAAATTTCTTTTCCTATTAACAGAGATACTTATGCTAGAATAATATGAGTAATCAGTGTTAATTTTAACTTAAGATTTTCTGATACAACCCCGGCTTGTTTTGCTTCGGAAAAATTTTTTTGCAAGTACTAGACTTGAAAAATTCAAAATCACAGAGCAATAAATATGAAACTTCTCATCGACGATTCTATTAAGTTTCAACTTGATCCAATGCAGATTGCACGTAGTATTCGTGTCATAGTAAAATATACACAATTTAAAAAAAAAAAGAAGTTAGTATAGGTACCTACTCATCGTAGGCTGCCAAAGTACCAATAGTAATTGAGTATTTAAATGAAAAAAAAAACATGTGTAAAAGCATAGAAACAACAGTTTAGGCATAATCTAGTTAAATCTGGTTACGTCTTCATAGGTATCACCTTCAATAGGTTCAGCTTTCTTTTATGGGGATCACTGTTCGTTTTTTAAAGTTTCAAAATTGATACACCTTTACCTATTAGAACTTTTAAGCGTCCAGGTGAAGCACAGCTTGTGAGTAAAGTATATTATGATATAGATGAATATATTAATGACAAGAACGCCTGGATATAACAGTAACGAAAAAAGTTACGCGCAGTTTAAACTTATACATCTTGATTACTTATTTTCTTTATACTATTTAATTAAAGATTACATGCAAAGTTTCAAAATTACATTAAAAGACGAATCATTGGGAAACATTTGAATATATTTTTTATTGAAATATTGCAATACCATTATTATAATAATACGCGAATGTTTATTACTATAGAGCAATATCGTGAATGGTGAATATATTTCAGCTACTGTTTGCAATAGGTGATAAATATCAAATGGACTAACCTTGATTTGTTCTCGTAACAACAACATTCTTAGGTAATTGTAGTTCTAGACAAAACCAAGGAATAAATGAATCAAAATCTAGGGGGGTTGGTTTTTCATAAAAAGAAGTATCTCTTTGTGCTACGGAATAGTGGCTTTTTAATGTTTTGTTTCGACTATCGTAAGAATGAATCCTCAGAGATTTCATATTTGATTTGCAATCAAATTCTGTTAAAGTGTCCTAAATAAAAAAATAATTTTGAAGGATCCGTTCCTCTTATCTTTTTTTAATATACTGTAGTCTATGTATGCGTCGATCGTGATTAAACCATAAACACAATATACTAACGTAACCATAGAAGTAATATAGATATTATGACTGATAATACCTCTATGAACGTAACACGCTAGTATATTAACTTTATGGATTAAAGATTAAACGAATCAGAAAACCCGGGTTGCAAGAACTCTGGGAATGGTCACTATGGCGAAAATGATTCGTTCGTTCAGGTTGTATCCTTGAACGAAGTGAATAATTGACAGATTGACCACCTGCACAGGCGCCATTTAAAGTAATTTTAGACATAGATTTCGTAAGTTCATTGATTAAGACATGTATTACTCAAAACAACCCGCAGTGTCGAAGTTATATTACTAAAAAAAGGAAAGTCTGTGTCTCGGTGATCTGCGATAAATTTAATTTAATTTAGGTTTTAGTATCAAAAACCGAACATAACTATGCTTTGACTGAAATTGAAACAGTCAATCAATTGAATAGGTCGAAAGACTCTGGTCGTTTTATATATGTTAATAGAGAACTGGATCGTCGAAATTGATTGAACGACATTACTGTAGTAATATAATCCATAGTCAATTTGATTTTTTAATAAATGAAAAGAGAAAATAGCCACGCTATACCATAAACAAAACCAAATTTTTATTTATTATTCAGAAACACACACACATTTCAATTTAGGTCGGTACTTTATAAAATACAGACTTTGAATTTGAAACTTCTTATTCACAAAACCTTTCAAAGCAGAAAAGCGTCTGAGGAATTAAATTTTTTTCGTAGTCTCGTTTTCTTCGAAACCTCTTCGGTTCTTGTCCAATTAATGAAACATTAAAATTTGGAGATGTTCTCTTCTTATTTCCCGATCGGTATATTCCTATGAAGTTCCGAATCATCTCCTTGTAGTTAATATGGCTGCTGAAAAATCCATTAACTAAAAATTCCACATATCCATTTCGTATAATTTAATGTTTTTTAAAATCGTTTATTAAACCGAATTTGTGTAATAACAAAACACTACTAAAAACCAAAACTATAAAACTATTAGGTCGTAGTAGTAAAAATCTGTATTTAAGGGCAACATTAAGTATCAAATCTGTCAGGTTGTCAGTGCTATGCGGCTGCGGTGATGTCATTCTCATTTGTCATAATTGTCATACATTTGATTCATGTACGGTATGCTTGTTTTGCATTTTTTCTTATAAATCGTGATCGTTTTTCTTTATTGGCGTGCAAGTTTTGAGAGAAAAGAAATAAAAACCAGCAACAATAGTGGTGTAGTGTTTGTTGTATTGTAATAAAGTGTTTTAAAGTGACCACCTTGAATTGTTGGTGACATAATTATTGTCGTGTATATTGCGTATCATGTAACTATTGTGGCTTATTTTGTGGCCTGCTGCATCTATTTTCGACCGGACGGGCTTCTTAAATGTATGAACTTTGACATTAATATTTTTAAATAATTCATTTATTTTTTTATATACACGGATACTCGAGAGTAAAGAAAAGTAATGTCAAGGTTTTTTACTTTTGTCTTATTGCCTTTAGAGACTTCGAGATGATATTGAAATACGCACTCAAAATGGACCATGTTTCAACGTTTCTCAATGTTTTCCTTGTTGCAAAGCCTATCTTTTTGCCACAATATTGTTTACTAAGTTTATTACTAAAGCTGCACACTCATTGATGTAAAAGATAATAATACAATTATGTATAGTTTCACTCTCGATGCTATTGTTGGTATTTTCTCACATTTACCTGGTTTGTGAAGATTTCTTAAGTCAGATAGTGAAATCCTCACTTTATCATATCTAAAAAAAATTTATACTTTATGTGATTTCTTTTAACATGTATCTAAAATTGTAGAATGACTTTAAATATATATATATACTTTGCCACTATCATTCTAAATAAGTTTTAAATTAAAACATAATTTTATTCATGAAGTTTTGTTGAACTCTACTTCCAAAATATAATTTTACATCAGGCACTTTATATATTGTCTGTAGAAAATTAATTTGATTTAATTTGCCTTAATGACAAATAAAGCTTGTTCTATTGTAATTAACCAGCAAGAAATACTGAGTCAGCAGTAATAAATAAAAAGATAAAATGTGAAAATTTAAAGGGAAGAAAAAATATTTTATCAAATCTAGTATATTAATTTTACAATATGCACTTTTATGCAATTGATTTTCAGATGGTTAAATAACAGACCACTGCCAAGATGAGTTGGCTTCGAAACACATCTCTGTCCTTTGCTAGGCAGTTATCACGCTCCCTAGATCCTCGACATGACTATGAACCTCAAGCTTGCTACTCATCTTTCTGTAAACATTGGCAACAGGCCCATGATATCATCCTGAAATCACAGGTAAGCTATGCTGGATGCTATAAGGATATTCGAGTATTTTTGTTATGCCAATAGCTTTTAATAGGTGGTAACTACTGCTCATAGACCATAATACCAAGTGTATCAGACATTGAGGAAAAAGAAACTGGTAAAACCATTCATTAAGTGGGTCTGTAACACAAGATGTTTGCTATCTAGTGAGGTGTTTAAGCCTAAATACCCTGCACAAGTACCCTACTTAATTAAAATGAGTGATGTATTACCTAGAGACCACCTGGTATAGTGGTAGTAAGTGATGCTACAGCATCTTCTATTGGTCAGTAGGGTACAATATAAGCAACAAAGATTGGATTGGACTTAAAGATGGCTGAACCCTATGATATGCCATATAAATATTTAAAAAAACTGCCCTTGGCTGGTAAGCCCTTCAATAGCAGATGTAAAATAATAAGAAACAAGATTTTTTACCAGCTTTATTTACACTATTTAATAATCATATTTTTAACAAAAAATACTTTTTTTTGATTATATATTCATAGCCATATTGTATTAATATGTTTAAGATTTTTTGTTTTTCCAAATCAGGGTCAGACTGTGAGGTACAGAAAGGTATTTATACTACATATTTATCAATATATATTATCATCACAATTGCTTGAGTTATCAATTATCTATCTTAATATAGATAGAATTTCCTATATATAATTTCATAACATATATATATACAATGCATTACTATATGATATTAACATAAAAATAGGTACAGTATGGTAGTATGCTCTGCTAAATGTTATCATGTATTATGTGCTGTCATTTTTGATTGATTATTTTATTGTATATATTCATGGAATAGTGTTATTTAGTAGTATTTAGAGAACAATTTCTAAGTGGATTTAGAGTGATGTGGATTGCAATATCTGTTTCCAATAGTAAAAATGTTACATACAACATTTTTCAAGCTTTTTGACACAAAATTTATTTACCCTAGGTGATGGTTAGCTCTAAAGTCCACTCTTATATAATTTCCCGAAATTCCCGCTCGAGATAAATTTAAAGGTTTCCATATGTCCATTAGTTACTAATTGCCACTACGTCTCATCCTCTCAGCTCATCATGAGAAAAGTCTCCACACCATTATTGAAGTGCAATTTTTATGTACATTAGATATTGTAAATGGCTAAGTATTTTTTCTGTATATGTTTCTACCTTCCATTCCTTTGGTGGATGATAGAACTTTTATATGGTTTGACTGACATCTGTAGTATCTGCTGTGAAATAATTATATTATTGAAGCATAAAGTGAATGATTGTCACAGAGGAGTTTCAAAAATGCAGTTGTAAAGTTTGAAGACTCTTTGAAGGCCCCCTAAATTTGGTGAATTTAACTTCTTTCTCATTGAAAAGAATTAGAAAAAATGCATGCACTCCATCTAATGTTACCAAGCTAATGTAAGCTAAGTAAAATGGGTTATGTCTTAGAAATAAAGCTACTTCCAAGAAATGAAATGGAATGTATTATTTGTAAGTACCGCTGGCCACAACACATTTCTTTTTTAAAGAAAAAAAGTGTTACAAGTAACATCACTTCTGCTTAACAATTTCTTGATACATCCTTAGTTAGTTGTTGCACTTAATACTGCATGTTGACTGAAGGGACCCAGGTTCAAATTGGCTGGTAGAAATTTCTATATGGCCCAATAATCTTTGTGTTGCATACACAGTTTTTATTGTCTAAATTATGATACCCATTACACAGGGAAACAAGATTTGTGGTTAGAGCATATATTAAAGTTCGTTTAAAGACTATAAAGAATTTTATATGTATAAAATCAGCCAAATTTATATCTGTGTAAATCTTTTAGCCACAACATCTGCACGATGATGTCCTTGGAGTGGTAAATCACCTGGAACAACTGGCGACGCTGCTGGTGCTGGAAGCGCGCGCCAGGGAGATCCATCAGCTGGTCAACCCTGCCGCCTGCCTGGAGTACTTGCTGACCGAAAATCTCCTCGACAAGCTGTACGAATGGGCTATGTGTACCGGAAAGTGAGTGCAGTATTCGTTTTTCAGGATATAAAATATCGACGAGATGTTTTTAACGTCAATCGCCAACAAAAGAACAGATGCGGTACTTGGTGATAAGTAAGTGGATATCCGTAACTTCTAAGGCCTCAATCAAGCCCACCCAAGCAAACTCATGCCATTAAAAAGAACCGAAAGCCGAAAGGCATTAGTAACATTTCACGGTTGATTTTAGAAAGACATTAGTTTTTTGCTCGCGGTGATTATTCATCATCAGGTGGCCCGTCTGCTCATTTATTGACTTTATCATAAAAATTAAATATATAACCATGAACAACTAATGAATGGTAATAAAACCGCAACAAAAAACTGTTCAGAACGTGATTCGGTGTACAGCCTAGAACAATGGTTCTCAAACACACTTGTTTATTGTTCAAATATATAAATAACTCACTGTTTTATTACTTGTTATCACGCACACAGACGTAGTGGTATTGTTCCGACGACACTTCAAACCGACGAAAACAGAAATCGAGAGATTTTGTGAATACAGTTACCGATATTATTTGAAGACAACATAACGAAAGCCGTATCCATTAAGTTATCCTGATAGCAATGAATCGGCTAAATCCATTATATTTGCATATATAAGGCGATTCATCATGACGAATATATGAAAGGTCTTATCATCTGTCACTGATTTTATAGATCACCGATGTGATATCGTGCTAGGGTCGACGGTAGCTATAGCGCTTCTTTGTTAGCATGTTACGGTTGCAAACAACCTTGCACCACCTCATCAGCATTGGGTTGGGGCTGACTGTAAAATTGAGCGGATAACACATACAACACGGTATGATATGATACCGAATTCCAGATGATTAAGATAAATTTAAGATGATTTTTTCATATGTACGTTTATTTATAACACGAGCAAAATATGGAATAGTATAGTGGACAAATCACATATTTGCACAAGGTATATAAGGCGTTAAGCGATTGTACCATTCTAAAGATTCGCTTCTGAGGCTTCGCTGGATAGCCTAGACTATGTGACATTTTTACCCACTAAAATTTTCGTCAGCAATCCGGCGCCCATATGGAGGCTCCAGGAATTCATGCGAACTCACCGGTGCATCCCTTGCTTATTGTCCTATGGGTCGTTTCGAGGGATACTAAGAAATTACCTCATTCTGACTACCTCACAAGGCTCGACAGCTTGTGGCACTCAACTTCTTCAAGTGATTATGCCTAGTGGATACGCATTGCCCCGACGAAATTCCAGCGGGGCTCAGTTTTGAAAAATGCAAAAAAATGAAAAAAAAGTGTTGTACTCATATGTGGCATGACAATTTCATTCGTTTTCTTTCTAACGCTACTTGGTCTTCAGAGATGAAGAGCGGTACAATAAATTGCAAAACTTAAACTGATCCAAATCAAAGACTACCCTGGGTTATGTCTGCTCTCCCTTCTCAACGAGTGCACAAATCATTCCGTCATAATTACGACAAGGTATCGTTTATTGCATAAATGAACGTTCCTGTTATCCTCCTTATGATTGATGTCCAATTAATTGAAGTCATCAGTTCGTACTCATATTTACACGAGGAAAATACCTTAATACGCTCTTTGGTCTTATTATATTAATGCTATATGTAAAACACGATTGTTTAATCAATGTTTAAGTCACTATATCCCGGTAAATGGATATGTTTCCGCCGTCTAAGAAATAAAATCAGAACAGAAGTTCTGATCAGAAATTATTAGTAATGTTTTCAGTTTCTTCTTTCTATTATTGAAATAAATAAATGTGTCTAACTTAAAGAACTCTAAAAACATCGTATACTTTTATCAGTATTAAAACTGTTATCAGACGTCAGCACTATAATTGTTCCCGTTTACAGTGTTCTCAGTATCAACAACATTTCCTGTGTGAGTCATTTAACAGAGACTTATGTGAATATGATTCATAATTAACTAATTGGATAGCATTGCAGGCACATCGAAGTACGTGGTCCTTCATACCAGAATTACATAAAATTGCATCCTTGGCAAAATACCCAGTTCAGAGTAAACCCTTCGTGCTATCTCTTTACTTAGTTAATGGTCTGAATAAATATTTTTAATTTTTTGCATTACGACAATGTTCTTTGTAGACTATCTGAATACATTTTGTTCTGTTTTGATACGCTAGCCCGACGGATTTTTTTTTATCAATATATATATAAGTAGAAATTCGGTTTATAAATATGTAATTGGTCAAGTCATTAAGAAGGTTAATGTTTATCAAAAACACACCGAAGATTATTGTAGGTTGACTCGTTTATCTATATCTCTATCAGATTTTCTTCTATCGATACTTGAACACCTTAAAAAAGGAACGAGGTTTATTACCTCCCTGCACTACTAATGTAATCTTGGGAAATTATTTTTGTGGCAACCTTTCACTTTTTATTTTGTTTGTCAATTCGAGAGAATTGGTGAACTTTAAAATATTTCTTTGCTTCACCGATCCGAATGTCATACTGCGTACGGTACAGTACCTCTAACTATAGCTATGCTCGAGTCGGGTGTTCTCTCATAATATCTCAGCAGACCTAGAATTGGTTGAGAGTAACCTTCAGAGCGTTGAGCAGAGGTGCAGACTCGATGTTCTCGATACATTTTCCATTTTGGGATTCCCCCATCCCGTCTCCACTACTGATTGGCAACGGCCACTGTCCATCCTTTCGTCATAAAAATCTCTACGGTACGGATGACGCATTTTGTTACGTCATTTATAATGCGTGCCGCAAACAGTGCGAATGACTTCAACGCAAGAGTAAATAGGATTTTATCTTTATAATCTAAGGCTACATCCTCACTTACGATCAGTTGGGATTGTAGTCAAGCATTGACTTATTATCATTAATACAGAAAAGGTGTATCGAACATAGTATTTCTCTGACTGATTGCGAAATAGCAGACTTTACAAACTTTCAAGAACGAACAATTCTCAGCTATACAAGTTTAATCAGGTAGCTTTCCTTCACCGTAGTAAGTGATAATTAATATGATGAATTTTAATATGAAAAATTAGAGATGCACCCGGGCCCTCCATGCGGGAGGCCAACATTCAAACCGCTAAGTTATCTCTGCTAATGCGATTCGAATGTGGGGTTAATTATTTATAAAACACATTGCACACAAGTGTTCTTGGTTTGTAACAATGTCAATGACTCGTCTTGAAAGCACATATGGATCTCATAATTATTATTTCTATAATCTTAGTTTTCTCGTTGTCGATTCAAAGCAGGGATGTTATAGACTTCCATAACCATAGCTGAAACTATCCGATATCCGAAATAAAAATATGTCCAAAACCGTAACCGAATCCGATAAAAAGTTTAGAATGATTTCGGATAGGGCCAGAGTTTAAATGACACACGTTATGACAGGTCTTCATGTCTGAGCCGATACGCTTGCTTTCATCTTTAGACGTTTTCATTATTTGATTTTAAGGTTTTTATTCCATGAATATAATACCAAATAACACCTAGAAAGAAATTCAAACTCTTACATTATAAAATACATTATATATTTTTTTTTCTTACAATTTTAACCGAAATTATCCGACACAATCGGCTAATCCGAAACAATTTCATATCCGTAACCGTAACCAGTTAAATATTATTCATATAAAAGAGTAAGAATTTAGTACGTTTGTGTATCTGCGGAGAATAGAGGCATTTTAAAGGCATTATCCCGGATAGACGTATCATATAAATATAATATATTTTTCAAGTCGAACGAAGTCGGAGAGGATCGGTAGTAGTTAAGAAATGGATGAGCGTGCCCTCAATTTTGTATATGTCACAGTAGCGAGAGCGCAGATAATTAAGTTCAGTTCATTATAGCTTCACGTTTATCGTCGTCGGTAATCAGTTATTGGCAAAGATACAACACCGATTAGATTGCGGTTGTATTACTTATTAGGGTATTGCATGCCATATAACTTTTTCACGGAATGTTGCTATTGGATGTGGGTTTTATATTTACTACGTTATATAAAAAAAAAATACGCGCTTCTGCAAATGCGATGTACCTAGTGACCAAAGACAAATTCCACGTTTATTAATAGCCGGTTTCGATAACCTTTCATCTTTTGCTGCTGAGTTAAACGGGTCTGTTTTATATTTCAATAAACAAAGATGGATAGGTGCATGTTTCTAATGTTTGATGAAAAAAAAAGACTTAACCAGCAGAAGAAAATATAGAAACTTTGCCTTAGTATGGTTTCGTCCGAATTGAATGTTTAATCTACCTACATGTCTTGTAGTAGAAAGGTTAATATCGACTTTCAAATTTGTTGACATGTTAAACATACAAATGAATGATAATAACCGAATCCGATAAACAAGTTCGAATAATTTCGGATAGGGGCAGAATTTAAATGAAACACGTTGTGACAGGTTTACGCTGGCCGAGCCGGTACATTAGCAGCGTCGTTCTCATTTTAGTCAATTTTTATTCTTACATTTTAAGGCTATTGCTTTTTCTCTGATTACAATTCCTAGAAAAAAGTCCAAGTCGTAAATCTTCTAATATCCGTACCGTAACCGAAACCGGTAAAATATGATATATATATATTTCCAGAAATATCCGAAATTTAATGTCCATAACATCCCTAATATCGGGTACAAAAGCTTTCTGATCCTCAAAACTCCAGTATAAAAAAGTTAAGTTTACGTATTAGATAGTTTTTTTAGGTTTGTAAATACAATACTTCGTCTTTTGATTTGCTTAAAGATATTATATGGCCTTAAGCATCATTTATCAAGTTCGTCCTGTTGCAGATATGAAAATGCGGTTCGTCTGGAGCAGCTCAAGCTATTCGGAAGTCTTATTGCTCATTACAGTACACAGGTAATGTTTGGGATAGTACGAAATAGGTGGTGATGTCGCCTGACAATCTAGCACTGATTTGATTAGTACCCACGATCCCATAGCCCGTTGACAGTGACTCTGCCTGCCAAAACATTAGTCCTGGGTTCGGTTCCCTTCCGGGCCAGACATTATGTGACAGATGTGTCCGGTACAAAAGTTTGTTCGCGACGTTTTCTTTCACCGCAGCTAGTGGTAATATATAATTGATTTTCTGATACGCATGTACCTATTAGTTGGAGGTGCGCACAGGATTCGAATTCGGGACACCTTGGAGTAGTAGGTCGTTGTTCAAACGTTAAGCTATCATTGCTATGCATACAAAAGGAATAGGATTGTTATGATTAAAGCGTGCGAAGTAAGGAAAACTTGCAGAAAATAATAAATTATCCACAACAAAATAAACCTATAAATCATGTTGTCAGAAACAATACGCCCGTAAAATTATCGCATATAAAGAATTCCTGTTACACAGTGCCCTCCGTTTTGTACCGATAAACGTTGAATCGGTATACACGACGCAGTTAGGTGGCTTAATTTTTTATTTTTTTGTAAGTAGATTGTTGGACAATGTCGATAAGTGGTACAATAACTAAATAGAGACAAATTAAAAATCGATTGGATGATACAATATTTTTAGTGCCATTAAGCTTTTATCATTTTTGACTCGAATTAGTATTCATAGTGTTGCCTAATTTGATTCTGACTAGTATCCATATTGACACTAATAAAAATCACTTTATATATTTATAGCCCTAGGGCTTAAAATGTAATTTACATAGTCCATTTTGAGTGAGTAAATGATATTACACCTTACGTCACAGGTAATAGCCGCCGAGCCGTTCCTCAGGCCCCTATTGAAGCTGCTCAGTAGCTTTAGAAACCAGTTGCCGCCGACGAACCTTGAAAGTAAGACATTTCTTATGCTTATATGGCGCAGATGAGATTAATTAGTTCTCCAAAATTGCAACTGAAATATGCTAAAAATTAAAATATATGTAATATGTCCTCGTTTCGCTTGGAAAAACACGATCATTAAATTCACAAACAGTGACCACAACAAAATTTTATCAGGCGTTTAATAAATGTAAATTTCATGTACACCTAACTAAACCTTGAATCATTTTATTAGCGAAACTCGCATTATAATGAGTGCAATAGATTTTCCGTCCGTGTAATATACACTTGTTTACAATAATGTGGTGCTGAAAGTGGCCGCTGGTGGTGGCCAGCCAGGCCCACCCTACCACAATACACGAACATTTTTTTTCTTTTTGTAATAAGAACTATTTACCAAAAATTTTATTTTAGTAATCATGAAATTTATTTTTGTATGAATAACGCCGTTGATCGTTGGATGGATTCTTTTCGAAGTTATTCGAAGCATTTCGTTTTTACCGCCATAAAAAAATCATGTTTTGCGTCTCATATCGTTCCTAAGATACAATGTCTACTTGCAGGTCAACTGGTCACCGTCTTGAACCAGCTGTGTGTCGTGTTGATGCAGAACATGAAGTTCATCGACCTGTTCTTTCTAATGACACACACACAGAACGGACTGCAGGCAGAGTGAGTGTTTATCATATTTTTCAAATTACTTTGAGTATCGTAGCGCCCCTATATACTAATGTGAATCGATGAGTGCTTTAAGGATCATACTGCTTGAACATGAGGACTATTTTTTGTCACATTTAACTTTATCCGAAGTACAAAGTTATATTTTTACTGGTAACACTCTGTGAATGTACCTACGTATGTGAGTCATAATAAATCCTGTGTTGTGTTATCAATTAGACATCACGAACATCCATGACCTGAGAACAAACATTTGTCTGTCGCTTAAATGTCTACCCCGACCGGTAATCGAACCCGGAACCCGTTGCTCGGCGGACAGGGTCATTACCAACGGGACTACGGGTTTGTCAAAAACATTTCAATCGGTCGAGTCGTTTCGAAGTTTCCTGTTCATTGGATGTTAATAGTTTGCTTTTTAAGATAGATGTCCCCTAGAGCATAAATATCCTTGGATGGATGGATCCTTGGATATCGATGTGGAATAACAAACATTTCTTGTATTTATAAACTGATACAGATTTTCAAATATATTGCACAATGACCCGAGAATACGTGTCCTCAACGCGAAGACTACGGTTATTTTCGGTATATGAACAAACAGTTACAAATGACGATATTTTTAAATCGAACGAGAACATGTTTGTCGTCGGCGTTGGCATACGTTTAGACTAAATGTGACCCGCCAGCTTCGCTAGGCATAAATTAATTTATTTTTATATTATCGTTTCGAGATGCTTCCTATATATCCGTGAGGTAGATTTAAATTGATCAATATAAATAGTAATCCGCTACGTAGTAAATAGAAACCATGTTGAATAAATGTATTCGCCTCTTTCTCGTACATGACCCGATTCCTATCTTAGCCGGCAACGCATTGCCTTTGATGTTACCACTCATATGGACGGCAGTATCCACTGACCAACAGGTGGCGTACCTGCTCGTTCCATGGTCAAGTCTTCACCAGCAGCACGACTAACCTGACCCGTGATGTAGGCCTGTAACAGTAGTCAACTAAACTGCTAAAACGGTGTAGTGTAACGATCGAGGACATCCCCTGCTCGCTGTGATTGACATTAATAGTACGGTGGGTAGTACGATTGTAGGCCACTATTTGATATAACGTACGCACGTCACGAATCAAGAACTTGCCCGTATCGCACGGCGTGCTAATTGAATTGTCGCGCGATGAATATTAATGTCTTCGCTCATATCCGACACAATGGAGATCGGTTTCGTAATTGTAGTATGATTTATAAATAATTTTACTACGTTGTATGTAGTAACAGAGAAATACATTGCCGTCGTATCTACGGAGTGGATTGCAGTCGTGAACTGATTTTCGTTGATATGAAAGTAGCAATGGATCTTTAAACAAACAAATGTTTCTGATGGTAAAGAACTCCTTCTATCTTTCTAATTCTGCTGAATAACGGCAAAAAGTACCTCCTGTTAGAAATCGATCGTCATTGAACCTAAAAATAATGCAATAATGATAGGGAGTGGTAGGTTCTTTATCCAATTGGTTACTTACTTTTCTTTTCGCTGACAATGAATCAGTGATGTTTTCGGTGTAAGAGACGTCCCCGCGGTGACCAATTAGCAACAGGTGTCTGTTCGTTTGTCGATTGGCAATGTGTGATAAAAAAAAATTAAAATAAGGGCGTTACGCTGATCGATGTAACATTTTATTAGCCATGACAAAATGCGAAAAGGTCAAATTATATTAGATGACATAAGTCACCTATACTTGGCTTAAGTCAGTCTGTTACAAAATCAAAAATTTCGTATTTCGTCATCGATAACAAAATGTTAGGTTACTTTGTTAGGTAATTTTGCACTCACTGTTAGCGCGAAGGCCTTTTTAATTGCGAGGCGATCGCTCTATATACCCATCCCTAAAGTAGTTTCTGAAAATTATATTGTTAAAATAATTTCAGGTTCATAATAGGCCGTCTTCTATTGTCCTCGGTGCACCGGGAGGGCGCCACCGGGTCGGCGGCACGCGATGCGTTGCTGCTGTGTGCGAAGATGTCTTCCCGGTGTGCGCCCCTAGCGCACTGCCTGCTCACTGGCAATGCTTGTCCAGTACTAGCCACCGGTGGGTCACGCGACTTAATATTAATACGTAGCCATTTTACTATATCTTTTTATTTTAATATAATTATATTATATATTATAGGCTAGAAAAACAGTTCTCAAATCACAGCTTCAGCAGAAAAAAATATTTTTATGAAATCAATTTCAAATCACTGTTGTTTGAGCTTCCATTTTGATGCGCTTATGTATTTTTAAAGTCATAAATAATAATCAAGTTATTCATTTCAATTCATTCGATAAACTTGATTAAAATTTGAAATTTCCTTTTAAATTGTATATTCACATTACAAAAACATGTATCTTAATATTATACGTATCTATTTTACGCCTGCGGAGGACGCGTTTAAAAATTCCTCGAATATTTGATGTGCATTTTGTTAGCAAAAACAAAATTTGGAGTGACATAAGTCATCGACTCGTCACTGTGTCATCAACATTTTGAACGTTTTATATTTCGTCATCGCTGACGAAATGTGCTTTACGAAGCAAGTTCGCACTTTCCCACTCTGAACTGAGGCCCCTTTAAGAGACTTTTAGCCTCCATAATTACTTCATCACGAGGATATGTGAACAATCGAATACTTAATATCACTCCTTACATTTTGATGTTTTCGAGTTTGGTCACCCCTATCGGTATCTTATATTGACTAAAAGCACTCCATGACTTGGAAGAGTTTGTTTTTTTTTTTAATTTAAAGGAAAAAAAAACCATAATTATAACATGTCGTGACCAGGTCTGAGCGGTCTGTACTCGCTGCTGCCTCGCACGCTGCCCGACAACATATACCGGCTGACTCCCGACGACGTCAACCAGGTGCACAAGCTCACCCTGTTCATCGACTCCGTGGAGTTCTGCAACGCCGTGGCACAGGTATACATACATATGTACATCTTTACGTAAACGTTGGTACGTGCGGAGCGCGG
>PDGT01000022.1:3936152-3948473 GCA_003671415.1 Megathymus violae
CTCAATCGTAAACTATCACTCAACCGCCCGCTGAGCAACGCGCATAACCCGGCACTACCCGCGGATGGTAGACGAGAGCGGCGGGTTTGCAGAGCGGCGGCGGCGAGCAAGCGGCCGCGGCGGCGTACCTGGAGCTGCTGCTGCGGCACGCGACGCCGGCGGGCTTGCTGCGCGTGCTGCTGCGGTTCCTGTTCACGCAGCGGTACGACGGCGTGGGCGTCGTCGACGTGCTCGTCGGCAGGATGGAGGGAAGCTCGCAGGTTGGTCGTCAGCGTATGGCCCGTAACTAACAGTAACAGTAGTAACTAACAATGGGTAGAATGATGAAGCACATTGGGAGCTACTGCTGCTGCTGCTGCTGTAACTCGTCACCAGTTGGAGGTAGCTGGGTGTGCGTGCGTTTCCTCTTCATGTACGATGGTGTGGCTTTTGGGTGGTCGTGTCGCTCGTGAATGGTAAACTTAAGGCTAAAGTTGATGCTTCACGGATGTTTATTAATCAAATATGCTTTAAGGTAGGGATGTTATGGAGCTCCGTAACGGTAACAATCTGATATCCGAAATAAAAATATATCCGAAACCGTAACTGAATCCGATAAAAAAGTTTCAAATAGGGACAGCCTAAATGAAACACGTTAAGCCAAGTTTTCGCCGGTCGAACTGATACACCAGCCGCGTTTTTATTATTAAATATTTGAAGCTATTGTTCTTTTCTATCATTGTAATACCACATAATACTTAGAAATAAAATCAGTGTTATCTTGTAAATCCAATATATATTGTTTTAATTTCTCGAAGATATGTAACTTGGTGATTGGATCTTTTATATGTTCCCAGTTATCGCTCGTCACCCTGTCTCTAATGGAAACTCTAATAGACCTAGATTGCGAAGACGTCATGCTCGAACTGGTTTACAAGTATCTTCTTAATGGACAGCATTTGGCCAGCTCCCACCGCCACAGGATTTCAGAACCGGAGCCCTACAGAGAATCAGCTGTGGCCTTCCTGGCATTGAGCCCTAAATGTTGTTCGAGACCATTGGACAAAACCAGACAGTGGGTGGAGGAGCTAGCGCTGAATGGAAACAGGGTGTTGGATCTGAAGAGATACGAAGATAGAAAGATCAACGGCGTCAATGGAGAAATAGCGATGAGCAATCTAGTCCACGAAGATAATTTTGATTATGGGGTGAGATTTTTTCATTGGTAATTCTGCTTCAAGTACTAAAAAAGTATGTATAGTCAATTATAAATTTCAATAACACTTTTCGAACGTCAAACAAGCCATCGCTCCAATAAATCCCTACCGTGGGTGGTCCCGGAAGAGGAAGCGGCAAGAAACTTCTGAGGAGTTTTTTTTCCTACTTTTAATTACAGAACGTACTTATGTCCAAACTTAAACTCATGTCCAAGCTGTCTTGTCCTTAAAGTGATCGCCAAGTTAAAAGTTAGTAACGACCTTATATAAATATTACACATCTACCCATTAAAGAGTCACCAGTTTTACTGAGTCTGAAATTTGGTATAATAAGTTTAGCTTCATTCCTAGTATTAACATTGTGAACATTGATTACACTTCTTATGAAAACAAATATATCTGTCTATAAATCGCTAAACTCTTGCAACTTAAACGCTGACATGATGATGGCATGACATGACACGGGTGATCAATATGAAGGTAGATGACAACATATATATTTAATTTCAGAACCCCAACGACACTTTATACGCTAATTACCACGCGTACGTGTGCGACGCGAGATTCGAATTGGCGTCGCGAGCGATCGCCCACGCAAACTGGTCGTCGAAATACGACATGGCGATGACGACAAAACGCGAGGCCAACAACAATTCTACCAAGGAGAAAGAGAAAGAGATGGAACCACAAACTGCTCTGAGGGAGCAGGACAGCCTCGTTTCCGTGTGCACCAGCGGCTACGACACTCTCAAAACTAGTGATACGTCGGAAAAGGAACCGCACAGCTTGACGTCCTTGAACGAAGTTGTCGAGAAGAATGGGGAAGGAAAGGAACACGATAGCTTGACTTCCTTCGGTGAAAGCAGCGGGTATGACAGTTTAAGGCTTAGGACTGAGGATAACGACGATGGGGAAGGTTACGCTGAGGAATCGTTCAAGAAGAGTTTCGTGAAAATACCATCCAATAGTGTCGAGTATGAGGAAGTGCCTTCAGTGAGGAGTTGGAGAGTCAGCGCCGAAACAATCATCGGTGAGGATAAATTTCGTTTGTACGGTTGTGAAATAACCTTAGTATTTTACAATGATATATTGCAGCAGACAGATGTTTTCACAGACAGATGTTTTTGTATTAAAAGGATTACCGATAGCCCGTTACAGCCTATTGGTGGTTATGTAGCTCTCCTCATAATTGAGGAAGCATATCTGTTAACACCTAATCCACCTTGTCGGCCCAAGGCATATTGGTGATGGGACTATTCCCCAACGGGTTGTGTTCTATGAAGTACTTATGCCAATCGAAGGTCACTGGCCTAGCATAAGGAATGCTTACAATAACAACCGAGACCGATTAAATCTATCCTCCAAAGCACGAAATCATTCAAGAAATCGCCACTAGCGGTCACCTGTCCTACTTTGCTCAACCCAGTGGATTGCATATGATTGTTAACGACTTCATCCTTCAATGATTCCAGGCCCTCTCCTAGCCGGCCTGCTGCGCAAGACCGAGACGCTGCTGGAGTCCGACGTGACGGTGATATGCAGAGTGAGCAGTATCCTGAGCAAGCTGGCGTCCATGCCCACACCGCTGCTGCTGCCGTTGCTGTTGTGCTCCGGTGCGACGTTGCAGAACAATGTGCCTTCATTGTTCCAGGTGAGGTTTTAAGCATTGATTAACGAGAACAGATGTATAGATTGATGACAAGAAGTGAAGTAATAAAAAGTGATACGAAAATATAGAGAAAGAGCCAAAAGGGTTACATACAACATGAAACATTTCATGGTTACTTAATGCAGGATTTAAATGGAATTAAATTTTGTTTATTTATTTGGCTTTATTTCTTTATTATATAATGACTTGACCTAACAATAATTGTCGAGAATCCATTGAGCAAAAAATATTAATAATGATGGCATGGTCACTTACCTTTTTGATGTGCAAAAGAAGGCTTCCGATAACTTTTTATGTAGGAGATTTTAAATAAGTATAATAGTTCCAATTCATTACAAACAGAGTAATAGTAGAATAGGGATAGATTGAGTGCACGGTTGTCTTTAAACTTAGAACGAAAGTGATAGATGACATTAGCTACAGGTGGTGGCTTGCGATTGGTCCTAATGGGCGTGAATGTAGATGCGTAAACGCAAATACGCAAAAGCGTCGACTGCAGCATAGTCACTACAGATGTAATACTTTCGCAGATACTGTGCAGGCTAAAGGAGGAGATTGACGAACTAACCGAAGGCTTGGAGAATATCGACGAGCTGGTGGACAAGGCGCGAGTCTTCCTCATCCAACGAGAGATGGCGTTGGTGAAACGCGCTCAGGCTAACGATGGTAGTGAGCCCATTTGTTTTTTACCGCTATTTAATAACATGTCACCCGTAATAAATAATATATGATGCGTTATTATTTTTAATAAATGACTAATGAGGAAACTGCAGATGGGCAATTGGAATATTATTGTTTTGACTCTCCCTAAATAATATGTCCATGTAACATACTCGTATAGTATACTAATTTTAAACTATACCCTATAAGAAAATTCGGCCCTCCATTGCAAGAGGCATTGACTTGCAAAATGACCCGCCATGAACAGACCAACCTGAGAACAAACATTTACCTACCAGATAAATGTCTACCCCCGTTCACTACCAGCTGGGCTATGGGGTCGTCTAATGAAACAAAATAAATACTTATAATGTGGATATATATGATTATACAATGCCCTTACCTTTAAACCTACCCCAATCGCCGTTAGCGATTTAAGACCGTCTCACCCCGCGCCTCGCTCGATTGAGATTCGATTGCGATCTGCCTTCACAGTTTCATTAATTTTGCAGAAAAAGAAAAATCATAGTATTATGTTAATTACGTTTTTCAAGGTCATACAGTCACGTGGTCGCAACGAACCAGCTTCCCTGTCCCGAGACCAGATGATTCGCCATTTAAACGAGTGGAGAGCAAACGTCGAAGCATCTCCTCGAGTATATCTAATATGTTTAATAGGAAAATTCATGGTACGTATATTATATTTTTCGTTTTCTGTAAAGTTAAAACATTATATTATATAGCAGTGATAGTCCAGTTGTTTGAATGGTGACACGAATGCTGAATCTATCCTCTAGTCGTCAAAATTGTGTTAAGTTGACTATTTTTTTGGAGCTCATGTAATAAATGAATTTATTTATAATTCATAGAAATAGCAACAACAATTTCTATAAAATAATATAAAATAATAATATAAAATAATATAAAAATAATATAAAATAATATAAAATTAATATAAAATAGGACAAAAATGAATAACAATTTTAATAATTAATAACTATTCGAAATGGATTGGTGTTCTGAAGCGAAGCAAGGTTTGTAATAAGAAATATTCATCTTCCATTTCAGCGTCCCCACCACAGCAGAGCCCTCAGAGCCCGCTGCAAATCCTCCAACCGGCACCGAGGCTGACGTTCACTCAGGAAGCCTACTGGAACCAGTCGATCACCCTGCGGTCGGTACTGAACGCGGTGCTGATCGGCGAGTGGCTCAAGGAGCTGTCTGCACTGTGCCACGAGCACGCGTTGCGGATGTCGGCCGATCTGTACGAGGACGAGTCGTACGTACGTAGCGTCTCGTTATGACTGTTGGCAGACGCCTCCATGGGCGGAGGTAAAAGATTCACCCGTCGGTCGCTGGATACTTCTGTTTATTGTTGGCCTCTGTAAAATATGTATATCGTATTAAGGAGTCATTCGCGAAGTCAAAAAAAATATATACGGGGTAGAGTAATAAATACAAAAATGTAAAAAGATGGAGCGTAGTTAAATAATAATTATTGAGTAGAAACATTGTGAGATAAAAATATTTATCTCATTATCTTATAGAGAGTTGCCGTAACAAGCCGTCTGAATTCCACTCTGTACAGAGTGGTTGAATATTTTGAATATCCTCATTTTGTTTATAATTGTACATCTATGGATAGACTGCGATGATTATGAATAGTGGGAATGTTGTAGTCGCGCCAATTTGGGAGTAGTAGAGGAGCTGAGATCAGTATGAGCAGTAACAAAGCGACGTAAATAAGCATAAAAATTAATCGTTAAAAAAAAACAGATCGAATTATAATGTTTGTCTACATTCTCACGCCTGGCTTGGGAATTATGACCTTACATATAGATCTGTTATTGGTTATGCTGTAATTTTAATTTAATAATGTCGTTCTACATTTTCAATATTTCTACATTTTTCTTGTATCCGTACCGTAGTGTGCCATATTTGTGTAATGACGTATGACTTACCGTTGTCATGGCAATACGGCTAATGAAGTCTTTGTTGACCTCTAATATACATATCGTAAACCAGATGAAACAATGAACAATGGAATCAAATCTGTGATTATTTATCGGGAACATGTAACAATTTAACCAATGGGTGGGTATACCAGTCAGCTGGATGCTCCCTCAGATGACATCAAAATGAATAAAAATCCATTTAAAATGTAAACAGTAGTTAAACTTTGAATGACATTGAGCTAAGTCATATAGCAGAATATAACAACATGGTGCCGATAGGGGATTTGCATTAACTAATAATATCCGACAGGTGTACATTTGCGAACGTTATTATTAAATTACTTTTATTGTCCCATAAGTTGTTTGTCTGATTAAATATGTACAGAATACTTATAGAATTGATGATGATAATGATGACATGGTCAATCAATACTTATAGAATAATGGAATATTGTACATTTTAAACGCGGTATTCTAGCTACATATCTTTTATAACGGAAATTAGTTTTTTATTTAATTAACTAAACCGTAGTTTTTGAGATCCATAACCTTATTTTCTTAGAATTTATTTGGGTATGATTACTTCTGTTTGCGATTTGTTTAAAAGTTTGTACGTGCCACTTATACAGTATAATAAATCTATGGTAATTGACCAAGCAAGTCTTGAAATTCACATAATTACACCAAAACACTTTAAATTTTTAATAAGAAAGGCCTATTCTCTGTATAATATTTACTCTGAACCTATACTGTAGCAAAATGATAAAAAAATTTAAATCAGTTCAATGATATCACATCTATTTTATAATGGATTTTAATCAATTGACTTCATTATTATCAGAACAAATATTCTTTTAAATCGGTGTTACACCGTTAGGTATAAGCTGTAAGCAACATAAGGTAAAGTATACAGGCGTTTAAATGCTTAAAACACTTTAATGAAAAAAAAAAAAATTCATAAAATATTAATGTGATTAAATTTGACTTGGAATATTTTATTTAATAATATCAAATTTATCGTCAAGGATCTCTGCTAGACTTACCACAAAATGATCCCGAGTATTATCTCGTTGAAACATTATGTAACTTCAACATAACCTCACTTAGTCAGTTTAAATTATCAACAGCAAACTCACCAGCAATTCTGTTCTCGTGTAAAACGTAGATGTAATATGCAATTTACCGCATTATTATTTAATTTAAGAATGTCTTTAAACGCCTGTTATATACTTTGGATAACACACACTTAATTGTAGGTACCTAACAAATTAGTTAAATTTTAGGTGCAATTAATATTCTAATACTTATTCATCGAGATTGCCATGAACGTTAATTTGAACTGTGATTATTGCAATGTTCAAAAATATAATTGGATTATAATTTATTGTAAATAGTTATTTTTATTTTTATTAGTTTCATTTGTGTTAACGATAATTTTGTTTAAAACTAGCATTTCTATGAATACTATGATTTTTTAAGGATTCTTTCTTTGCAATGTGTTGCTATCATGTGATTGAATCAAAATATTGTTAAGTTATTTTTGTTTCATATTTTTAATTACAATGACTTATTTTGACTGTAAAATTGTTTCGGTCACTATTTTGTTATTTTCGTTTGACGATTATTTATTGTATTACAAATGTTAATGATAATGTTATCTGTCACATTTTTTAAAACGGCAATCATTTTATAATTTTTAATGTTACAATAGATATTTGAATCACATGTTATGATAATAATATTACACTGCACAAAATATATACATTTCAAAATATGTATTGTCAGATGGTTTGTATTAATAGTAAGTGAAAGACAGAGTTACTAACGTGAACAAGGGCGGTAGTTTTTTTGGGTGACTTGTTAGTGTGGTTCTGTGCTTTGGAGGGTACTTGAAGCGTCCATCCTTGTTGTAATTGTTCAAGCTGTTTTTGGGTGGCATAACAAAAACCACACTTTAGTGGCTACTAACCACTCTTCACTAAAGAAGCCATGGCAGAGAGTACAATTTAATTTGACATTTTACCATTACTATGTTAATTTGACTATCAGATCTGTTCCCTTCAGCAGACTGCTAATAGTTTCAAGCCAACAATGACAGATAACATTATGATACTTTTGTTTATTATCGTTTATGTTTTGGCAATTTTCACAGAAAAATATATCAAAAATTGTCTGTCCCCCTATGATGTAGCACGTCCTTTTCCGTCCAAGGATGTAATTTACGCGATTGTGACCTTAAGTAGATTGCTTTATAAATATTTTAATTAAATCGTAGGCATAGAATTTTTGTATAATTATTTTAATTGTAAAGATCAAAGCAATATATATTTTTTGCGTAATCATAAGAGTATTTTAGTATATATATATATATATAAATAATTATATACCACCTCTTATGGAGAAACTTCATAAGTGCAAATGATCAATGTGTATTATGTTATAACAATTCTAGCAATATGAATTTGATTTTACGATCTTAAAAATAGGATATACAATTCTATATTTTCAGTTATATGTCATTGATTTCATAGATCCAGGGAGTTAATGTGTAGAAATTAGGTCAACAAATATGAATAACAATCAAATAAAAAAATTCTTTAACTTTCCAGACAAAATACTGTATTTAGGCCAGTTACATCTAAAGTTCATAATATAAATCAGTAAATGACAAAAAGTAATTGACAAAGATTTTATTTGGAATGCTGTAAGTTAATTTATTATTATGTTTGGTCACCTGAGTTTATTATTACATCTTTATACATAGTCTGAACTTGTGAATCACTAGATTATATATATTTTGTTCATTGACACCAGTTTAATCATGTAATTTTGTAGTGAAATTGTTTCAAGTCAATCATTTCAATTCTTATACACATGAACAATATTGAATTGTCATTCCAATATCTATACTTATTATCATACCATGAGTAATATTTTTCCATTATGTAATATAAACTTGCCAGCGTAATAAATAACTGAATATCCATTTGAGTAACATTGCCAACTTTGTGGCGGATTTATGTGCACAATGTTTCATAATTTTACTAACAAACGATTTTAGAAGAATTTTATAAACTTAAATAAAATTAGAAAGAGATCTATTACTTTAATATCTTTTTATTTATTCCCTCGTGTGTGGTTGAAAAAAAAATAATGAAAAAAAAAATGAATTTATTTACTTACTACCTTACCCATGAGGTATACTTTGTATGCATGATTTCAACAACAAATTCGGTGAATGAGTTGGTTCTGTGGTAGAACATAATCTAAAAAGGCAAGTTGGATACGGATCGGAATATATTATTTTTGCATTGATGTTCGAGACTCAAGGGAACCCTCTATACACGGGCAGTAACTTGAAGGGTACAAAGCCCCCTGGTGATATAACCCCTCTGTTGACCGAGCCGCTCGTCGCCATTATAGTTTGCTAAAATTCTCTCTGTTAAATTATAGATTTCAAAAGTGTAAAAGTGAGAAAACAGTGTACAATCATTGCATAAATACATTAGTTATGAGTCAAGACATCGTAATACCGATGGTTTTAAACGCCGAGGACGGCTATGCGGAATCATCAAATTCAAATTCTACCTCTTCAGATAGCGAAAGACCATCTCAGAAATAGAAATACCGTCATACACAGGTAATCGATCCACGAGCTGATGACTTAATAATTCAGGTGAGTTACCTTTTCAATTTATACATGCAGAATCATTGCGGCTCGTATCAAATTGAGGGTACTCAAAAAAACTAATCTCATACATCACAATCCTAATGACACTTCAACTGATTTTATTACTAATCCTAACGTATCTAGGAAATTTTGGAATTAGGTACAATTGAGACGGATTAAATCCAAGCTAGTCAAAGTTGCCTCGACTGAAAGAGTAAAACTTATTAAAGAACTACAACACTTTGGAGATCCCTTTGGAAACATGTGAGATATACCAAAGCATTACAAACCTTTGCACCAACACCTGGCTTTGTAAAATTGAAGTTTAAGTTCCTCACCTCCTAAAGAAAAAGATTTTTTAGCTGGAACTGAGGCCGGAATAGCTGCTCTATCAAATGCTGTACTAGATCAACGAGAGTTGTTACGATGCGGGCTACTAAACATCGTTGATTGGGCTTGACAGTCTCATCCGGAGCTTAACCTACAAATTTTTTTGAAAAGATATCTACCAATTTTAGTAATAATTCACATATGTATAGGAATATAGAATAGTTAGATAATCTTCAGATAACATGTGGAAAAAGGGCTCAATGTGTGGAGATAAGACGTGAGCGGATATTAAAAGAAATCAAAAATAAACCTATTCAATCAGCGCTTCATAATATTCCACCTAGTGTGGAACATCTTTTCGATAATGATAAACTTTTACCATTAGTCCAATTAGTAGGTGGACCACAAAAGTGGCTTAACCCTCCACTGGCGAAGGAATCCAGAGATCCAATTTCATTTTCAATTGAATTGAAAGAAGACATGAGCCAGGGCCTTCAACTTCAGCACACACACCGAAGAAATTTAGATACACTCCAAAAAAACGGAGGTATAACGACAAATTTAAAGGAAAGGGTCAGGGAAAGAAAACATCCTTTCGTTTCCGTCAGGAGGGAACAACAAGAGATTAAGGAAAATGACTATCAAAGAGCATGAGAGGGGGGTGTTTCACAGATTACAAATAAAGTAAAAGGAACTAGGAGCCAACAAATCTATTTTGAAAACTATAAACGCATCTCGGATACCGTTTTTGAAAAAAGCTCCCTTGATTTATCCAGTGACAGAAGTAATGCAGAAGTTTGCCAAGAAACCATCCGTGGAGATCTCAATTTATATTCAGGACTTAAAACGATTGAGCATCCTAGAAACTCCAAAAGATCGAACCCCGAGCTACTTTTCACGAATGTTTCACGTGAAAAAGAGCGGCGGCGAAGTAAGGCCTATAATCGATTTAGAGGCCTCAACAAATACGTAAAGATAAAACCGTTTCACCTAATATCTCAGGCATCTGTTCCAAATTTGTTACAACAAGGCGATTGGGTTGTGAAGATCGATTTATCACAAGCTGATTTTCACATTCCCATAGCCCACTCTCACAGATCATTTCTGCAATTGAGTTACTTGAGAGAAATCCTGCAGATGACTTGCCTTCCATACGGCCTTTCACCAGCCCCGCAGTTATTTGCCACTTGCTGGGTCGCGGAGATCCTACGCAAGAGAGGGTGTCGGGTTCTATCTATGTTATGCAGTACTATCAGCAATAAAGACTCAGGCTCCCAGACTGAAAAATTCTCACATACTCCTACAAACAGACAATCATACCCTGATCGCGTATATACGCAAAGAGGGAGGTACTCGATCAATAGGTTAGATAATTAGCGCTGACATTCCAATTGTTAATTCTTCTGGATCGGTGGAGCATAACACTATTTGTACAATACCTTCCGGGAAGGTACAATTTAATAACAGATCGGTTGTCTCGGAGGCGACCAATACCACAGTGGCATCTGCTACCCCCAGCGATTACGGAGATCTTTGCACTATAGGGAACTCCAAGCACAGATCTTTTTACCTCAGAAAGGTCCACTGTTGTACAAAAATACGAAACCATAGACGTAAAAGATCGTGGGGCAGTATTTTTCGATGCATTCAGTCAAGATTGGGGTTATCAATTAGCATGGATATTCTCTCCCCAAGCTTAATACCTCGTGTCCTGGTGCACTTGAACAGAGCGAAAGGAACATACCTCTTAGTAGCTTCATGTTGGAAACGCCTATTTTGAAAACCAGATTTGGAGAACAGAGCGCAAGATCCACCAAAAAAAGTTGCGAACCTTCTGGGAAGTCCTTTTAGACTTAATAACCGGCCTCCCTCCACTTTTCCTAGACCAACGAACGCTACAAGTTTGGAAGGATGAGGATGGGCGCAAAAGATAGCTACTTGGAGTGATGAACAAAAAAAAATTACTCCGTGGATGCTGAGGCAATCAACGATTAACACATATTTACCAAAATGAATAGATGGGTTACATGGTGTATAAATTACAGCTTAGATGCTAGAACTCCAAGACCAGAAAATTTGGCAAAATTTCTTGCTAATACCTTTCTTTCCCAAGGACTTTCTTATAAAACCATTTTAATACATATATCAGCTATCTCTGCATATTGTGGCCAAGATGAGAAGATTTTTTCCCGCTTTTTAGTTAAGAGTATTTTACGAGCTATTCAGAATGCTAGACCAATCACGCATAAGTGTCCTATTTGGGATCCGAGGCAAGTATTTGAATGGTTAATCAATAACAATAGAAAAGACACACTCTTCGAAGCAGCTCGTAGACTCGCCACAATATTGTTACTGGCATCGGGTAGAAGATTACATGATCTTACCTTGCTGAACCTCTCAGACTCTCAATACCAGGATGAAGGCGAAATTAAACGATTGTGGCCATCCTTTGGTTTCAAAACTGATAAAGGATCAAAGCGACAATCAGGATGGGAGCTTACAAAGCACTAAATTGAAGTCATTTGGCCCGTCACATGAATTCGTCATTAAATACAGCAAAGTAAGAGTAGAAGAGATGAGAACACGACGACCAATCATCTCTTTATAACAATACGTGGATAAATCAAGGCTGCTTCTAAAACCATGACTGGTGGTTGGATTCGTTCAGTGCTCAAAGGCGCAGGAATTCAAGCGTCAGCAGGCAGCAGTTGCCTCACTGACTTGGTTACAGAAACGCTCTGTAGAAGAAATACTAGAGAAAGAGGTAACTGGAGTTGTGAAAAGACATTTAAATAATACTACTGTCGAGAGATTGAGACAGGCACGCGATATCACTAATAA